>CM052450.1:20123512-20155994 GCA_028533085.1 Varecia variegata | reverse complement strand
TAGCCATGTTCCTCCAACACGCCTGTAGAGAGCCCACTGGGCATCGTGCAGCCAGTGGTATACTGCTCACCTTCACCTGCTGAATTAAATTGTGAAACATGTTCACAAAGTGCCTGAAAACATGTAGGTACAGTTTAAACAACAATAGCAAAGCAGACACCTCATCTCCCCACTCCCCAAGTCAAGGAAAAGAACATTGATAGTCCCAAGAAGCCCCTGCTTGTTTTCTGTGCTTTTGTTTCTTGTACTTTTTTTTTTTTAAGGCCCAGAGTTTTGGGCCTCTGTTTCTCCATTTTTTAAGTGAGGGAGAGGACAAGCAAGCTACTTCTTAAGAGTGTGGGTGGGATGAAGGCCTGTGTGTGCTTGGGGGCTCTGGGGGCATGCTCTGACGTAGGGTATGGCTGTCTGGGGCCTTGCTGCGTCATCAGGCCCCTAGTTCCACTGCAGAAGTGGTACCGTTCATGCTTGAAGATTCCTGCAATCTCAGGTGGGAGCTAGACCCCTGGGATAGATTTTATCAGAGGAGGTAGAACCTGAAAAGAAGGAAATGGGAAGTGAGTTCTTTGACAAAAGGTACCGCCTTCACCTCCAGGTGAGCTCCCAGCCCAAATAGTATTTTTTTGCAAATACTTGCAAAAAAAAACTATCCATTAAGGGGCATACAAGTTAAAGGGTGCTTCGAGCATCTTGCAGTGGGATCAGAAACATGTGGGGTTAATTGGGAAAGGTGTTCTGGAGGAGGTGGATTTAGATTGAGATTTTAAAGAAAGAGTAGAACATCAATTACCAAACAAGTGAGACGGGCTTTCTAAATGAAGTGAGATAGCAAGTGCCAAGGCTTATGCAGGGCCTTTGCCCCGGTTGACGGGAATTGTCAGGAACAGCGAATGCTGCAGTTGCTGTTTTATCCCGCTTGTACCTTGTGTGAGGTGGGCTGAAGGGGTTGTCCCCCGCCCTTCAGCCTTCAGTAATGTTCAGAACAGCTCTGTCTGTGGGCTCTGGAGGGATTGGTGACTGATGGGGAAGCATGTGGCAAACGAAGCTCTCTGTTCTCCTGCCACATATTGGTTCTAGATTAATTCCCAGCTGCCCTAGTTGTTCTAGTAGAAACTGTCTTGCGGGCTCAGTATTTACAGAATGTGCTGCCTTTTGTGTAGCTAATTGTGTCTTCACTGCCAATCCCGTTAACAAGACTCTCCCTCAACGAGGAGTTGAAACATCTGATAGGACCTGAATTTTGGGTTGAAGTTTTTAAAAAGGATGGATGTCAGAAGCAGGGAAAAAAGGCTCAGAAGATTTCTCAGTGGTGGTCTTGGAGATCAACTCAAAATTCATCTCTATTTTCATCTCTCCTCTAAGAAACAGTGTCTGTCTTTGAACTCCCCATAGGCTTTGCATGGTGCATTTTTGGAATGAGGCCATGGCTGGACAGGGTCCCCCTTTGTCAGCCAAACACTTAAGTCTGTCTCTGTGTAAGAAGTTAGAACACAGCTGTTGGGAGATAGCAGGTATGTTTTGTGATTGTGTTAAAAAATAATATTTGACTTTTCAAACCAAATGACTAAAGGTTTCCAGCGCAGTTAACTGAGTGATGTCCACTGTGG
This sequence comes from Varecia variegata, assembly GCA_028533085.1. NCBI lineage: Eukaryota > Metazoa > Chordata > Mammalia > Primates > Lemuridae > Varecia > Varecia variegata. The sequence continues at coordinate 20,154,390 of CM052450.1, read as the reverse complement.
AAAACAAAGCTGGCTGTAAGGACATGAGCCCCCACCCAAGTCCTGCCTAAGCCATTTGTGAAGACAGCAAACACATTCTGGCTCCTTGGTCTGTGTTCATCTCCTTCCAAGCCTTCCAGTCTTGGCCGTAACTCAGATAATAGAGTGAGACAAGGGTTTAAACTGCAGCAGGAGAGATCTGAGTTAGACACAAGAAAAGGCTGCTTGACTGAGCATTTTAAATCTTTGGAAAAGGTAGTTAATCCAAAGATTAAATTGCCTTTGTAAGATGGGTTTGTAGATTTGGATAGTTTGTGCTCAAAATAAATGAGCAAATAATTATGTAGCAATCACCATGTTTGCATTGAAGTCTCTGCCAGGTAATGTTAGGGACACAAAGATGTAGATGATATAGCTCCTGCCGTCCAGTCACTCGAATTCTCATCAAGGCTTCCGTCCATCGGTAGGTGAGAAGTTGGAGAACAGCTGGAGAGAGCACTAGAAGCAATGTCACAAGGCAGTGCATGATTAATTGCAAAATGAGTGGTGCAGATAATGGTTCAGAGTCGGGCGAGAGCAGTGCAGACTGGCATGATCAGAGAGGGCTTTTGGAGCAGGGAAGCGGTGAAGGATGGGTAGGATGCAGAGAAGCACAGAGAGAGCACATCATGCTGAGAACTTTAATAAAAGTTTTTTATGCGGATATATGTTGAGTCAGTTCTGCCCAAAGACCCAGTGGCTGAGGTGACCTTTCCCCACCTGTGTTGGCTCCAGGCAGAATTCTCTAAGCAATAAAGGAAGGAGGAATTCAAATAAAATTGGGAATGGGGATATCGTTTGCACCTGAGTTGAGATCTGTTTTTTTTTAATGTCAGTTGTGATTCTGGGGAAGAAAGCATGATTCCAAAAATCTTTCATCACTGTGTTTCCAGTAAAAACCCCACACAGGCCTGAACAGTTGCAGCGGCTCACTCTTCTCTGCCGTTGTGGTCCCTAGCGCCAAACCCGGGGTGGCGGGTCCTCCCCTGCTCCTCCCTCAGGCTCCCCATCCGAAGCTTCTTAAGGGCAATTGGAGACTTCCACAATCCACTCTGGATCCTGAGAGAACTCTGTGGGTTTTTACAGTGAATAGCTCTCTAATGTTGGCCCTGTTTCCATAGAGACCCTATAAATAGAGGAACGTTGGCGACCTAGGCTTGCAAAGAAAGGCTCAGGGTGACCCAGTCACCCCACCGAACCCTCACAGCCACACCTTCGGTGGGGCAGAGGGACTTTCAGACCCAAGTGGGAGGAAGGGCCACGCCGTCAGCTGCCAGGTGGGATAATTAGCTATGGGTTGGTGTAACCTTTTAAGATCCTTTCAGCTTTTCTGGGAATTGTGGAGAACATGGGGACCTGTAGGAATTAGAAACCGCTTTTGGCCATTTTTAGCCGGAGGGTGCCAAAGCACTGTACCCTGAAGCATTTTGGTTTTGGCTTCACACAGCTGTGTTTGCAGATTTTGGAGCAAACTTCCCCTTTAGGGGACCCACACCCAGGGAGGAGGACGGATGAAGCCTAACTGGAAACCGCAGGCTTCTCAGGAAGGATCTTTCGAAAACCATCAGTCCCCTCTCTTCCTAAAGGGCTGATGCCTCCTGCCCTTAAAGATAGTTCCAGGGGAGGGAGCCGGCCTCCCCGCTTACCTCCCGAGGTGTCGCCCACCCCGGGGAGCTCTCCTTTCTGGCTAACTTCCGGCCCGTTCTGGGGACAGCGCTTCTTGCTCCATTCTCGTGGAGCCCGAGAGTTCTGTTGCGTCCCAGCTCTAACTCTGAAACATCTCAGCTCTCTGTTTCCAGTACATGGCTTCATTTGGCCACCAAAATGGTTTCTGGCAGCGAGGGAAAAGCAAAAGTCAATGTGGAAAAGCAAGTGACATTTAGTAGCTGGAACCTGTTAGTCAGAGCAGGTGGTGCTTTCTGCTGCGTTGGCGGCTAAGTTCCCTTAAGCTAGTCGCCATGGTTTTCCTCACTTCTCAAACTTGTAGCTGGTTATATGTATGTGCTGAGGGCTTTTTTTTTTTTTTTTAATACTTACCCTGCACTCTTTAACCATCTCCTTCCTGACGTCCACACGCAGAAGGAGCCCAGCCCCGGTGTCACCTTGCTGTTCTTGCCGGGCACCTTATAAGTGAGGAAAATCCCCTTCATTTGGAGCAACCTCCTCCCTGACACTGTTCTTTGACTTCTTTTTTGTTCTTTCCCTCATGTTTACCTTGGAACTTTACGGACTCTTCGGTGCTGCTGGGGCAAAGGTCCTGTGGTCACCTAGTCACCTTTCCAGCTTTCCTTTAGCTGCAGAACAGCCGGGGAGGTGGGAAATGCTGACTTTGTGGTTCAGAGTCTTGCCCAAGTCCTGCGATGGGGCCCAGGCAGAGCCACAACTACAGTGCAGGGGGCCTACTTTCTCCTGACCCAGGCATTTCTGTTTTGTTTTAATCCTGCCTTTGGTACTGTTCTGGGACACATGCAAATGCCATCTCTACTTTAGTTTTGGAATCAGTGTGTAGGCCTGTGAAGGTAAACTAGACTGGAAGTTGGGGGTTCGTCTGTGTGGCTTGAATCAGCCACTTAGCTGTGCTGCGCCTCAGTTTCTTCATCTGCAAAATGGAGATGCTGAAGCTATGATCTGTCACATTCCAGCTGCCCCTGAGATTAGGCTGGTGTCGGGTTAGAATGAGAGCAGAAATCAGCGAGCACTTTGAAAAATGCTGTTGTATAATTTTAAAAATAAATTGGCCCAAGTGTTTAGGACCCAAGGCACCGTGGCAGACGGTGGTGGCTGCTGTAGGTCTCCCCGGCACCTCCCCCCGATTCCCAGGGCTGCGGGAGAGGAAATGCCTCCGACCTCCAGATCTTCTGCTGGAGTCTTTTGAGGAGAAACTCTACCTGAGTGGATAATGGAAGAGGGTTGGAGGAGCCAGTTTAGGAGAGGAGGACAGGACCTGGAATAGAATGCAAGAAGGACAATTTGTAATATGTAATGTGACCACTTGGCAGAAGCAGCTGGGCAAATGCCAGAGCCATCTGGCCCCATCCCCAATGCTTGGAGGGAGGTCTCCTATCAGCTTGGGCCTAAGGAAGAGGGAAATGTCCTGGCTTGTCCCTGGTCTGGAGGCCGTAGGATCTGGCCCATTCCAAGTCCACAGTAGAGTGCGCTCCACCATCCACTCTGCCTTGGACATCTTGGTTCTCCCCAGCACAGGTTCAGATGGGCCTCGTGGCCCTGCCTTGGGCTGGCCCTGAGCGGGTGGTAACTCCTGTGGGAAAACCTGGCACCGCGTAACCTAACATCTCCAGGGCTGCCCCAGAATTCAGTTCTTGAGAAGAAATAGTTGTAGCCTTAATTTCTTCATCTATAAATGGCAATGTTGCGGTTGTTGCTTTTGCTAGTATCTGGGAAAATCAAATGAGACTCAGGCGGAATAAAAACCCTTGAAAACTATTTTTTGTAAACCGTTAGTTCATGATGAGTTGTGATGATGTAACTTATCTGGTCTGTAAAATGGGTGATAGAAGGGCCTCACCTACTTTGAGGATTGTGGGGCACTCAATTGAGGTAAAAAATGAAAATCCACCCATTTTACACAAATACACAGTAATAGAGTTATTTACGTCCCGATGTAAGAGCAGCTGCCTGCACAAAATCAGTGCTGAGTGGGAAGGTAACATAAGAGTGAGGTCAGGGCCGGGCGCGGTGGCTCACGCCTGTAATCCTAGCACTTGGGAGGCCGAGGCGGGCAGATCGTTTGAGCTCAGGAGTTCAAGACCAGCCTGAGCAAGAGCGAGACCCTGTCTCTACTAAAAATAGAAAGAAATTATCTGGCCAACTAAAATATATATAGAAAAAAAAAAAAAAAGAGTGAGGTCAGCTAATTCAGAAGATATAAGATTGTTTTTTCTTGGTTTCTGCATGGTCTAAGTTTTCTGCTCTGCAAGTTTGTTTCTACAAAAAAAAAAAAAAAGAAAGAAAGAAAGAAATCCAGTGTGTGTAATTCTTGGGAATGTTGTTTAAAATGAGGCTGCCTCATGAGATTGTGGGTTGTTCCTCACGTCGGAAAACCTGCTATGGCTCATTGAGCCCCAAATGGCTGGGTTCTGAGTTTCCCTCTTAGGATTCACAGAGTGTGGGGTCTCCCCTGACACTCCGAGTGCCACCCGTCCTCTCAGCAGCTCCGAAGCTCTTGTAGAGGGCTCGGCCTGGCCAGATACGCTGTCCCCTGACAGAAGCAGCTGGCTGGAATCACACCGCGGTTGCCTCAGCCTGTGGCCATCCAGCGGCCACTCTCTGAGCAGTCTTGCCTAGCAGCGGCTGGAGAACCTCCGCAGTGAGCTAAGAGGGAAGGCTGGGCCAGGGCAGCGCCGGGCTCCAGGGCCTCTTTGCTTTGGTCCAGTCTGAGGGGAAAGATACCCATTTGGATAGCTGGTTCCAAATGTACACTAAAGAATTGGTCACAGTCTTGGCTACACTACAAGGTATGCTCATAGAAATAAAGTTTATTTTATTGCCAACTATATCAGGAATGAAATTGGCTACACATAACCGAAAATCATACTAGAGTTGTGTAGACAAAGATAGATTTATTTGTTTCGTGCGACAAGAATCCCAGGGTAGGCATTCATGACTGGTTTGGTGGCTCCATAGGCCACCAAGTTCCCAGGCCTGTCTGTTGGGCTCCACCATCTGTATGTAGGTCTTTATCATCAACCACGTGACCTCGTGGGTGCAGAATAGCTGCTGCATTTCCAACCATTACATTCACATTCCAGATGGAAAGAAGTAGGGCCAGTGCTTTTATCAAGAAAACAAAAATGTTTCCAGGAACCCTCACCTTGCTTTTCACTGGGCAAAACTGCATCATGTGGCTACCCCTAGCTGCAGGGGAGTCTGGCGAAGCAGGAATTTTTAGCAAGGTGAGTTAAGTCCTTGCAGTTTGGTTGGTAAGACAGAAAGGGAAATGGATATTGGGTAGGCAGTTAGTAGTGTCTGCTATCACAGCATAACCCGATTGAATGACCTTGATTTTCCCAAGGAGCGCTTCAGTGAGGCATCTTTGGAGTGGATGCTTGGTGTTCTGAACAAGCCAGTGAAGCTTGAAGGATGGTCTAACTTGGAAGGAGGAAAGGACTGAGGGGTTGTGGGGGGAGAGATTAGTCTAGACGATCCAATCCCATGAGCCAAGCTGCCTGCCTGCCACTAAGCCCCAGACTATAGCCCTGAGGGCATCTTTCCTAGAAACCCTGAACCCACGTTTTGTTTGGAATGTCCTGAGGGAAATAGTGGGGGTGCATTTCTTTGGGAATGCAAAGATAGGTGTGGGTTGCCACCTTTTTACAAGGTGACCTTTTAGGCATGGCAGGCCACCTCTAGGGATCTTGCAGGTTTAGATAGCTGTGGTAGCTATGCTGGGCTGCCGAGAACAGACCCTTCACTTCCCCCTCACCCAGCCAGGCACCCAAGAGCTTTCTGCTCACCAGGGTTCTTCATCTCTTCCCCTTAAGAAAATCCAGCAGCTCTCGGAGGGCTCCATGTTTGGCCACGGCCTGAAGCACCTGTTCCACAGCCGCCGCCGGTCGCGGGAGAGGGAGCACCAGACGCCTCAGGATTCGCAGCAGCAGCAGCAGCAGGGCATGTCCGACCATGACTCCGCGGACGAGAAGGAGCGCTCCCCGGAGATGCACCGTGTGTCCTATGCCATGTCCCTGCACGATCTGCCCGCCCGGCCCACCGCCTTCAACCGCGTGCTGCAGCAGATCCGCTCCCGGCCCTCCATCAAGCGGGGCGCCAGCCTGCACAGCGGCAGCGGGGGCGGCAGCGGGGGCGGCAGCCGGCGCACCAAGAGCAGCTCCCTGGAGCCCCAGCGCGGCAGCCCCCACCTGCTGCGCAAGGCCCCCCAGGACAGCAGCCTGGCCGCCATCCTGCACCAGCACCAGTGCCGTCCCCGCTCCTCCTCCACCACCGACACCGCCCTGCTGCTGGCCGACGGCGGCAACGTGTACCTCCTGGCCGAGGAGGCCGAGGGTATCGGAGACAAGGTGAGGTGGGCCTTTCAGGTAGGGGGCGGCTCAGGGGTAAGGGCCATTTGCCGTTACCTGGGGAGCTGAGCTGGGGGCATCCTTGGTGGGTACTGACACTTTGCCACCTGCAGAGTAATCGATCCTGGTTGAAGCAGCCAGAGGTATAATTAGGCCCCAAACAAGAGATGATCCCCCAAATGGCTAATTTTTGTTTGCTTAGGAGTTTGTGTTTCAAAATTACATTTTGCTCAGGGTGATACTAATTTCGGCTGTTCCCCTTAAAAATACTACCAAGAGGCAGTAAGTGTAGTAGTGTAGAGCACAGACTGGAACGAGCTCTGGTTCTGCCACTTACTGGCTGGGTTAGTCACTGGACGACTTTATTTCACCAATTAAAAATGGGGATAATGACTGTAGAATTGTTGTAGGATTAAATGAGTTAATATTTATAAAATACTTGGAGTACAGCCTGGCACGGTATCATTTTTACTATTACTACCAAGCAAAGAAGGTGGGGAGGAGTCTGTGAAGGCTTGCTGTTTGGGGAGGAGAAAAGCTATTCTGGCACTTGATGAACTTAGTCCAAAGGGGGACAAGGCTGTGGGACAGGCTCTGGGAGTGGACTGAGAGGGGAGGGGAGCTGGCAAGGACCTGCTGGAGGAAACCATTGAGCTGCATCTTGAAGGAGGACTATAATTTAGCCAGGGGAGACCTGGGGGAGGGTGTAGCATGTGTAAATGCAAGCAAGGTGGTGCTCGGGGTTACTGGGGGTCGCTGTGGTTGGAGCATTCAACGCTTCTGGGGACTGACAGGTAGGCAGAGGTCAGATCACAAAAGACTTGCCACGCTGAGCTTGAAGCTATCAAAGGGTGTTAGGGCTGCAGTGTAGATGATAGATGGGGAAGGGAGCACAGAACTGGAGTCAAGGAAACTGTTTTTGGAGCTCGTGCAGTAGTGTAGGCTGCAGCAAGGGGACGGAAAAGGGGAGACAAGTTCAGAAGACGTCTGGGAGTGAGAATCAGTAGTACCAGGTGAGAACGTGGATGTGGGGCAAGGGGAGGGGGGGAGCAGAGGAGATTCTGAGGTTTCTTGCTTAGTGGCTTTAGGCATGGGGGAATTCTCTCGCTGAGGAATCACAGGAGAAGGAACATGTTTTGGGGGGAAAAAGATGAGTTCACTTCTGTACCTGTCGAATTGCAGGTGCCTTGCGGAGCCGTCCAGCTAGAGAGGACCAACGGCAGTCGGGCTTATGGGGTCGAGGCCGGGGCTGGTGCTCTGGGAGTCGGAGCAGAGGTTGAAATTGTGGGCGTGGGTGAGATCCTCAAAGGGGCGTGTGGTAAGTGAGAAGGAGGCCAAGGACAGATCCCGCTGACATGTAAGGGACAGGCTAAGCCCCAGGGGCCTGCGAGGGGGCAGCCAGGGTGTAGAAGCAGTCCCCAAGAGAGGTGGCGCTGAAGTGAGAGGAGAAAGGAAGTGGGAGGAGGAGGTCCCGGCAGAATGAAGCCTGGCAGCAGTGTCAGGTCTAGGTGTGGACATGAGCGTAGGCATCGTGAGCAGTGGGGTCATTGGTAACCGCGTCCAGGGCCAGTTCCAGTGGACTGAGGAGACGCTGGGGGTGGGGGCAGCTCGTGCAGCTTGGCTGGGAAGGGCGAGGACAGGAGGACGTAGGTTGAGGCCTCTGGTTTTTGTTGGGTTTTCCGAGATGAGAAGGACTTGAGCACGTCCCCGTGTGGGCAGGAGAGGGCCCCAGAAGGGAGAGGTCGCAGATGACGATGAGGAAGGGCATGCTCATTGAGAGGGTGTCAGCGCTGCCCTTGGTCATGAAGAGAGTCACCTCTGGGCCCGGAAATGAGTTCTTACTTGACGTTCAGTCTCTGTGGGGAAAGAGCCAAAGGTGTGACTGTTTATTGGAGTAGTGGGGCAGGGGGAGAGCTGGCCTGAGAGGGGAATGAAAGTTCAGCTTGGGGCCGAGCACGGCTCTGAGGAGGGACACGTGGTGACCCACCTGGTGCCGTGGAGGTTCGCACTTCGTGCCGGCAGCACCCCTGGGGTTGCGGTTTGTTTTCCCTCTGGTGGTCTAAAGCAGCCAGGAGGTAGGGGCAGAGCTGAAGGGGTGTCAGACGGATCCGGGGCTGGGGGTTGCCGGGAGGGCATGTTGAAAGGTCAGGGGTGTCAAAGGTGTTTGGGTCAGAGAATGCCCCAAGGGTTGGACCTTGACATCTTGGCTGGCAGAGAAGGAGGTGGGGATGGCAGAGAAGGAGGTGGGGATGGCAGAAGGCTGATGACTGTGGAGAAAAGGATTTAGGGGATTTAAGTCCCCGGGGAGCAGGTGCCTTGAGAGTAAGGAGGAGTGAGAGGGACAGGAGAGAGGGCATTGGCGTTCGAGGTTTGGGGAGTTGGATAGGGAAGGCAGGGGTTAGAGTACACTTACCGAGCATGGCAGACAAGGAATGGATGGGAAGACAATGAATTTGAGACAGCAAGAGCTAAGAGGTTAGGTTGTCGGAGGAGCTGTCCACATGACATTGAAATTCCCCAGGACAGTGGTCGGGGGCAGGGCAGCAGGTGGCTTTGAGTGGAGGGCAGAGGGGAGAGTGCAGCAGTAGGGACCTCAGAGGAGGCCAGGCTTGTCCACGAGGGCGAGGAGGGTGAGGGGTGGTGCTGCTGAAGCAACACTGAGCCCAGCAGAATGCTGGTCCTACCTCCAGAGTGCATGCAATGTGGGGGAGAGAGTGACAAGAGCCTCTGCGATTAATGAGGGCCCCAGGGCATGTGGAGCTGCAGTAAGAGCCTGCAGAGGGCCAAGTGCCACTGTGGGCAGGAGGCAGCCTGTTTGCCTTGGAAGGAAGAGTCTGGAAGGTCTAGCAGGAGGGCGGATGAAAGAGAAGACAGCCCCAGTGGAAGGAAGTGAGAGTAGAAGAGATGATGGATGACCAGACAGTCCTACTTTTGGGGGATGCGAGGCCGGTGGGTTTTCTAGCATCAGGTTTCCAAGGGAAACGCCGGTATGGAGTTGTTTTTACCATAAATTATCAGCAGAGCAGATACCTCTCCACACACACGGTTTAGAACTGTGCTCCCGTCAACACAGACGGTTTCCCCAGTTCTTGTGCATCTTGACATTTGCAAACGTTTGGGAGTTTGTTCATTCCGCAAACATTTGTGTGTGTGCCGTATGCCTGGCACCGTGTGGCAGCTCAGGTTTGGTTTTGCGCTTTTCCAGCTGAGGAAGTGCATTTGTAGACATTGTTTCGTGAATTCATTAAAGCGATCCTGGGAGGTGGATAAGCCAGGCGGTGGGCGGTGATATCCCAGTTTTTTAGATAGGAAATACCTTCCAAAAAGAGGACATGACTTGTCCCAGGCCACATAGCTTTTAAGTGACGGGACTGGGGCCAGAACCTGGGTTTCCTGACCCCAGGGCTAGTGCTCACTTAGCATGTGCCACACTGCCTTGCGTGTGCCAGCTGGCGGCTGTCATCAGTGACGGGGCCCAACCTCCAGCGGACTCCACAGAGAGCAACCTCAGACCACAATTTGACATCATCATTACCCTGAGGGATGATTTTCCAGCAGTTTCTCACCACTAGATGTTGAATCATTTCATATGGTCCACAAATGACGTTGGTTCTAGATTTCTTCAAGAAGAAAGGACTTTCCACAGGTGGTTATGTCCATTTGTCGGGAGCAGAGCCTTCCCTGGTCAGTAGCTGCCTCTTCCCTTCTTTAGCAGCACAGTGGGCAACATTTTCACTGTGCACCTCCCTGCTGCCCTGCCTCCCCTTCATTCAACAAATATTTATTGAGCATCTACTATGTGCCAGGCACTATTCTAGGCATCGGAGATACAGCAGTGAATGAAAGCAAAGCCCCTACCCTCATGGAGTTTATGTCCTAGAGGGAAGAGACAGCCATTAAATAAACGACTATTAATATATTAGGTGGTGATGAGTGCTAAGAAGCAAAATAAAAGCAGGCTGAGAGGATAGAGAGGAGCGGGGGTAGGTGTGCTATTTTGTCAGGTTGGTCAGAAAAGGCCTCTCTGATAGTGTGGGGGAGTGAGTTGTGGATAGCTGGGGAAGAGTATTTCAGGTGGGCAGCCCAGTAAGTGCAAAGGCCCTGAGGTAGGAACCTGCCCTCAGGATATTCAAGGAACCTGCAAGAAAGAAGGTCAGTGTGATTGGAGTGGCGTGAACACGGGGGAGAGTGTAGGAGAGAATCAGAGGGGTGGACAGGGGATGGGGGCGTGGGGAGGGAGTAGGGGGGACTGCAGATTGCATAGGGCCTAGGAGGCCAGGAAAAGGATTTCTGATTTTATTTTTCCCTGGTGAGATGGGAAGTCACTGGAAGGTTTTGTATGGATGAATAATACCTTTTAAGAAGATCACTCTGGCTGCCGTGTGAATAGACTGTGAGCCGGGGTGTGAGCAGGTAGTCTAGTTCAGAAGCTGTTGAAATGCTCCAGGGGTGAGGCGATGGTGGGAGTGGTGGAGGTGGGGAGAAGCGGCTGGATTCTGGACTGGCTTCAGAGATCGAGCCACAGAGGTTTCTGATGGATTGGGTCGGGCATGACGGAGGGGGAGAAGTCGGAGACGGCTTACAGGTTTTTGGCCTGGCAGCTGGAGAGAAGAAATTGCTGTGAACTGAGTGGAGGAAGATGGCAAATAGAACAGGTGTCTGGCAAGGGCTGTTGGGGGCATAAATTAGAGCTGGGTTTTGGGTACATTAAGTTTGAGATGGCTATTAAACCTCCACATGGGAATGCCAAGTAAGCAGTCAGATGTACAAGTCTGGAGTCCCGGGGAGAGATCCAAGCTGGAGGCATAAATTTGGGAGTTGTCAGCATATAGATAGTATTTAAAATGATGGGACTGGACCATTTGCAAGCCTCGCCTGCACTGGGAGAAGTCTGTTCTTAGAGTGAGCTCCGGGTGCGTTGGCTAGAAGGGGAGCGTGGCTTTGTGAGATGCAGAGATGGAGAAGCCCAGCAGAATGAACCAGGCTGTTCAGCCCTCCAGGAGCGCGCACCCTGCATGCAGCAGCAGCCAGGCCCACCTGTCACAGGTGAGTCAGTCAGTACATTTGAAAGATCAAATTAGAAAAATCCTGTGGCTATTTTAGGAGGAGGGTAAATGTGAACTGCGTGGCCTCTGGTTGCCTGGGGCTCCCCGGAGGAGCTCTGGCTGCCCGAGCAGGCACAGGGGGTGGGGTGGGCAGTGGGCCCCCGTGGGCGCTGGCAAAGGGTTGTCAGTGTTGGCTGGCTGGGAACGCAGGGGCCCGGGGGGTGCGGGGCGGGCGCATCAGCTGGGAGCTTCTCCGTGAGGCTTCTCCATGTGGCCGGCGTTCGGTCTTCACGCCGTCCCCAAGATACGTGGAGGGGAAGGAGGACTCTCTTCTTGCCGCCTGTGAAAGACCAGGCCCAGAGACTCTTGGGTGACCTGAGTGGGGGACGGTTTCTGGGGTTCAGGGTGATAATGGGAGAAATGGTTGTTCCTGTGACTGTTTTATATCCTTATTTAGAACTTTCAGCTTTGGAACATGTATTGATCTGTTCGGAACAGATCCATGTTCCAACCGTGTTTGGAACATGGTTGATCTTAATGACGTACCTGTGAAGTTGGCAGAGCAGGTATTATCATCTCCATTTCACAGGTGAATAGACTAAGGCCTAGAGGCATCAACACACTGCTTGCCTAGGGCACCCAGCTAGGCCTTGGCGGAGAGACTAGATCCTGTGTTCCTAGTCTGTCCCCAAGACCCAGCTGAGATCTGATGTCACTGAAGCAGCTAAGGACCATGTCATGCAGCATCCATAGGGAGCTGGTTTGCCTCAGCCCGAGGAGGATGACTTTATCTCTTGGCTGGCATGTCCGCTTCAGGTGTGTGGCTTTCCTGTCCTGGAACTGTCCCTCCAGGATGGGTGTGGCCCTGGGGGTCCTGAGGAGAGAGCTGCTTCCTCATCCTAGAGGAAAGGGGTCTTCCAGCCGTCAGTAAAGCCTGCTCTGTCAGCTGACTCCCCCAGACCCGGAGGCCATTGGTTGGTGTGGGAAGCCGGGTGGTTCCGCCCGGGTCCCTGGGCATGAATAGGAAGTATTCTTCTCTCCCGAGTAAACACAGCCCCACATGTTCTCTGCAAGCTCCCTGGAGATTACTAGCATCTATTTTTAATTCATAAGCCTCCCCCACTCCCCACACCCCTTGCCATTGTTTAGCAACTCACCAGCTGGCTCTTGGACCAGAGTGGGCCCTGTCGGGCTTGAGTTACTGCAATACCCTGGAGGCAGCTGAAGTTCCTCAGGTGTCCTGGAGAGGCTCACCCCAGCCCCCACCCTGAGAAGGTAGGGGACCCTGATCCCCAAAAGGAGCAGGGTGTGACGGGGACGGATAGGGGCTCACAGTCCAGGGAAGCAGCTCAGCCTTGGCGATGGTGGTGTGGCCATCATTTGTTCCCGATAGATCCAGTTAGCTGTTTCTGAGGTTGTCCCTTCAATCATTTCCCTGTAAATACAACCAAAAAATTGTCTTCTCAGCCTTGCCGTTCTGCTTTCTACTATGTGTGTGACACTGAGAAAGGTAACCATCTTCTCTGTCTTACATCTGTAAGTGGGGAAAAAAATTGTCATTTGTTGGTGCACTGGGGCACTGGCAGGTGCATAGAGAATGCAGGTGACATCCGTTTCCCCATTTGTGTGTTGCCATAACCTCTAGGAAACACGGACCTTGGAGGCTGGAGGAAGAACCACTTGTTGTATGTGCAGTGGAGATGGAGTTGGGCCACCCGACTCCTCAGAAAGCAGATGGGTCCCTCCCTTTTTTTTTAATTTTGCTGAACAGTAGTTCATGGAAAATGTAGGGTCAGAGGGTTGTATCCCCTTTCTCTCATGTCTCCCATGTCTGGCTGGGTGTCAGTGTTCCCCCTCGGCCTTCTTCAGAACCTCTCCCCAGCTGTCCCCATGCTCCCTGCCCAGCCTTGCCCACCCTGGGCTTGTGCAAGATGCACCCAGCTGGAGGGGGTCAGGAAGGGGATGGTGCAGGGGTGCTGGGTTTACAGCCAGCTCTGCCGGGCTGGCCCCTGCCCCGCTCACCTCTTCCGCTCCTGTGCCCAGCGTGGCTGAGGAGCAGCATGGGGAGGAGCCAGGAGGGCGTCTGGACAGCCTTAGGTGACTGCGTGGAGGTGCTTGGGGGCAGGATCTTACTGAGAGGCCAGCCTGCTGCTCCTGGCCCTGAGGGCAGGCAGGGAGGGAGGGGGCCAAGAGCTCCCCAGACGAGCTTGGAGCTTTGGGGTGAAGTGGGGAGGCTGGAGAGGGCACGTCCTGACCTGTCCTGGAGGTGTTATCTGCAGGCGCCAGACGGGGAAAGCAGAGCAGTCCGGCTCATCGCCTAAACCAGAGCAGACTCTGGCCTTGCTTTCCTCTCAGTGCGCTCCCCTCCAGATTTGCCCAACAGCAAGATTTCTTCTCCGCCCTGGCATAAACAAGCACCCCTGTTTACTCAAAGGGATGACGAGCGAGGGCCGCCCTCAGCCCCTGGCTCTTGCCAAGAAGACTGAGATCTTGGCAGCTGCCCAGGGGCCCTGGTATGTTTGTGTCTGGGAGTCTGCTGGTTCAGAGGTGGGTGGGGCCGCTCTGCTGAGAGGTTCCCAAACATCATTGCTCAGCTGTGGGGGCCCTGACGTGTCTGAGCTCGTAGGCCCGGTCCCATGCAAGGCCGAAGGGGTCCTGCCCCAGGGCCCAGCTGGGTCACTTGGCCTGTTCACTCAGATGCATCCACGTTCCGAGTCACACAGCCACTCACCTGCACGCATGGGTCTCTGCCCTCACACCCAGAAGTGGGGGAGGACAGCTGCCTCCCGTGCCCCCTCCCGCACCCCACCTCGTCTCCTCGTCTCCTCGTCTCCTCTTCCCTTCTCTGTTCCTCTGAGCCTTCCTAGGCTGTGCCCATGCTGCCGGCTGCTCGCCAGGCCAGGGCAGGGCAGCTCTGTGATTGGCCATGAACTGTTGCTCTTTGTCATCGCGATTAAAAGCCCCTGTTCCCTGGAGGCTTTGGGGCTCCTCCATGGCCGTAGTTCTGGTGCGCCCAGAGAGCCAAGATTTCTCCCTGGAGTCTGATTCGAATTCCTCATGTTGGGAGGAAGCCCCTTGCCATGTAGGGCCCTGTACAATGAGGAGAGGGGCCAAAAACTGAGGACTCTGCTCCTTATCTAAAGCTCTGACATCAGAGACCATAAACAGCAGCATCCTCTTGACTTTTAGAAGAGAATCAGCCAGCAACTGACCTCCAGAATTAGCCTTTATTCATTTTTTCCCCGCTGACACCCACTGGCTCTTTCTAGATTGAAAGTGCCCAGTGCTCTTCAGATTAGCTCTGGCTTCTGGGAGTCCAGAATTCCCCAGGATACAGGGGGTGAATTTGCAGGTTACCTAGCCAGGATCTGAGGTCATGCCCTCTTACACCCCTTGTCCCTAAGCTCAGGCCAAAACCTTGTGGGAGACAAGCTCCCTGTCCGATGCTCTTTGTAGCCCCTGCCCAGGGCTGAGACAATGCCAGCCCAGACACAGGTGAGAGATGCCAGCTGGGTCCCCGCCCTGCTCCCTCAGCCTCGGCTCCCTCGGACACGCTCCGGGCTGCCCAGGAGGAAGGTGTGCTCGAGGTTCGGGTGTCAGCCCTCCGTGTTGGAGCTGATTACCGTCAGCAGCAAGACAGGCGCCCTGCCGTCAGGTGCCAGACGGTGAGGAGCCGGCAGGGTGACGAGGGCATGGTCATGGCAGTTGGCTCAGGTCTCCCCGGGTACCCAGCACATCCTTCCCAGGATCCGCCACATCCCTGAGATGAGAAACGTGACCCCAGTCTCCTCCACTGCCAGGTGAGGCAATGGAAATTCAGTAACATTAACCCGATGTCTGCCTCCGCCTCTTCCTTTCATAGGCGAGGTTGACAGAGGGCTCTGAAGTTGCAGCGAGCGAATGCACATACCCCTCTGTGTTCCTTCTGGGGCCCCCTGAGCTTCAGTGGGGGGCCGGGGGATGAGTGCAGTTTCTGGGGACAGTAACCTCCCCCTGCCCCTCTCTCCAGGGACAAGTGCTGGGGTGTTGCCGCTCTTGGCCCCCGCCGGCCTCTGTTTCCCAAGCCCTCCAGAAGCCAACGCAGAGGCCCCCTGCTCCCTGCTCGCTTTGTCCTTTTCGACTTTCCCCTAAATCTGATTCTGGGAGTCCTCACTACAGCCCTTTCCTCCTCCTCGCAGCCCTCCAGATATCCCACCCCTGGGACCCCAGAGCCAGGCCGTATCCGTAGCTAGTGAATAATTCAGCATGCTCAGCAATAGCTAAATCAGATCCAGGGAGATACTGTGACCAGGAGGCCTCCTATGGGCAGCTGGAAAGGCGAGCCCTGCCCTGGAAAGACGAGTGCGCTGTCATATCAGCTTCATTATATAAGGTTTCCTCAGTCTGAGAAGGCAGCTTCAGACCCAAATAGAATCTGGGCCCCATGCCCGTCTACTGCCTTCTCAGGGGCTCGGTGCCATCCTGGGCGTGTGCCCCACGATGTTGCCGGTCATGTCCCTTTGAAAACCTTCCTGGCCTCCACAGGCGAACAGCCTGCTACAGTTAGCAGAATGCTTGCACACACACGTTTCTCTGATCACGTCTGCGCCTGGTAAGCTCCGAGCCCTCGAGTCAGCAGGATGGCCCAAGAGTTCTGTGTTTTAGTCCTCTGCTTTTATTAAAGGAGTCATTCTAAATTATTCTTGGCAAATAGGGTGGGGCGGAGGGCGTTCTCTTTCCTAAAAATTGTCTAAAAATTTTAAGATGCCGGTTCCTCTCTGGGTCACTTTCTCTTGGGCCTGTTCCCAGCATACCCTCCTCCGGGGCAACAGAGTGACCATAAAGGCGTGAAATCGTCCATCTTTTCTACCTGCCTGGTTCAAATTTTGATTTGCCTAAAAGTGACGTAGGTAAGTAGTTCTCTGCACCGCCCAGTATCTTGGCTGCTGTCCGTGCCCAGGAAAGGCTCCCTAAACAGCTGTGTCTATGGCATCAGACAGCAAAGGACCAGCAGTAGAGAAGGCCCCCTCGCCCCCGACCCCAGAAGCAGCTGTGTGCGTGCGGCCGGCTCTACTCCCGCCATTCCGCCAGTCTCCAGTTCCAGTCCATGTGGTTGCGCCTCTCCACGTGCTCCCAGGAAATGTGCCCACCTTGGTTGCCGTAGTTCACGCTGAAGAATATTACCCTTTTTTTTGAGACAGAGACTCGTTCTGTTGCCTGGCTAGAGTGCAGTGGTATGATCATAGCTCACTGCAACCTCAAACTCCTGGGCTCAAATGATCCTCCTGCCTCAGCCTCCCCAGTAGCTGCCCAGATAATTTTTCTATTTTTAGTAGAGACGGGGTCTCACTCTTGCTCAGGCTGGTCTCGAACTTCTGAGCTCCAGCGATCCTCCCACCTCAGCCTCCCAGAGTGCTAGGATTACAGGCGTGAGCCACCGCGCCCGGCCACGCTGAAGAATATTAACCTTCCTCTAGCATTTCCCTGAGGGCTCTTTGGTAATGTGTTTCTAAGAAGATGCAGCTTCTGGCTGGGTCTCAAAGTGAGCATTGGGGGAGGGACCTCTGAATAATGACCACTTCCCAGAGCCCCATGTCCAGAGGGCGTGGCGAACATTAGAGATGCCGACAGCCTTCCAAGAAGGAATCCTGCTAGGAGATTTTCACAGTACATTTGGGGCCTGAGACTTTTTAAGGCCTCACCTTGCATTCTAAGCTGCTAAATTTGGCTGCTTTTCAGCGTCGTTCTTTGCTCCTTAAACCTATGACTTCTCAGGTTTCCCACCCTTCAAAATGTGTGGTTTGTGCTTTTTTTTTTTTTTTTAAGGAAACGAAGTGGGGAGATTTTTAAAAAGGGGGTGGCAGAGAACTGAAGAATAATAAAGCAAAGGAAGAGAAAATAAAAAATTTAATATTTAAAGGCTATTAAGGAAAGAAGGGGCATGGCATAGAAATTAAGGGAAGAGGAAGAAGGATATGGGGGGGCAAACTAACCTAAGGGAAACCCAGGAAAAGAGAGGGCTGAGACCTTCTGGAGGTGCAGAGGGCAGAGCCTATGCCCAGGACCCGGGCTTCCTTCCAGTACTCCCTTTCAGGACAAGAGCCTGTCACTGCGAACTCAGGCTCAACTTGGAGGGGTGCAAAGAGTGAGACCAGAGACCCCCGGCCTCAGCTCAGCGGCCTGCCCTGTGCATTGCCGGTGGTGACCGCCCCTCCTCACTGGGATGTGGCCTCCATCTCAGCCAGGCCCGAGAGAAGGTGGCAGCGGGGGGTGGCCAAGACCGATGAGGAAGTGCACTTGATGCCACATACCCAGTGGCTACTTGTCTATGCAGAAGGGTTGCTTTGCGCCCCTGTCGTTTCAGGGCCTGCTGCTTTAGCCATCAGGCGGCTCTTCCCGCATCTGCCTGCCGCTCTCTCAGCTTGGCTCCCTATGGCAGCGACTTTTCTGGCTTTTTCTGTCCCAGGCCAAGTCTTCCAACTGCCATCTGGATACTGTGGTGGGGGGGGTGTGCACATACACATGCGGTGAGGGGGCCTCAAGACCAGGCTCCTGTTTTGATGAAACCTACGTCGCGCCGGGCGTTTGCACAGGGCCCTGGGAGATAGTGGTTGCACATCCCGTTTGCAGCCAGGAGAACAGACTCGGCTGCAGAGAAGTTTCCGAGGCTCAGCTCATTCACCCCCTCCCCTGTCTCCCAAGGCCACCAATGTCATTCCCTGAGTCCCCTTTGTGCGGGCTGCTGCTTTGTAAGTGCAGCCGCCTCCTCACAGGCTGCGGTTGTGAAGCAGCAGGGACGGGGCTGGGGGCTGCGGAGCGGCGATGGCAGGGTGAGGGTTCAGGCCAGGTCTTCTGACTCCCGAGCACTCGGGGCCACGGCAAGGCTTGCCCGGAGCCCTGGGCGCCCAGCGGTGGGACGTCCTCCTGCCAGACACACTCGTCTTCTGCCCCACTCTTTACACGCTCCTCCCATTGCGCCCGTGGAAACAGCCTCAGAGCCCGAGCTGTCTCGAGCAAGGTGGCAGAACAAGGATGGATGTGAGTCTAACACCCAGGGCTCCGTGTCGCCTTTCCCGCCATTGCCACCATGCCTGGGGCTCTGTGCATCCTTGGCGCATTTGGGAACACGTCTCACACACAAGGACAAGAACAGACCAAGAGGGAAAGGGCTCTCTCTCCTGCTAGCTTGCCTCGCAGACATCCCCCTGGCTCTTATTTGTTTCTTTTCTCTTGGCGGACTACTGGTTCACCCCTGAACCCCCTTTGTCCCGCTGTTGGTTATTGTGCTGATGGGTAAGTTACTCCTGGAGTGGAGCTGAAACCTCCTGTTAGGGAGATGCCAGATGCCTGGGGTCGGGGGTGACACTCCCAAGGGTCAGTGTGGCCTTGCAGCCACCTCTGTCTGCTGCTTCTGAGCCCTCGTGATGGCGGAAGCCTGGGAGTAAGACCTACTGCGCAGAGAGGGCCCCGGGGCTCACGCAGCCCCTCCCCACCTCGTGTCCTGCTACCACCACCTTCTCCTCTTCTTCTTCCTTCTTTTTTGCTTTTAAGAAAAGGTTAAAAATTTTAGCTTGGTGGGGCCTAGAAAGGAGGGGGCAGGGAAGGGATGTCTTGAGGATGAGATGACCAAGCTGTCTTTGTTTGTACCTAGGACAGAGCTGTGGTAGATGGACTGTCTTTCACTGCAGCTAAATGAGTTAGGCCATTGAGTCAATTGACCATGTAATATTAAGGGAAGGTCAGTCTCGTGCTAGGCACAGTGAAAGGTCCAAATAAATGTAAGATCTGATCCCTGCCTTCCTTACAGTTAACTGTTTTGCAAGAACAGTGCTTGGGGCACAGTAGAAAGATCGAGTCCCACAGGAGGGAGATCGTTTATGCAAGTAGGAAGCTGCCGGAAGTGTTCTCCAGCCCTCCAGGTCGGAGCTGGCTCCAGAAATCAGGACCTGTGTATTGTGCCTGTGCCTGGTCTGTCCTCACAAACCCCAAGTCATCGGCCACCACAAATGTTTGTACAGTTTCCATGAGCCCAGAGTGTGGGGACTCCTGATCTTGGTGACTTTGGCTGCAAACCCTGGCACTGGCCCCCGGAGATAGCACTGGGCCTTATCTCTTCTCACCTTCTTGAGCTTGGGACAGCCCCATCAGCATGACCCATGTCGACCCTCAGTATTTAAGCCCTGAGTCCCTCGTGGGCTCAAGTGGGTGCAAAATCCAGGTCGTCTTTGAACAGTGATTCTGCCGTGGGAAGCTGTATCAGAGAGACCCGGCAGCCCCCAGGCTCTGCTGGCCACCCCATCCCGCTGCTCGCCGGCCTCCGCTGTGGACCTCTGGCCCCCTCTGCTGGCCACTCACGGGATTTCCTGCTGGGGCTGTCAGGATGAAGTTCAAGGAAGCAAAGACTGTTGTGAGTTTGCCATCGTGTTTTATCTTGGGAGTTTTTGCCTGGGCAGTGCTGGGGAGAGAGAGCGGGGGTGGGAAGCAGAAGCTAGTGGAGAAGTGGCCACAGTGGTGTCCAGAGCAGATAGTGGATTCCGGGGACGGGATCTCAGGACCGAGGAATTCCCCTGGGGAGGCTGGCTGCCGCCTGCTTCCTCCCGGTGGTTCTGGAGTGGAGAGGCTGTCTTGGGAGCGAGGGTGCTCTAAGCCAGTGGGCAGGGCAGCAGGGCGAGGAGAGCATCTGGGGGGAGCTGGCTGTGTTAGGATCTGCTGAGGATCCCCCTCCGGGCTCTAGTCTTCTGGCTTTGGAGAGGTCCTCCTATCCCGGAAGCCTGGCTGGGAGGCCCCCTTCCATCCTGAGCTGATGCGGGAATCGGTGAGACTGTGCTGTGTGAGAGAGAGGGGCTTCTGATCATGAGGGGCATTTCTGGACGCGTGTGATGGGAGGGGCAGGGTGGAGCGCCCATCTGGGTGTGTGAACAATGTCCCCATGTTCACTCCACCCCCCACTGGTGCCTGTCACACCGGGACATCCTCGTGCACACTGAACTCACAGTGGCGACAGCTGGACTTGGGGAGGGCACCTCAACAGAGCTTGGTCCTCCCACTCGGTGATCCACGTCCCCTGCCAGATGGGAAGGAGCAGCCGTGAGCCCCAGGGGAGGGGGAAATCTCCCAGACCAATCCACCCCTAATCCCCGGGCTGGGCCTCAGACTGGAGATGGCGGCTGCAGAGCCCGGGGGCTCAGGCACGCCTGCTCGCAGGCCCCGGCTTCCCGCGGCCAGCCCCGTGCTGCCCAGGGACTGTGACCCCGGGGGCCTGACACAGTCCACCGAGAGCTGGGGCCTTCGAGCCCCTGCAACCTCGTCGCCAGCACGGCTTCGGGAAACGGTGCCCACACAGGTGAGGCCGCTGGTGGGTGGACGGTGAGAAGTTCCCCGAGCAGGGCAGGGCTGGGGTTGTGGGATGGAAAAAGGCCATTTCCGCAGTTAGGCCGGCTGTGCTCGCTCCCTGGTCTCGGGGAGTGGCACCCTCTCCTCTCCAGTTGTAGAGAGCTCCTTGCGGGTGGGAGAAGGGAAGAAACTTAGGTTGACGAGTGTTGGGAGAGCACCTGGGGCTGGGTATGGGGTGCCCAGTGCAAGAGGACACGGTAACCCTGGCAAAGATGCCTCCAGAAGCCAGTAGCCGTGTGGCACTTCAGCTGGGGCCGGGGAGCTGATGTGAATGTAAGTGGAGGGGTGTCTCTGGTCGTGGCCCCGTCTGTCTATGGAGGAAGAGACGGGGAGAGGGAAGCGTGAAGGTCTCGTAAGCGCTGACCCCAGGTGGACAGTGGGAGAGTCTGGAAGGAGCAAAGTGTTCAGTACTTAGAGCTTTTGGAGAATTCAGAGGATGGAGAATGGAGAAGACCCCAAGGTGAGAGGACAGCTCCGGGGCCCCAACTGGGGTAGCAGGGACAGAGGGAGAGGCTCCGGGGCGTCTGTGGGTGTGAGGAGGCAAGAGCAGAGTGCAGGACACTTACGTGGACAAAAGGGCTTTGTTCTCCATAGGCCGGGCACTGCGAGGGGAGGGTCTGGTTTTGACCAGAAGCAGGGAGAGGCTCAAACAGAAAGGCATGGTGTAGCGTCCAAATAAATATAAGATCTGATCCCTGCCTTCCTCCATGTGGTGCCCAGCTTCTGGGCCAATAGGCCGCGAGCCGTACACTGCCGAGGGGTGAGTAGGTGCCGCGTGGAAGGATGAGCGAGTTTCCTTGTCTATCTGTAGTCTGCACCCTGAAATCTTGTCGCAGCACGAAATGCCTTATAAAGCCACTGAGGGCGTGTGCTACCCCTCGAGTCCCCCCATGTGGTGGCGGGGGCCTCGCTGCAAGGTTTTTTCACCCCACTCTGCTCCAGGTGAGCCGATCCGGGTGTCCATACTGCTGTATTTGTACCCCATTAGGGGTCTAGGCATTCGCTCCCTGCCGTCTGGAGAGAAGCCGCATCGCCTCCCAGGCCCCCACTAAACAGGTGGATGGGCTGTTTCCCGTCCTGCCCCTTGCCCACCTGGGAGTGCTTGGGTCAGCCGTGAGGACACATCCAGAGCTGGACTGAGCAGCTTCCTGTTGCCCAGATATCCCCACCTGGAAGACAGAGCCGCCAGCCCAGCGAGGCTGCACCCGCTGAGCTGGGAGAACCGGGGCAGCCCCTGACTTCAGGACTGAGAGTTGTAATAATTTTTCCAGGCTGCTCTGGCTGGAATGTCAGGTTCCCTCTGTCCTCTGACCTTTAGCTTCACCAAAGGTCAAACAGCCTCTCTGGGTTGAAGGGTTTTAGCTGGCTGTGGGTTTTCTTCTCCATGCTGGTAGGGTTTACCTCCCTTTCCCTCTGGGAACTAGTAGAAAAATCTGAGTGTCCGCCGTGTGGAGAGGGCCACCGAGATCAGAGTCACGGGGCAGCAGTCAGCAGACTGAAGCTCTCTGCTGAGTCACTGTGGCCTGACAGCCCTGGGCCACCCTTGCCTGTGGGGTCTGGCCCACTGGAAGCCCAGACCCTGCTCCCAGGAGCAGCGTCCTGCAGGGGTGCTCGGCCAGGCCGCAGACAAGTCGGGGGCGACAGGGCTGTCCTGCTTTCCTAAGGGAAGCACAGGAGCCCGAGAAGCTCTTTTTCTGTCTTTATCTTTTTTTTCCCTAGGAGTGACCTTACATTGTCTTTCCAACTCCTGAGCAGATGGCTGGGACAGCAAGGTCCCTTCTAACCTGTCAGCCTGCTGCGGGGACCCTAACGGGGGCTCTTCGTAAATCTGGGAAGGGACTGCCTGCCCCAGGGGGAGGAGGGTCATGGGTGTGGGGCCCTCTGCGGTCTCTTGTGCACCCAGGAGCACAGGTGTAAAGTGCACACTCTCTGCAAGTGGCAGTTGGTTGCATGGTCCGTCTTGCAGAATGCTTAATGCACTTATATTGCTGAAGAGAACTGCAATTCACATTTCACAATTTACGTAGCTAGTACCTCCCACCCCCTACCCAGCTTCACTTAAGCCCGGAGACTTTCTGTCCCAACAGCGTCTACTGTGTGCCTCCGGAACCTCAGGTCCAGGCTGCTGGGCTAGTGTGCGGGAGGAAGAGCGGGCATCCTATCCAGGGCTGGGTCAACATGAGGACGCTGAGCTCGGGCCCAGGAGGAGGTGACAGCCCTGGGAAGGCCACGGGAGCCAGGGCTGGGGAGCCCTGATCCGGCAGCTCCCATATTCTGGCAGACAGCCTAATCCAGCTTCGTTTAGTGTTGCTGGAAGGGGGCAAGGAGGCGAGTCCATGGTGCCACCAATGCCACGCGGAGGGGGCACCTCCAGGTGTGCACGGGCTGAGGGTAGGTCTCACCGGAGCAGGGAGAGGAATAGGGACAGTTGGGTCCTAGACACTTAGAGAATGTCCCATCTTTGTCTCATCCAGAACATTGATCAGCTCTTCTCGGACCTCAGTTATAGTAGAACAAATTCTGTGGCCCTGGTCCTGGCTGGTGGGCTCCCTGAGCAGGTGACAGCCTGGAGTGGATGGGGTCATGGAAGAAGCATGACTCTCCCCTTGTTGGTGCTCGCCCAGCCTGTTCACAGGGATTGAGCTGGAGTCAGGTACCTGTGGCGTGGCCAGCAGGACGGTGGGGCAAGGAGGCCATGGTATGGGGGCCTCCACCCCAGGTGTGGTGCTGGCAGCCGGACATGGACAGAGAGCTGGGTGGCAGGGGCTGGGTGAGGCTCTGTGACACTTTGGAGAGGAGCAGTGGTGCTGTGTGGCCCACCTACACCCTGCTCCCAGCTGAGGGGCCCCAGGTGTGTCTGCCTGCTGGTGACCGGGGGTCCGGTGATCTGTATTGCCCCTCCTTTTAGCCACGCGGCCCAGAGTGGGGGATTGGGAGTGTGTTAGTGAGAGTGTCTGCTCAGCATTGGACAGTGAGACAAAGGACCCAGACACCCTCCCGCAGACCCACTCTGTGATGAGACTGGTTGGAGCTATAGCCCCAGCCAGGGGAGCACCCTGGGCTTCCACACCCAGGCCGTGCACCATCACTTCTGCCTAGTTCCAGAACATTTCCATCACCCTCAAGGAAACCCCAGACCCATGGTGCAGTCACTCCCCATCCTCCCCCACCCCCCAGCCCCTGGCAACCACTAATCTGCTTTCTGTGTCTGTGGATTTAACTATTCTGGATATTTCATATAATGGAATCATTCAGTGTGCAGCCTTCTGTGTCTGGCTTCTTGCCCTTAGCGTAATGTTTTTGAGGTTCCTCCATGTTGCAGCATTGTCAATACTTCATTCCCTTTTGTGGCCACATAATATTCCTTTATATGGAATAGGACGTTTGTTAACCCATTCGTCGGTTAACAGACATCTGAGTTGTGTCTACCCTTTGGCTATTGCAAATAGCGCTGCCTTGGATAATTGTGTACTAGTGTTTGTTTGAATAGCCATTTTCAATGCTTTTGGATATATACCTAGAAGTGGGATTGCTGGATCATATGGTAGTTCTATGTTTAACTTTGAGGACCTGCCAAACAGTTTTCCACGTGGCTGCACCATTTTACATTCTCACCAGCAACGCACAAGGGTTTCCATTTCTGCACATGCTCATCAACACTCAGCTCCTTTAAAAAAATTAGTACAGCCGTTCTGCTGGGTGTGAAGTGTCTCTTGTTTGTGTGCGTTTGGGGGCACGTGCTGCCTTCCCTTTACTCAGTGTTTCATGTCATCTTCCTGATAACCCTTTGAAGTAGGTAGCATTACCCCCCTTTTCCAGATGGGAAAAGTAAGTCTTAAAGAGGATAATGACGTATACATGGGTACACAGCTGGTGACAGAGCAGGATCTAAATCAGTGTCCAACTCCAAATTTAGGGCCCTTTCTATTGCCCTGCACAGGCCCTGTGTCGTGTCTCATTGCTGTTCTTTTTTGGCAAAACTGATTCTCCTCATAGTCTGTCCTGTTCCATCCCTCTGAACAGCTTCCTCATCTTTGCCTTTTTGTTCAC
This sequence comes from Varecia variegata, assembly GCA_028533085.1. NCBI lineage: Eukaryota > Metazoa > Chordata > Mammalia > Primates > Lemuridae > Varecia > Varecia variegata. The sequence goes on along the minus strand of CM052450.1, from coordinate 20,129,870 downwards.
CAGTTTTCCTTTCTTCGTTAAAGCATAGTTCCTCTTTGTACATCTGCCTATCTGCCAGCTCTTTGGCTCTGTTCACTTCAGTTGCCCTGTCTCTCTCCAGTCCTGAAAGGGAGCTGTCACCAGGGGCGTGTGTTCCGGGAAGGTGCCGCCTCCCTCCACAGGGAGGAGAACAAAGTAAGGGGTTCTGTGATCAAAGTTGGACCAGCGGATCCCAGGCATTGCAAACCCCTGGGAAGGATGAGAGGGGCTGGTGTCCTGCTTCAGGACCCCCAGTGGAGGATCTGGACCCCAGCCCCAAGCCCCTCCACCCCACCACCAGGCCCAGGAGTTTCTGTTCTCTCATTCGTAAGAAGTTCCCAGCCAGCTTCAACCCTGCTTTTCCAGACAGCTCAGCCTGTCAGGGACCAGGGAGGTCTAAGGTTCCCTCCAGGGATGGGGGTCCATACTGAAGACCCTGGAGAGGAGAGGTGGGGGGATGCAGGATGTTTTGCTTGTTTGCCAAACTCTGAAAGAACCTTTCCTAGGTTTGGCCAGCTTGTGTGTGACGAGGGTGGATCTGAGTGCCGGAGTGAGGCCGCCCCGTCCTCCATTTGACGAGGGTCTCAGCCCGGGCTGGGGGCTCCAGGCAATCTCTGCCTACATCCTTGGATCCGCTCTGTGCTGCTTTGGTGGGCAGGGTGGGGACTGCGGGGTCTGAGGAGGAGGCTGGTGTGTGGGAGGAGCCCTGAGATGCTTTCTGGAGGCTCCGGGCTGCAGGCAGGGCTGAGCTCGGTCTCTGAGTCAGGATCTCCTGTGGTCAGTCGGTTGTAGAAGCTGGCAGGGAGGGTTATTCAAGGGAGTTAATGCAGATGTAAGTGGTTGCTGAGGTGTTTCAGTCTTGAGAGCAAAAACCACGAACAGGATGTTGGTATCCCACACAAACCACCTCCCTCTCTCGTTCTCACGCTGGCACACCTGTGTGCGCACCTAAGCTTGAGAGGGGGCTGGGGTGGGTGAGTGACATCTTCATGGGGACCACTAGGTAGGGTGAGCTCCAGTGAAGAAAGCTGGAGTTGTCACAGTGATGAGTCTTCAGAGGTGGTTTTAAACCTGCAGCCACTATTTGGACATTTCCAGGGATTTGCACCTGATGTGGAGAGGGCAGGGTGGGGCTGGGGAGAACTTTCTTTTTCCTTGCCCACAGTCCCAGCTATATGAAATTCCTAGTTCATGGCTCTGGAGCGAAGCGGGGCCTCGGTTACGACCACCGATCTCGACTTGCACTTCCTGAGACGGTGGCGGAGGACCAGGCTCCCCGCTGAGCCCATGGATGTGGCCTCGTTAGGCCCTGGGTTTTGCAGTCAGACAGGATTCAAATTCTAGGTGCTTTACTTAGGAGTTTTGTAGTCCTGGACAAGTTACTTAACATCCATGGGCCTTGGTTTCCCCTTCTGTAAACTGGAAATAATAATGCTACCTACCTCACGGGTTGTTGCTAGGATTAAATGAATTCATCTGTGTAAAACACTGACTTCTGATCCACAGTTGGTTGAATCAGCTGACGCAGAGCTTGTGGATACGCAGAGCTGACTGTAGCTGTTATCTTTACCCTTGGTCCAAGGCATTTAGAATGGTAATTTGAGAAGAGCCGGGAGGCCACAGGGAAAAGATGCCTGGAAGCTGGAGGAGCTGAGTTCTCCCTGGGGAGGAGAACACAGTGGGGATGTTCTGTGACTGGAGCCGGAGCAGCTTGGTCCAGGCATTGTAGACCGTCGTGTCACCAAGGAGGTCCCCAGGCCTTCATGGAGGGGGAGGGAGGAGCTGGTGTCCTGCTGCAGGACTCCCACGCTCTAGTCTGGGTAGAGAAGAGGGGTGAGCAAGGGGGCCGGGACCCCAGCCCTGGCGTCTGCACTCTGCCTTCAGGCCCCGGAGTGTCCATTCCCCTCTCCTGCCAGGGGGTTTCACAGCCAGCTTCACCTCTGCTTTTCCATTTGTAAGCCAGACAGATGCCAAGTCAAGGGAGGAAGGGGCCAGGCTGCCAGAGGACAGCCATGGCAGGCGGGGACTTTACTATTTTACACTCCTTTATAGTCCTAAAGCACTTTCGCTTTTCACAGCATTTTCACACTGATTTCTCATTGGCTCCTCCCACCCTCCCCTGCATAGGTGGGACAGATGTGCTCTCCATTACAAAGGCAATGGCAACGATGCACCAGAGACCCAAACCCATTTTTTTAGATGATCTTTCTCCAAGGAAGAGAGTGAAAGAGGGTTGGACATCTTGGGAAGGACAACAGCTTTTTCTTCTTTTTAAGAGTCAGGGTCTCTCTCTGTTGCTCTAGTCCAGGCTGGAGTGCAGTGGTGTCATCACAGCCCACTGCAACATTGAACTCCTGGGCTCCAGTGATCTTCCCGCCTCAGCCTCCTGAGTAGCTGGGACTATAGGTGCACCACTACATCTGGTTAATTTTTTTTGGTTTTTGTAGAGATGGGGTCTTGCTATGTTGCCCATGCTGGTCTCAAACTCCTGGCCTCAAGTGATCCACCTCAGCCTCCCAAAGTGCTGAGATTACAGGTGTGAACCACCACGCCCAGCCAGGACAGTAGCTTTATGAGAGAGCCGAGTTCTTTGCTATCAAAGGCCATGTGTTGCATGTAGAACTTAGTTTTGTGTAGTTCTATCAATGCGGAGTAAATGTGTTGTTATAATATCTGAAATAAATTTAGGCCAGCTGGATTTCAGGCATTTTCTTTTTCCTGGGGAAAAAAGGATTGTGCTGACTAGATTCAGAGTCAGCATTTAATGAGTACCTTCTGTCTACCTCACACCACGCTGAGTGCGGATATCATCTCACGTAATCCTCACAAGAGACCTGAGAGTACCTGTGATTACCCCATATTATAGGCAAGGACCCTGAGGACCAGGAAAATGGAGAGATGGGCTATTTGCAGTCACTGCAGGGAACAAGGCAGGAGGGAAATGTTTAATTGCAGGGTAGGGTTTTAAGTCAGACTAGTTGTAATTAGACCTTGGGACCGATCATCCCAGGGAGACTGTGGAACTGGCTCCTTGGGTAGGAAAGGTCAGAGGTTCTGAGGAGCAGAGTCCTGAAGGTGTGTGTACCTGGAGGGAGGGCAGGGGGACATGCGGGGAGACCCAGGCAAACGCAAGAGGAACTGCGACCTGAAAAAGCCCCAGCGAAGCCCACGGAGGGGCCCCCTCCCCTGGCTCCTGAGTTTGGCTGGCTATTGTTTTCAATGGTGTTTTCCAATAACTTTCCACCTTGGCAGAAATCGAGCCCAGTGACTCCTGCCTGTAATTGGCATGGGCCACTTCCGGTTCTGGTACGTGTGTGACTAGGCCACTTTCTTTGTGTTTAACCCCTTCCCCCACATACATCTGACCCCACCCCTGCCCCCTCCCATACATACAAAGAGCGAGCGAATGATCTGACCCAGCCTCACTTGCCGTGTGCTGTGTGTAAAAATACACGGGGTTGAGCCATTTCCTGCTGCTTCCGTTGTTGCATGGTGATAAGACGCTGGGGACTCGGGTGTGGACAGAGAGATCCTCCAACAGGCCGAGGGGGCCAGGCCCCGGGAGCGCTGGGCTCCAGGCCTGGCGCTCTCATCCGACCTTGCACTTCCCATCTTTCCTATCTTCTGTGACCTTCCCTTCCTTTCTCTCCCTCCCCCTCGTCCTTTCGGCCTCTCCACTCCTTTCCTTGTCTCTCTGAGTTTTGTGCCACCCCGATGTGCTTGGGAAGCCTGACTGCCTGGTGGGGAGTGAAGGGGGCTGTCATTTCCTTCCTCCGCATTTGCCCCCTGCAAGGCTGGGCGGCGGACACCCTCAGGCCCCCAGACTGGCCCCTGCTTCCCTTGGCCTGTGAGTCACCTCTGGGGCTTCAGTCCTCGGGGACCTGGGCAGCAGGGCGGGTGAGCGTGTGCTGCTCGCCCTGCTCTGGGAGGCTGGGAAGGGCCGCACGCTCCCGCCACCATGAAGCGGAAGAGGTTGCCAACCACTGTAGAGAACTGGAAGGTAACAGAGGGGCCCAGGAGAGGTGTCGGCAGAGGTGAGGTGGCCTGCGGAGCGGTGTTCGCGACGGGGTGGGGAGGGCAGGGACGAGTGGTGCCCGGGTGTTGGTTTTGGTCAGCTTTGAGGGAGATGCCTGCTCAAGGCAGGAGCCTTGTGGGGAGGTTGAGTCCCGAGAGACAGTTTGTCACATTGCTGAGAAATTGAACCGTGAGGCTTCAAATGAGGCCTCAGACCTGCTCACTGCGCCGGAGCAGTGAGAGTTCTGGGCTGGAGGCTCTGTCTTTTCCTAGCTGTGTGTCCCCGAGCAACTTGCTTGACCTCCCTGAGCCAAAGAAGGAGCAGATCTGCTTAGACTGCACTTGAGGGGTGCTGTGGGGATTGTGTAGGGAGCAGATGTGAGAACCCTTCATGAGTAGCCAGCGGCATGCTGTAAGGGCGTGCTGCTGTCATGGTGGTTGTGTTCTGTTGAACTCTTTCCCTGAAGTTTCTTATTCACCCTGCACCCGTTTTTCAGGTAGAAAAACCAAGTGCAGGGGCGTCCAGGGGCACGCCCTCGGGCTCATGATTTATCCATGCTTCCTCCGCTTGCCTCCTTCCCCAGGTGGACAAGGGGGACCTGGTGGCCCTGAGCCTCCCTTCCGGCCCCGGCCATGGTGACACTGACGGCCCCATCAGCCTGGACGTGCCGGATGGGGCACCAGACCCCCAGCGGACCAAGGCCGCCATCGACCACCTGCACCAGAAGATCCTGAAGATCACCGAGCAGATCAAGATCGAGCAGGAGGCGCGAGACGACAACGTGGCGGAGTACCTGAAGCTGGCCAACAATGCGGACAAGCAGCAGGTGTCGCGCATCAAGCAGGTGTTCGAGAAGAAGAACCAGAAGTCGGCCCAGACCATCGCCCAGCTGCACAAGAAGCTGGAGCACTACCGCCGGCGCCTGAAGGAGATCGAGCAGAACGGGCCCTCGCGCCAGCCCAAGGACGTGCTGCGGGACATGCAGCAGGGGCTGAGGGACGTGGGCGCCAACGTGCGCGCGGGCATCAGTGGCTTTGGGGGCGGCGTGGTGGAGGGCGTCAAGGGCAGCCTCTCGGGCCTCTCGCAGGCCACCCACACCGCCGTGGTGTCCAAGCCCCGCGAGTTTGCCAGCCTGATCCGCAACAAGTTTGGCAGTGCCGACAACATCGCCCACTTGAAGGACCCTCTGGAAGACGGGCCCCCCGAGGAGGCAGCCCGGGCGCTGAGTGGCAGCGCCACACTCGTGTCCAGCCCCAAGTACGGCAGCGACGACGAGTGTTCCAGTGCCAGCGCCAGCTCGGCCGGGGCGGGCAGCAACTCCGGGGCTGGGCCTGCTGGGGCCCTGGGGAGCCCCAAGTCCAACACGCTGTATGGTGCCCCTGGAAACCTGGACACTCTGCTGGAGGAGCTGCGGGAGATCAAGGAGGGACAGTCACACCTGGAGGACTCCATGGAGGACCTAAAGACTCAGCTGCAGAGGGACTACACCTACATGACCCAGTGCCTGCAGGAGGAGCGCTACAGGTAGGTGCCTGCTCGGCCCCCGCTGCCCCACCGGACCCTGGGGTGAGGTGAGGAGCACCAGGTTTCAGAATCAGAGTTGTGGAGGCAGACGGAGGAGCATCTAGAAGGGTCTGGGCTGCTGGAAGACAGGATTGCGGGGCCCATGGAAGGAAGGGTCTGCCTACCTCAGGATGAGCTGAGGACCCCTGCCTGAATTGTTATATGGTTAGTGTACAGAAGGGGAAACTGAGGCAGGGATCAGCTGCATGGCCTCTCATCTAGGGAGACTCTGGAGCCAGATTACCTGGATTCAAATCTCAGCTCTATTATTTACTGTGTACCTTGAGTAAACTAGATAACACTCTCTGCACCTGGTTTCCTTGTCCATGAAGAGGAGATAACTTTGATCCCTACCGTATGGGGTGATAGTGAAGATTTAATGAGTCCACACCTCTGTAGTCAGATACGTAAATGTGTCGCATGAGAAGTTTGAACATCCAGGTGAAGCTCTGAGGTCATCCAGAACCAAGCTGGTGTCGCCTTCTCTCCTTCCCTTCGTCTTCCTTCCTGCCTTTCTCCTTGCCTCGGGCCCTGCTCTGCTGCTCGCTCTGGGCCTCTCATCTGGTGCTTGGCACTTGGCACTTGCTCCCTGGGATTTAGGGGGATCTTTTCCTTATTTAGCACTTTTTCTTCTTTATACGTGTGAAGGAGGCTTGGAAAATTGAGGGGGAACCCTGCCTAAAAACTAACCACTCCTGGCCAGACGCAGTGGCTCATGCCTGTCTGGGAGGCTGAGGCGGGTGGATCGCTCGAGGTCAGGAG
>CM052450.1:20101252-20123412 GCA_028533085.1 Varecia variegata | reverse complement strand
CCTGTAGTCCCAGCTACTCGGGAGGCTGAGGCAGGAGGATCGCTTGAGCCCAGGAGTTGGAAGTTGCTGTGAGCTAGGCTGATGCCACGGCACTCACTCTAGCCCAGGCAACAGAGTGAGACTCTGTCTCAAAAAAAATAAAAAAAACTAACCACCCCCCATACAATAGTCGTCTGGGGATACTTTGTGCCTTCGGAGCAGGGACCGTGTCCTCTGCATCCGTGTACCCTTGTACCCAGGAGAGCATCTTAGCCCAGGGCTTAAGAGCCCAGGTTGACGTCAGTCAGTCCTTAACTCCTCCATTCACGAGCTGTGTGACCCCGGCAGGTCCCTTAACCTCTGCGCTTCAGTTGTGTCCTCTCGAGTGGGGGTGGCGCCAGCACTTATCTCACGGGGTTGTGGGGAGGGTCCCCGAGTTGATGCGGGTAGAAGCACTGCCTGCGTGTAAGCAGTGCTGTGTAAACAGTAGCTCCCATTGTTGTTGCTGTTAAAATTAGAGCAGGGCTGGACACGTGGGGGCAGCTGAGTCATTGTTTGTTGAGAGAATGAATGAATCGGCTCTGGGGGAGAAGGGCCGCTCGGGGAGCCGGGGCTGGTGTCACTCCTTCTCCCTCTGCCAGGTACGAGCGGCTGGAGGAGCAGCTCAACGACCTCACTGAGCTGCACCAGAATGAGATGACAAACCTGAAGCAGGAGCTGGCCAGCATGGAGGAGAAGGTGGCCTACCAGTCCTACGAGAGGGCTCGGGACATCCAGGTATGGCCAGGGACAACCTTGGAAGGTCCCTGCCGTGCTGGGAGGGCTGGCAGCAGCAGAGGGTTAGGGTTCTTATCTCGCGGGGGATGACGGGCACAGACTGGGCCGTTGGCAGGGCAGATAGGCACACGGATAGGGAGGGCGGCGTGGGATGGGGTGGAGATAAGGGCCAGGCAGGCCTGAGGCCCACAGTGTGCACTGAGCGAAGGCCGGGGCGAGGGCTGCCCATGCCCCCTCCTCCTTGATGGCGGCCTTGCAGATGAGTCATTGGAACTGCCAGGCTCTAGCCTGCCCCAAGAGGGAGCTGGGAGTGGGCCAGCTCCTCTCCGCCCTATTAATCAAGACTCCCATTTCCTAGCGTCCTCCCCAGAGAGTCGTCATGACAGGGCTCTGCCCCCAGCTACTGCTGATCACCCTACACCCCTCCTGGCCTTTGGAGAGGGGACCTTGTGTATCGTCACCTCCTTGGAGGGGCAGGGAGGGCTCGGCCTAGGGGTCCTGCCCGTCCAAGCTCCCATGTGCCGACCCCTCCACCCCTGCAGGAGGCCGTGGAGTCCTGCCTGACCCGGGTCACCAAGCTGGAGCTGCAGCAGCAGCAGCAGCAGGTGGTGCAGCTGGAGGGCGTGGAGAACGCCAACGCGCGGGCGCTGCTGGGCAAGTTCATCAACGTGATCCTGGCGCTCATGGCCGTGCTGCTGGTGTTCGTGTCCACCATCGCCAACTTCATCACGCCCCTCATGAAGACGCGCCTGCGCATCACCAGCACCGCCCTCCTGGTCCTCGTCCTGTTCCTCCTCTGGAAGCACTGGGACTCCCTCACCTACCTCCTGGAGCACGTGTTGCTGCCCAGCTGAGTGGCCAGCCCGCCCCTACCCTGTGCTCTCCGGGCCCCAGCTGGCCACCTTCTCCAGGAGGGACCCTGGGACTCCGTCGTGTTTCCGGTTTGGCCTCCTGCCCAGACTGTCCATTCCAGCAGCTCCTGCCCTTGTCTGTACTTGCTTCTGTCTGACCTTCTCCCCGTCGGCCTGAAGGCAGTTCGGAGTGCAGCCCTGGCTGGAGACGGCGGAGGACAGCGGGATTGGGTTGTTTTGATTATTTATAGTCACACGGGGACTTTTCCCAGCTGACCTGGGGGTGCCCCGAGTCAGGAAGGCCACTAAGAATAGGAGAAGGAGAGGGCTCTGCCTCAACTTCCCTAAGGAAGAGTCCACCCTGGAGAAGCCACCATTCCCCCTGGTGGAGAAGGTCAGGATGAAGGCAAGATAGCAAGGAAGGAGGCTCTGCTGGCCCCAGAAGGGAGGGGTCCCTCGGCACCGGGAAGGGAGGGGTCCCTCGGCTTCAGGTGCCTCCAAGGCCAGAGAGCAGCTCAGAGCAGCTCGGCCCCCACCCCTCTTCCCTCTAGAGCTGGTTCGAAGAGGGTTCTGGGCCGCCTGTGATTTGAAGGATGCTGGCTCTGGAGGTCAGGTGCCATGTGGCTTTGGACTTGTGTTTTCCCTGATGTTCCTTCTGCCTGTAGCTGGATCTGCTATTTTCAGGGAAACAGGCCCCAGGGGCCCTGAGCCTCAGCCTAAGCCCTTAGGCCCCTGGGAGCATGTTGGGTTTTATTTATTTATTTATTTGTCCCTTACCCCCTGTCCCCATCCTCCCCGCTGAGCCCCAGGGAGAGGTCCGCCCTTCCTCTCTCTGCAGCCAGGGCTGACTCTTGTCTCCTCGGGCACTTCCATACCATTTAGCCTCCAGATAATCCTGGCTGGGAGGAGTGGGACCAAGCCCCCCAGCCCCCTTCTCCCGAAGCAGCCGCTAGCCGGGATGGGAGGAACGTGGCCTCTCTTTTATACATCTCTTTATTTTGTAAGTGTGTATTTGTGTGGAGGAGGTTGTTTGTTGCTTTATTTTTTTTAAGGCTCTGGAGTGTCGTGTATGGTTTCTTTTCACCTCCCAGCCTCCCCGTGGGCACTTCCGAGAAGAGAGGGGATTTCTCCGCAGAGGAGAGGAGGGGCCCCTGGAACAGGGAACGCAGTGCCTGCCAGCTGTCATGCACCCCCAGAAATAAATATCCTCTAAATTTTCAAACCATCCTGTCTAGTGCTGGTTGATTAGGTTGTCTGTGGGAAGCCCGCGTCTCCCCCACGGCCACGCTCTGGGCAGCACGGGCTGGGCCTCACCTGCTGGCTGAGGCCTTCTTCTTCCAGGATCGACATGGAACAAGGCATCATCCACCGTTCCCGCCTCACGTGTGCAGACACAGCTCTGGAGTAAGTGATGCTTCCGGGAGGGATGACACCCACCCATCCAGCGCTCCCGGAGTGTTCTCCGGGTGGAGAGGAATTGGAGGAGAGACTTCCATAGCCTTAGCGTGGAGCAGATGAGCTGCCCGAGGCCTGCATGACAGCAGGCATGCCCAGGTGTGGGCACAAGAGGGCAGCAGAGTCCTTACTCTAAGCCCTTCTCAGGGCTCAGTCCCAAAGAGGGGCAGCTGCTGGAGTTATAGCTCGGCCTGGCCAGTGCCCTGCAGCTGGAGCACGTGGCACCTGCTGTCCGGGAGCTGGAGCACGGTGTTGCGCATAGCGACCAGGTCCTCTGTCTGCTCTGTGGCTGCAGCCCCCACCCCTGGCGATTCCCCCAGAAGGGCACCCCAGAAGGACCTGGATTCCCAGCAGGAACCCCACGGGAGTTTGGGAGAGGCCACCTGAGTCTCCCCAGTGGGGGAAGGAGGAGGAGGAGATGCTGACCTCCAGCGTCATGGGAACAGGAGGGGTTTCGGGAAAGCACCGGAGCCAGAGACCTGAGTCCTGGCCCATAATTAGTGCACCTGCTGCCAACTCACATCCCCTCTCTGGCCTCAGTTTCCACATCTGTAATATAGGATGGATGTAGTAGCTGCTGATTTTGAAGGGCCGTGACATTCCGTGGTTCTGCTGTACCTGTGGCCTCAGGCTCCAGGAGGCTCCGAGAGTCACGGACAGTGGCCTAACCGGCTTGGAGAAGACGCTGTGCTGGTGCCACAGGTAGGGTGGCATTGACGCTGTGACATCTCCACCCTCTGTATGATGCAGAAGTTGCACAGATGACCTTGCCCGTACCTTCCAACAGCGTCAATCCTGGACCCTGCACACACCTACCCTGGGAGCCGCAGGTGGCCTGGAGCCCACATTCCTGGGCCCCAGGTGGGGGGTGGCTGCTCCAGGCTGCAGACATTTCCCACATTCCTCCCCAAGGTCAGGTGCCTTCCCCGAATTGAATGTCACTGCCAGCCACAGTCCACACTGAGAGGGAGGAGGGAAGCGGGGGTGGCTGGTCATTCTTAGCAGATCCTGAGGCTGCAAAGCAAACTGGGGAAGGGGGGAAGGCCAGCCCTGGCAGGGTCATCTGCAGTAAGCACGGAACACTGGGCTGTGCGCGCCTGATCGTGACAGTGGGTCTGGTGAAGCCCTGCCTATCTGGGAGTTGGGTTTTGTTCCTCCATGGTCGCTGATGCTTCCTTGTTTGTGTCTGTGCCTCAGCTCCCTCTGTAAAAGGGACTGAGTTACCCCCACTCCTGCCCAGCCTCCTTCTCCCACCTGGGGTTCATCAGGTGAGACATTGAATCAGCCTTGCCTCTGCCGGAGACCATCCTCCTTCAGACTGCAGGACCACCAGGCAGCCCCGCCCAGGGCATCCGTCCTGCAGGTCCCAGCGCCTCCCCTGGGGGCCAGAGGGCTCAGCCAGGCCGGTGCACTCCCCCCAGCCTGGGTCTGTCCAGGGTGGAGGCAGCTGAGAATTCACCTCCACCTGGAGCTGGTACTGTTCTGCTGCGGCAGCACCCAGCAGGCAGGTGCTGGGGCGGGGCAGGGCCTGTTTACTGTGCCCGTGCAGAGCTGGCATGCCCTGCCAGCCTTGTTGAAACTGTGGAGCTGCAACAGGTGCAGCCGTGGCAAACACTGAAGCCAGCGCTGCCCAGCGGGAGGTGACTTAACCCCTGCCAGCCCGGGGCCAGTGTGGTTCTGGGCTGCAGAGGGAGGGAGGGGAGCAGGAGAGACTTAGGGCCACAGGGTGGGAGAAGAGGGGATCTGGGGCACCTGGAGGGATCTTCATGGCAGGCTTAGTTCCCCCTTAAGTGAACTCTGGACCCCAATATTAAGGGACTGGCAGACCTGGGCTCAGATCCCAGCGCGGCCACTCACCTTACACAAGGTTCTAGCTGCTCTCCAACCAGTCTCCTCATCTGCCAGGAGGAATGGAAATGACATTGGCTCACAGGAGACATGACATCCTGCATGTTCCTGACCCCGTAGGATGTTAAAATGCGGAACTACTCAGAGAAGTCTAAGGCCAACCGTGCAGAGCTGTGCAGGCTGAGGGTGACTGAGTGAGTCTCAGTGTCTGACCCCAGTACGGGCCCTCATGGCCCCGCTTCCTGGGAGCCTGGAGCCTGCTTATCCTCGGCGGCCTCTCCCCTCCGTCTGGTAGACAAAGCCAGCCCAGTCCCAGGAGGCCAAGCCGCAGCTTGAGCGAGGACTGGGTTAGGCCTGCCTGGCCCCCGCCGGCCGACTGCTCCCACCTGGCCTTGCAAATGTATCAGTGTGTGGGGCCCGCCCTCCTCTGACCGTGGTCCCCGGCGCGGGGCCTGGGAAAGAGCAGGAATCGGCAGCAGGACGCCTGGGTCTGAGACTGTGAGGCCATGTGTCTCAGTTTCCCCACCTGGAACACGGACAATGATGCCTGTGCCACCCAGCCGACAGGACACTGGTGAGGCTCAGAGATGACAGGAGTGAGTGCCTGCCCCCCAGCACCCCCAAATCTCCCCCTAGCAGAGCTACCTGTCAGGATGCTGCCAAGCTGATCTGCCAGGGGCAGGGCTGGGCAGAGCTTGGAGAAGTGACCAGCAGTGACCCCTGACCTCAAGGCTTGCAGCCAACTGCCAGATGCAGGTGGAAGGAGGGAACCTGGCCCCACCAGGCCTGCTGGGATGGAGTGTGGGGAGGGAGGGGAGGCTGGGGCTTGTCTCAGCACATCCAGACCTGCTGGCAGCTCCTGAGTCACCCTGGCAGCCAGAAAGGCCGTCTGGTGGTGACAACAGCACTGCCTCCCATACCAGGGGCCTCCCAGGAGAGCACTCCCTCCCTGGCGGCCGTCCCTGACTTTGGTCCCTCTGCCCTGGAAAGGCCGACAGTCCAGAGCAGCATCCTGGGCCCAGCAGTGCCGCCTCCCCCGTGCCCCTGCCTCCAGGCAGCCATCCGCCACGTTGCTCTGATTCCAAATGCGCTAGAGGTGATTCTATGGGGTCTGGGCGCCCAGGCTCTGCACCCCACCAACCTCCCTGGCTAAAGGTTCTTTGTGGCCTTACTTAGGTCATTCTTGCAGTGATTTCAGCTCACTGAAGACAAGCAAAAGCAAACGCTTAGAAGGATCTGAGTATCTCCTTGGCTGGTCTGGGGGCTCTGATCTCTGGTTTCCTGCAAGAAGACGAGTTCTCTCAGTACCACCCTAGGTAGGAAACCACCCATTTCTGCCCAGACCCATCTCTGGCTATAACTGGAGTTGGGTCCTCCTGTCTTGTTAATAGTTGAGGTCAGCCCCAGGCACCCAGACTTGGGGTGGAGGCAGGGAAGAGAGGATTTCCCACGAAATTGGTCGTTAAATGAACCCATGCAAGAGACAAGTCACCAACACACACTTGTTACGTGTTTCTGACTGGTCTTCTCCTCCTCACCTCCTCAGCCAAGGTGGGGCCGGGCTGGCCAGGGATGGGAAGACCCCAGAGATGGCATGCTGGCTGCCGAAGGAAAGGGGGCCAAGGAGGGGTCCCCTCCTTCTTCCCCATTTCCTCCTCTGGGGGGTCTCAGAGCTCATCATGGCTTGGCAGGCTGGTATCCGGGTGTGTGATCCTCACGCCACCCAGCTTTAGGTTCAATTAAAGTCCAGAAATACAGTTTTGAGCTCTGGCTCTGTGTCAGGCACTGGAGACACATGGACCCTGTCCTCATGGAGCTCATGAGTAGTGGGGACACACACATGCTCCCCCCCCCCCAGTGATACAGAGGCCAGCAGAGACCAATGCTGCCACAGGGCCTGGGGGGCCCGGGAGGTCCGGGGAGAAAGAGCGTCATTCTGACGGGGAGCTCTGGTGAGGTTTCTCAGAACGCTGGAGAAAGGGCTCGAGTGTCCTGTAGCAGGATGCTTTGGTCAGGCCCTGGGGCTGGGGTGGGACGGAGGTGCCCACGGTGTGAGTGCAGATGCAGTTGTTTCAGGCGCTGGCATTACCCGGCCCCCCTCCCAGAGCTCAGGGTTCCCGGGGGAAGGGGCTTTGAAGGGGCAGGGATGGGGACAGCTTTCTGAGAGGGAAGGAACCCCACCCCAAAACTTCTAGGGGTTGGGCCTGGAGAGGGGTTGTCTGCATTTGAAGGCAAAGGGCAGGTGAGGCGACTTCGGGAGAGAAGGGACAGGAAGAGCACCCCCCTCAGGAAGGGCTGGGCTGTCTGGAATTCTAGGCTGTAGGGGCTGATGTCAGATGCGCTGTGTGACACGGAGCAGCTCACATCACCACTCTGGGCCTCGGTATCCCCACAAATGGAGAACTTGGGGTGGAGAGAGTGGCATGGCTGATGAGTAACCAGCCCCTGGGGTCTCTGGGAAGACCCCAGGAGGTGTCTCTGCATGAAGCCCACCCCAGGGCAGGCTCCTGGCATGGCGGGGGGAGCTCGGGTGGGGGTTGTGCGCAGGAGCATGTGCTGACAGTGGAGTCACCGTGGTGGGGAGTGACAGTGGGCTGGGTCCTGTGCTCTGACCACCACAGGGGTCCCCACTGCTGGACACCCAGGCCCGGCCCGTGAGGAGCACGAGATGAGGAGAGGAGTGAGATTTGGGCTCCCCTGGGCTCTCCTGGCCTCCCTCTCCCCCTCCCCCAGGGGTGGGGCTAAAGAGATGCCAGCTTCCCTTTTCTGCTTGGCAGCCACAAGATTACAAAGGAGGTGGCTTCCACGCATGGCCACCGTCTACTCTGGGATGATTTGAGGGTGTGTGGGAAGGCCCCACCCCGGCCCAGAGTCACGGCAATATGAATCCTTTTTCTGTCTAGGACCTTGCAGCTAACAGACGCTGTTTGTGCACTCTGATTCATTTCATCCTCACAAGCACCCTGGAGGGTGGCCAGAGAGGTGTCATTAGACTCCATTTCACAGATGAGCAAGCTGAGTCTCAGAGAGATGATGACAGGGACTCACTCGCGGACACACAGCTGGCGCACGGTGGACCCAGGACGGACCCAGCTTTGCCGACAATGCCGTTGCCCCAAACTGAAGCCTGGCCAGCCACTGTCAGGTTAAGCACTGCTCCTTCTACAAATGCAGCTGCCCTTGGCGGGAGTAAGACCCGCACCATTCTCCTCTTAGTATGAATTAGTTTATCCCACTGAACGGCTTCCCTGCTCTGCAGAAGAGAGAAAAGGTTGAAGTTTGGGGAGTTAAGAATAACAACCACCTTCAAAGAGGCAGAAAGGGAAGACAAGACTTTACAGATTCCATTGACTTTCTATTTTTTCCCCCAAATAGAAAGTCCTTTTAGGGTTAGGGTTAGGGTTCTTTTGCCATGAGCTTCACTTCAGAGGGGAAAGGCTGGAGGGGTGTCCAGAGAACCATTCATTCTCCTGTTTGTCAAACCTGCAGGAGCACCTGCCTTGCCTGGGAGATGGGGGGTGCAGGGTGCTCTGGACAGACTCCCTCTCTTTGAACATCTCGAAATCTATCCTGAAAGAGATAAAAACAGGTCGCTGGCAACACAGCTTGGTGACAGCCAACGTGGAGTCAGGATCTGAGGACGAGCACAGAGCGACTTACGCCACGTCCATCGCCGCTCGCTGTTCACCCATCCCAGCGCCTCGTCAGCCTTCCAGCCAGAAAGTCCTTTTTGTCACCTCACTTCAGTTTCCCTCGCCCAGCAGGGCCCGGCGCACCTGACCATGGCCGACGACCCCACCCTAGATCTCAGCAGTAGAAGACAAAGGGCTGTGTGGCCCTTACGGACTCTCTGGCTGATACCCCCATCAGACAGATGGAGAAACCGAGGCCCAGAAAGGGGAGGTGACCCGTCCAAGATCCCCACAGCAGGGATGCGGAGCCTGGGTTCTCACCCGCTGGAGGTGCTTCCACCATGACATGTGCACACCTGGAGGGGTTGGATGGAGGAAGGGAGAGGGGCCCTGACTGCACCCTGCACAGAGGACGCTCTGGAGCCAGGGCAGGACGGAGGGAGGAGAGAAAGCGCCTGTCAGGGGAGCACAGCCCGTGACCAGGCGGGAGGCTCACTCCAGCACCGTCATTCACGGTCTGACTCCTGAAAGACAGGGCTGGGGAAGTTTAAATTTGTCAAAATTAAATAAAATTCAAAGCTCAGCTCCTCAGCTGCACCAGCCAGAGTCAAGTGCTCAGCAGCCACCGCGCCTAGTGACCGAGGTTGGCGGGGACTGGGAGCGACCCCACACGGCAGGACATGCGGTTCTGACTGGCTGCTCCAGACCATTCACATATGTCGTGTCTCATCTAGAAAATGTTTTTCTAGTTTCGCTGACACATGTGCGTCATAGAAAATTGAACAAGGAAACTGGATTCCTAGTGGTCCCCACCTACTATCAGCATTTGACATAGGTCTTTCCAGTCTTTACTCTTCATTGAAAAGAAAATTCAAATAATACACAGTCATTGTAAAAGACTCAAACGCTAGGGGAACATAAAGAGTAAAAATGTCCTTTAATCCCTCTCCCCAGATGCCAGTCCTGGGCACACATTTGTCCTGACTCTGAGCCCTCACCCCCCCACCCCTGTCCCATGGCACTGGGGAGCCCGGTTAACCACAGAGCTCCATTTTGCTGGCCCCACCTGTTGTTCAAGACTCCAGGCCACCGCCCCAGACGCAGCTGCCTGTCCTGGGGGGCGGGTCCCTGCACTCAGAGCAGCCCACTCAGCCCCTCCTCGGGACCCTCATTAGCGTCCTCTGCCTGAGAAGCCCCTCCCTCCTCTCCCCACCAGCCCTGCGCCCTGCACCCTGCAAGGCCAGGGCAGGGCCCAGGGGAAGGGCACTGTGACCTTTAATCTCACCCCCTTCCTTGCTCACGTCCATTGCAGCCGGCAGCAGCCCGGCAAGCTGTCAAGAGCAGGGGCAGTTGTGACCCAAGCTCTCCGGGTCTCAGTTTCTGCACTTGAAGAAGGGAGATAGGGTCAACCTCAAAGCGTGGCTGTGGGCGTCATGGGGTGGGGGCAGAACCGGACCTCTGCCCTCCTAGGGTCCTCAGCTGGGCCTGAGAATTAAGTGGACATACGACAGATGAACGGGAGAAGAGCACGCAGACCTTACTTTGCGTGTACACGGACGTCCTCTCAGAAAACGAGGACCCAACGCCCATGCCTGAGGCCCGACGAGCCACCGTCCGGCTACGCAGCGCTCCTTCGGGTACCAGGGCGGGCGCCCTGGGAGGGGGTCAGCCCTGCGCCTTTCTCCTCTTAGTGTTAATTAAGAAGTGGGAAACCCCAAAGGTGTATATAATAGGTGGAACGAAGAGTAGCAGTTGTGGAAAAGCGGCTGAAAAGTGTGGGGAGGCTGAGGAAGACGGGTCATTTAACAAGGTCTGGCTGTGCGGATTTTTCTCAGCCCAACGCCCTGTCTCTGGTGACAAGAATGTTTCTTTTCCCCTGATGGAGAAAGGAGGAGCTCAGAGTGTCCCTTTCGTATCAGCTGTTTTTCAAGTGCCTTGTGCCGAAGTGGCGTATTTTGTCCGTCTTTGGAGATGAATGAGGTGACACATGCGAGACATTTTGCGTGTGAGATGCTCATTACGGTCACTTTACAGATGAGAGAACCAGAGCTCGGGGAGACCCAGGCACCTCTCAAGGGTCTGCGGCGGCTGGGGATTGAAAAATGCAGGTTCTAGCCTGTGTGTGTTTGGCTCCAGGACCCATGCTGCCTGATTCCCGTCTCCCCCCAAGCGCCACATCTTCCTTCGGCCCAAACAGAAATGAAGCGGCAAGAGGCAGCAGCAGGGGGGCTGTAAGGGGCCCCAAACCTCAGACGGATCCTAAGCTGGAGGCCTTCTGGGCGCTGGGAGCTAAGCAGTCCCCTTCCTTGGAGTCCTCTGTCCCCCACCTGCCCACTGCAGACCGGCACCCCTGCTGCAGGTGTCTGACCTCTGTGGACCTCGGTTTCCCCACAGGTACAAGCCTGACACTCTGTCATTCTGTGCTTCTGTGACCCCCACCCAAGGAGACATCAGGGACCCAGACTCGGGCTTGACCGAGAGCAGAATGAAGGCTCTGCCACTTGGGCCAGACCAGGCTCGGGAGGGGTAGGGGTACCTGTGGGCACTGACCCGGAGTTACCCTGCTCTCCCCAGGCTTCCCGGGGGCCCTCAGGGAGGGTGGGGTGCTCGCCAGGCCTGCTAGGTGAGAGCAGGTTTGGAAGGAGGTTTAGGCAGGGTGCGGTGGGGAGGGTGCGCCTCCCAGGCTCCGATGTGATCACCGGAGAGGGGCACGCCTGCCTGCTTCCTCTGCCGTGCCAGACAGGGCAGGGCCGTTTCTCACGCGGTCTGGGCCTCTGGGCTGCACTGTGGGACCACCGAAGCCCCTTAGCAAGGTTTGAGCGGAACTGGACACCCTCCCCTCAACACCCATCCAATGCCAGCTCACGGGCCCTGCCTTGCTGGGCGAGGAGGGCAAGGGACCCAAATCCCAACTGCCCCCAGACCTGTGAGGACAAGGGTGGGGAACCTGTCCTCACAAGCCCAGCTGGCCAGAGGCCTTGTCTCCCCCAGCCGCCTCCCCCAGAGGGAGCAGGAACAGACAATGGCCACGGCTGACTCAACAATGAGCCATCTTTTCATCCCCACCCCTCTGGCCTGGCCCACGACAGCCCAGCTTGTCCTCCGAGGGAGCTGGAGACCAGTTTTCAGGGCTGCCCGGTTCCCCCCTGCTGGTGCAAGACCACCTCAGGGGCCAGGGAGTGTGATCCAGTAGGGAGGGACTGTGCAGACCCAGGCAGTCGGACGAAGCAGATTCCTCTGTGGAGGCAGCTAGTGACCACTGGGGCCCAGGTCGGGCCGCTTTCCCCTGCTCTGCCCCATAATGCATCACTCACTCTCCCAAACCACAGGGGAGTGGTCACTGTCATTTCTTCATGCCCTTATTGGACAGAGCTTGGATCCTGTCTACAATTTATTCCCTCCTGCAACATATGGAGCAGTGGGGGGACCCATTTCACTCCAGGTGGGACAGGGCTCACTGTTAGAAAGTATTTCCTTTTGCTAAGTTCCTATCTGCCTCCCTATAGAATCCACCGGCAGCACTTCAAGAATTTAGTGTCCACTCCCAATCCCCATGTCCGCTATGTTCTTTGCTGTGAGCTAAATACCCTCATTTCTTTCAGTTGTTCCTCCTAAAACATGCTTCCACAGGCCTTTTGACAGCTCGGCCTGTGTCCTCTGGAAACATTTCCATTTATCCAGGTTCTTCGTATAACATAGTGTCTTGAACAGAGTATGGCACTCTAGCTAAGATGAGGCTAGCATAGAGGGTGGTAACAAATGTCACCTAGGCTCTGGCACTTGCAGATCTCATGAGCTCTGTAGCTTGCTGGCCTGCGAAGAAAACCTCCTTGGCGCTGTTGGACCCATGTGGCCGTGCCCATGCTGAGCAGGTATGCTTCGGTCACTCCAGCCTGCATGACTATTGCCTTCAAGGATTTGGAGGCCGCTCTGCCTACCTGGGGGTGGGGTGGGGTTTCCTGGCAGACGACCTCCCATGGAGGGAGCCTCGGGGCTCAGGCAGTGGCTCTTCACAGGTTTTCAGTTGTGGATTCCCTTGAGACTCTGATGAAAACTCTTTCCAGAAAAACTTGCCTACTTGAAAATCCTGCCTATGACACCAGGGCTCCTACAGACCACTCACTCAGATAGAAATCGCCATCTGGAAGCTGATGCCCCCCCAAATAAAGTCTGACAGAGCTTCCCTGTTCAAACTGTGGGACGCAGGGCAAATTCAAAGTCATAACCTCTTTCCCTAGTGCTGTGCTCGACAGCTCGTGATGTATGTCCACATGCATCGCCTGGGACAGACCCTAGAGTCTGGATTATAATTGTATGAATAGGAGGGCAAGGCCCAGAGAGGTCCAGCGACTTGCCCAAGGTCACACAGCCAGTCTAGGCAGAGTCATCCCAGACTCTCCTACTCACATTGCAGAAGATCCAAGAAAAGGCTGCACTTGGCTGCTGGGGAGACTGGTCCGGGCTGTGCCTGGCTGGCTCTGCTGCTCCGGGGAGGCACACCCAGCGTGGCCTCTGTGGTGAGCTGTGGTTTCGGCAGCCTTCCTCCTGGCAGAGCCACAGAAGGGGCCAGGCTGCCAGGCTGTGGCTTGTGAGAGGGGAGGGACAAGGGAAGAAACCGGGCCTGGATCCCAAACCCCAGGAACCCAGGGGACAGAGAAAGAGCCCCTGGCCCCTGCCTGTCCTGAGAAAGCAGACACCCCACTGGGCAGGAGCACACACCCTGGGTTCTCTTAGCTGGAGGGAAGGGCCTTCTCCTCTGGGCTGCTCCCCAGGCCACTTCTTTGTTTCTCTGTTTATTTCCAGCCCCAAATATGCATGTTAAGTTTTCCTGCCACCTGGTCGGAAGCTCCAACCACCCCAGCACCACCTCTGCTCTGCCCCACCCAGACCTCGGTTCGAGATTTGCTCCCCAGCTTCAGACAACCTTCACCCTTACCACAACCATAACTATTTTTAGCACAGCACGAAGGAGAGGGGAGCTGAATGACCTCACCACCTCATGTTGTTGACACCCTCCAGAGACCTCAGTCCCCTGTCCCCATCCGGTGTCACTTCCTCCTTTTAATAACAATACTGACACCCTGTTTCACTTCCACCACTTCCTGTGTTTTCTGCTCCTGAAGGTCACACCTCTTGATGGTAAACTCTAACCCTAAGCATTTAGAGGCCTGCCCCCAGGCCCTCAGACACGTTCACCTTTCATAAAGCTGTCCAGGATACGGAATTCAGCATCCTCCCCTGGGTCAGAGTCCCAATGTCTGACCCAAGTTCATCCTATTGTCTATCCTAAATCTCTCCTGCTGCTAGTGTTGCAGACCTAGCAAATACAGATACAGAACACCCATTTAAATTTGGATTTCAGATAAACATGAACAATTTTTTAGTTAAACGTGTCCCATGCAACATTATATTACAAAATTATTCATTTATCTGAAATTCAGATGTAACTGGAGATCCTCTCTTTCATCTGGCAGCCCTACCTGCTGTATTCCTTCTCACGAGAGCAGCACTTTGCAAGTGTTTTGATCTCAGTACCCCTTTGCACCCTTAAAAATTATTGAGGACACCCAAAAGCTTCATTTTATGTGGATGAATGATAGCTACCAATATTTACCATGTTAGAAATGAAAACAGAAATTTTTTAAATAGTTATTAACTTATTTTAGGATAACAGTAATATTACTTGTTTATGAAAAATAACCATATTTTCCAAAACAAAAAAAAAATTAGTGAGAAGAGCGTGGCATTGTTCTACTTCTTTCACAAGTGATTTTTTTTTTCATTTTTAAATTTTTAATTGTGGTAGAAACCATAACAAAAAATTTGCCACCTTAACCATTTTTAAGTGAACAGTTCCATAGTGTTAAGAATATTCACACTGTAGTGCAGACTTGGATTCTTATACCTCCTTCTGCATCCAGTGTGTTGTAATATCACACACGGTGAAGTCTCTGGAAAACTCCACTGTATACTCATGAGAGAATGACAGTGAAAAAGGCGAATGATGTTTTCATATTATTAGTAAAACAATTTTGACCGTGTATACCCTCTAAAAAGATTTGGGGAACCCCCCCAGGGTTCCCTGGACCACACTTTGAGAACCAGTGCTCTAGCGCCATGCCAGAAGCTTCCGTGTTAATCAGTATCCACTCCTTTGCCTCTTAATTTGGGCTGGGGAATATGTGACATCACACACAGAATTAATGATTCCAAGTTGGTGCTTTTTTCTGAGATAAGTAGGTGGGGTGGGGGAGGCTGAGGATGGATCTTGCCTAGTGCAGAAGTGGGGATGGGGGAGGGGACTGCAGAGACTGCCCCAGGGGCCTCAGGCTGTGAGGTGGCCCAAGCTGCAGCTGTGGAAGATAGAGAGCTGCAGTTCTGCCTCCCCTTGAGGCTTTAAGAGGCCCCTATAGAAAGTCAGCCCCTCCAGACCCGGAGGCAGAGTGGCTGAGCCTGGGGGGGCTCCAGCTCCTCGGGAACAGCCCCAGCCTGCCCCTGACCGTGGCTGTCAAGGGAGGGGGTTGACCAGCCCCGCTACATCCCTGGCGTATGTCTGCCTGGTGTGGCCTCCACGGGCATTTCCTGCCGTGGCTGGCGGGGAGCAAGGCCGATGTGGGTTGTGAGCAGGGACCTGGACTCCCAGATCTCAGCTCAGAGCCCCACGGAAGACCCTGCCAAGGGGCAGGGTCTGGGCCAGGCACCTAGAACCCCCCAGTTAGGCGGCTTATTCCTTGGCCGACCAACCCAGGGATGAAAGAGTGGAGACTGACCACAGCCAGTGTCCAGTCCAGCCCGCGTCCACACAAGCAGCCCCGTCACACCAGCGCCACTGGGGCTGCAGCGGGTTCCTACATGTTTTCTGTGCCAGTCACACGCCCTTCGCACACTCACCTCCGCGCTGTTAACTACGGTCCTGTAGGTGTTAGTTTATAGCTCCCACTTCATTCTGTGTAAATTCCTTGAGGGAGGGGAACCGTGCCCTAATTGCTTCTGTATTTAACATGGCTCCTAGAACAATAGTAAGGTCTCAGTAAATAGGGATGGTTTATTAGGGAATAGGTTTTCACTGATTTAACTCTCAGATTCCCCTTTACAAGGGGCTGGGGCCAGGCAAGCAGGTGGAGGCTCTTTATTAAACATTTACTGAGTATCTGATCTCACTCCTTAGGTTTTCTTTGGTGACGTGTTGCTCACAGAGCCTGTTAAATGTGTCGTCTCACTGAATCCTTGGGCAACGTGTGACAGCAGGAGCAGACTGTGTAAGCGACTCTCTAAGTCAGTGCACAGTGCTCTGCGGAAGGAAGGAAGGAAGGATTGTGCTAGCCAGCGAGGTCGTCTGTGTGGTGTCAAATGTGTGCGGGGTGCTCTCCAGAGCTGCGCTGGGGAAGGGGACTGCCAGGCCCATCCTGGCAGAGAGGCTGGCACCACCACGAGGACCAGCCAGCCAGCTCTGCTCGCACAGCCCCTGCGCTCTTCCAGTAAACTTCCCACTGAACTTTGGCTTCTCCGTGCGTGACGTTGCCGCTGGCAATGACTGTGCTCACCCGCACACCCAAGGGTCTGGCTGGCTTGATGCAGTTATGTTTTTCATTATAAATCAATGAATTGGCACTTTGAGTCCATGTCCGTCCTGGAGCTTCACGAGTTTGCCCCCGCGCCTCCTAGGCCTGTTGACAAAGAAGGTTTCTGAGCAGCAAAGGCAGGCCCAGACTCTGAATAGGGAAAAGGCTCCCAGGGAGGCCCTTTGGGCAGGCCAGCCGGCTCTCCCCCGCGTCCCCCTGCCTCTCCAGTGGCTTTCCCATGCACAGAGGCCTGGCCCCTGGGCTGGGAGGCAGAAAAAGCCAGGGGATCCCTTGAGAGAGAAGGGGTCCCTGCTAGTGGCTGGCCTGCTGCCAGGATGAAGCTGCTGCTAACCAGGGACCCTCTCGATGGACAAAACAACAGTGCTCAATGATGGTAGCCAGGGGGTCACAAAGACTCACACTGTACAGGCCAGGTCTGGAGGGTGATTCAGAGCCCAGCTGGGGGAGCTCTGGAAGGGCACTGCACCCTTACCCTAGCTTGGGGACACATGCTTGGTCCTGCTGGAATAGCTCAGTGCCCTGCTGGCCGGAGCCACATTCTGACCTGGGGAGAGAGTGGTGAGGAGGAGAGAGGAACCGGTGCTGGCTGGGCCTAGAACCCCAGAGGCATGGCCGAACACTTCCATTAGGAAATGGGGGTTTTGGCCTCTCGGGCTGGGAAAATCCTGGCCGGTAGTGTCTGTTTATCAGGGGAGCTGAGTCAGACTGAAACCTATCTCCTAAAAAGCTCTGCTATTTCTAGAATTCCATCCGGTCAAAGCCAGCCCCGGGCTCCTTCCTTTTCCCTGGGGAATTCCTTTGTGGGGGCGTGGGGGGAGAGGGAAGAGACTGGCCTTTTCCTAGACACTAAAACCTGAAATCTGAGTTTTTGCACATTTATGGACTCGAAGCCCCCTCCCCCACCTAGGATGACTCATTCCCTGGGCTTGACCTAAATGGCCCTGGAGAGGGGAAAGGGTGAAATGGAGAAGGTGGGATTAGCTCCGGGAGGGGGCTGGAGGCTGGGGGGAGAAAGGAAGAGACAGCTGGGGAATTCCTCTGCGCAGAGATGGCAGGGGGCGGATTTTAGAGCCTAAAGGGGGCAGAAGGAGAAAGAGACAAAGATTTTTATCCCGGAGAGAAACTGCAATGCCCCGCGGCAGAAAATTCCTCCGGAGGCAGCAGCTCCACAGAGGTAGGCTAAGGGCCTTGAATGAGTTCTTCAGCCCTAGTGTGATCAGAGCCACTTGCTGTGCTGTGACGGTGCAGTTTCCGGTGCCCTCCCTGGGCCGTGCTCAGGCTCCCAGCCTCCCTGGGGGGGGGGGGGGTCTGAAGTAGAAAGATCCTGAAACGCTTGACAAGGACTGGCGTCGCTCTCCCAGCCTGAGCCCTCCGCTGTGTACGGCCCCTGCGGGGGCTGATGTCGGAGGCAGAGCCCTGGCCCAACGGCGACGTCTCTAATGCTCTTATAAAATCTGAGAAAGCCTTTGAAAAGGTGCAGCCGTGGAGTTTCAGAGGTGGAGGGTCTTGAGAAGTCTTTCGGTACAGCCCTCTCGTTGTGCAGTGGGTACAGATAGAGAAACTGAGTCTCAGGAAGGTTAAACCACACGAAGGGCAATTTTGTCAGGAGGAGAAAGCTGATCCCAACCAGGCAAACATGCCTCCCCGTCTCATCCCTCCAAAGTCCCAGCAGACAAGTCTTCACAAGCAACCACCAGCTTCGGAAAGAACTGCTTTCCTAATCAACGCAATCCTAGAATCTTTACAGGGTGAAGGGACTTCAGAGATCATCTGGCCTGATTTTCCACCCACAGCAGAAATTCCTTCCAGCAACAACTCCCAAATCTCTCACACTCCGGACTCCTTACACCACTTATCTCTGCTTGGAGGTCTAAGTGCCCTGAGCTTACCCCACACCCACTCTGTCTGCAAGCCTTCCCCATCCCAGCTAGTGGACACTCCATCCTGCGAGGTTTTCACACCAAAAACTGTGGTGCTATTCTTGGTCTCCCTCTTTCTTTCACACTCCACATCTCACCGAACAGGAAAGCCTGTTGGCTCTACCTTCAGAATATCTCTGAAATCTGACAACTTCTCGTTTCTTTACAGCTGCGACTCCAGTCCGAGCCCTGTCACCTCTTTCCAGAATCGGCCTCTGCTAGGTCCCCTTGCTTCCAACTCTGATCCTTCCGTGGCGATTTTCAACAAGCAACTAGAGGAATTTTTTTAAAATATTCTAAATTAAGCCTGGTGTAGTGGTGTGCCTGTAGTCCTAGCTACTCAGGAGGCTGAGGCAGGAGGATCTGTTGAGCCCAGGAGTGTGAGGCTGCAGTGAGCTATGGTCATACCTGTGAATATTCACTGCACTCCAGCCTGGGCAACAAAGAAAGACCTCGTCTCTAAAAAAAAAAAAAACAAATTCTAAGTTAAATCATGTCACTCCTTTGCTCAAAACCTCCCAGTGGCTCCTCATTTCACTCTGAACAAAAGCCACAGCCCATATAATGCTCACGAGGCACCGTGCAATCCACTCTTCCCACCCCGGTACCTCTCCTGCCCCTCTCTGCCGCTGCCTTCTCCTTCACTTTGCTCCATCCTCGCTGGCTGTTCTAGCACTCGCCTGACCTGCTCCTGCCTTAAGGTCTTTGCACTGGCTGTTCCCTCCACCTGAAACACTGTTCCCAGGTATCCACAAGGCTAGTTCCCTCCCCTCCGGGTCTTTGTTCAAATGCCACCTTCTCAGCAAGGCCTTCTCTGACTACTCTTATTTAAAATTTTATTCCCTGTCCCTCCATCCCTGAACCTCAACCTAATTATCAGTATTTTCCTAGTACTTATGACCCTTACTAAATAATATACTATATAGTTTATTACACTTTTTGTCTGTCTTCCTCCACTAGAACAGAAGTCCCATAAGGGTAGAGATTTTTGTCCATGTTGTTCACAAATGTATCCCCAGAGCCTAGAACAGTATACACTGCTAGGCCCTCAGTAAATAAATACTGAATGAATGAATGAATGAATGAACACAGCATGTAGGTGACTGCCTCATCACGCTGAACTCCTGAGTCGCCCCCACCCATTGCTCCTGCTCGCTGAGCCACAGACCAGCCCTGTCATTTGTTATGTGATTCCCACCCCTCCCCCTTCCCCTGCTTTAAAAGTGCGGCTTTTCAGCCAATCCTTTGTCCTGGGTCCCCCTCAAGACGAGCTCAGGCTGTCAGTCACTCTTCATATTCTAACAATGCCCTCTAGAAGCTGTTGGGTGGGCATTGTCCCTGGTGGGCTGCTGCTCCCCACACATCTGGATCACTGTCTCCCCTTTCATTTGTCCTGCCAGAGGAGGGCCCGAGGCAGCTGGTTGAATGGGCCAGCGGGAGAAGTGAAGGGGTCATCGTGACAGTGGTGACAGGCTGTCATGCCACTGGGGTTTTCCTCTATCCACGGAGAGAAACCTTCGTACCACCTAGTGAGGCTGTTTCCCACCCAGGGCCGTCTGGACTCGCCCCGGGAGAGGGCTGGGAACAGGGAGAGGATTCTGACATTGCATGTCTTGGTTTCAGAAGGGCCCTTTCCTGTCTCCCAAAGTTACCCACCCCCAACCCCTGTCGTTTTGTCTGGTTATTCACATTCCGGAAGCACTGATGTGGCACTAAATATTCCTGCAGCTCCAGCCTTCTCCCCTGGGGCCCAGCGTCATCTCTCCGAGCCTGCTCGCTGGAATGTTTTCGGTATGAAGCATCCTGGCAGGTGAGGGGAAGGGCTGTGCAGGACGGATCCGCAGACCCAAGTCTAGGACTCCTAGGGGCCAAGATAAAAGATATCCTCTTCCCACTCAGCTCCTCCTTTCCCAGCAGGCTTCCCCCACAGCCACCCCCACCCCACCCACCCTGCCACCTCCTGCCTTAGAAGGGGTTAAGCAAACAGTCCACAGGAGGACGAAGGTCTTAGGACCAAACATCTTTGTGTTACCTCTGCCTTCCTGAAAGTGCACACCCCAGCCCCCTGCCTCCACTGTGACCTCCCTCCCTTTAGTCCCCCACCTTCAGCTTCTCCCAGTTCCCTTGCAGGCTTGGGAGACTAGGGGAGGGCATTTGGGGCATTGCTATAGTACTTGTGCCTAGAAAAGAGCCTGGCATGTACTAGATGCTCGATACATATTCGTGGTTCTGTTTACCTCTGTTCTTTTACCTAATCCTCCAAACCCCATCCAGTTCAAATGAGTCCCCCTGCCCCCAAGATATGGCATCCCACACACCTGGGGTTGAGGTCTGGTTTTCCCATTTGCTACCCAGGCAAGTTACTTATTGTATTTGAGTCTCCCTTTCTTCTGTGAAATGAGCATGATAAAAAGAGTACTGCACAACCAAGGCCATCCTGAGCATTAAACAACACACATAAGGTGTCCAATGCCTAAGCACTTAATAAACAGTAGCCCCTATAAAAAAGACATCTGTACTAGAATGTTTATAGCAGCACAATTCACAGTTGCAAAGATGTGGAAACAACCCAAGTGCCCATCAATACGTGAGGTATATGTATACCATGGAGTACCACGCAACCGAAAAAACAATGGTGATCTAGCACCTCTTGTATTATCCTGGATACAGCTGGAGCCCATTCTACTAAGTGAAGTATCACAAGAATGGAAAAACAAGCACCACATGTACTCACCATCAAATTGGTATTAATTGATCAACACTTATAACATTCATCAGGTGTTGGGCAGGTGGGAAGGGGAGGAGAGGATGGGTATATTCACACCTAATGGGTGCAGTGCGCACCGTCTGGGGGATGGACACGCTTGAAGCTCTGACTCGGGTGGGGCAAAGGCAATATATGTAACCTAAACATTTATACCCCCGTAATATGCTGAAAAAATAAATAAATAAACAGTAGCCCCCTATTATTTCCCAAGGTGCAATTCTTCTTTCCATCATAATTTATTTCCTTTTTTTTTTTTTTTTTTTTTTGAGACAGTCTCACTCTGTTGTCCAGGCTAGTGCTATAGCGTCAGCCTAGCTCACAGCAACCTCAAATTCCTGGGCTCAAGCAATCCTCCTGCCTCAGCCTCCCGAGTAGCTGGGACTACAGGTGCTCGCCACCACGCCCGGCTATTTTTTTTGTTTCTATTTTTAGTTGCTTGGCTAATTTTTTCTATTTTTGTAGAGGCGGGGTTTCGCTCTTGCTCGGGCTGAGCTCCAGCAATCCTCCTTCAGCCTCCTAGAGTGCTAGGATTACAGGCATGAGCCACTGCACCTGGCCTCACCATAGTTTCTTATTTAATTTAATTCCCTCCCCTCACTCTGTAACTTTGAGGATAAGACCTTGTTTGCTGCATCAGGGATACAGCAATTATTAAATAGCTCTGTCTTTCCACAGAGCTTTACAATCCGGCTTGATCCATGCGTGGCGTGAATAAATGCACACCGCTAACCCCACAGCTGGACTCTAAGCTTCCCGAGGGTAAAAGGCAGGGCCCTGTACTTTTCTCGTGTTTACTCAGAGTCTAGCCCAGCGTTCAGTAGGACTCAGAGACTGCAGACCTCAATGCCCCAGGTGTGTGGCCTAAGCAACTTCTTTGCTGTCCCATCTTGACCCCACAGTTGCCTCGCCCTCCCCATCTCTTCCCCAGGCTGGGTGACTCTGCCCTTCAGGTGCAGGGAGGGAAGGGCCGACGCAGCACCCCCCAACAGCTGGCAGACAGGTACGCCGTGGAGGGGAGCGGGCCAGCGCTGGGGACGTTTGCAGGCCTGCGAATACCGGCGCGGCACGGTGGGGGAGGGAGCCTGCCTGCGGCTGGAGGCCGCCGGCCGCCTGCGGGTACTTTGTCCGCATCCTCCCTTTCATCCTCAGCCCCCGGAGCCCAGAGTTTCTCAATGGAGCAGGCGCGTGGGGAATGCTCTGCAGGGGGCTGAGGGGGCTGGACTGGGGGGGCGGTGGACATTCCAGGCATTCTTTGCTTCCTCTAGGAGTTGGGCAGGCAGCCGGGGTGGAGGGGAGAGAAGCTGCCCAGCACTGGAGGAAAGGGGATTTCTTTGGAGAGAGGGAATAAA
>CM052450.1:20046543-20100752 GCA_028533085.1 Varecia variegata | reverse complement strand
GGAGAAGAGAGAGAGGGACGGGTGGGGGTGGGGCTGGACAATCTGCCAAATCCAGTTCTTCCTCTAGCGCCAAAGGCAGGAAGAGCAAACAGGGACCTTGAGCCCAGGGCTTTCCCACCTGTGGGCTTAGTAGGGCCAGGTGTAGCAAGAAGCCCTGGAAAGCGAGGAGTGCAGGTTGGTTTGGTTTGGTTTTGATTAAGTAGTTTCTCGATTTCCCACCCTCAGGCTGCCAGGGGGAATGTGGATTAGGAGAAGGTGCAAAGACCTGCGCCCGCCTCCTCCCCAGAGAGAACAACAGAGGCTGTTTTCCAGTCACCATTCTGGTTTTAACGGAACGTTCCTCCTGGCCACCGAGGAAGGGAAGAGGGACCGCTGGGTAGACAGGGGTGGGGGAGGGGAGCCAGAGGCCCATCCCCAGACAGTGCAATAGGACGTGGGTTTGGAAAAGACCCCCTTCTCCGTGGCCAGTGGGAACCATTGCAAAACTACCTCTCTGTCCACAAAACTTAGATGTCGTAGTGGATTTTTCTACAACAAAGCATTCACATTATTGAAAACAGCAAGATTCACTTTTTATAAAACAGCGTTGAGGACATTAAAAATAAATATGGACATTCCAGGGTCCTGAAGGCCCAGAGAAATAGACACATCCAGTCTAGACTTCAGGAGCAGCTTAGAGGCAGAAGTTCCGGGTCTTTGAGGTCAAAGGTGGGGTCCAGAGGAGTCTGGGCCCCTTGAGATGCAGTTCGCACAGCAGCCTGAGCCTTTTCAAGTCTTTGAGGTTCATAGCAGCGACTCCGGGGGGCTTGGGCCAGGCTGGGAGGATGGGAAAGGGGAAAGGGGAGAGAACCTTTGAGGAAACAGGAGTTGTGTTCTCTTACGCCTAGGATAAATAAGGGAGGGTCACTCCAGGCCATTCCCAGGACCCCCAGGCACATTAGCGGGGCACAGTCCAGTTGCAGCGGCGGGTGGGGTGGGAATGTGTGTGTGTGTGAAGACAGTCCAGCCCACCCCGGCAGGGAATGCGCAGGGCAGGGGCTGCTCCGGAAGGCACCCCGTGTGCAACTTATCCACGGCCATAAGGGGCGTCGGCACCGATGGGGCACCCTGCCCAGTCTCCGCTGCCCCGCCACGTGTACAAGACACAGTCAACCCGGGCTCCGCCGCGGGCCTGCCCATTCAGCTCTGCTTCTCTACGCTTTTCCCCTCTCTTATCTTCCTGGTTCAACAGGGCTGAAGACACTGAACCCCTGAGGTACTTTGTGTACCTGCTTCCCACATGCAGCCCTGCCAGGGCTCCCGGAGAGCCACCGCAGCCTTCCGCGCTGGGGTGCTGGGCCTGGGGGGCAGGGAGAAGGCAGCTCCCGTCGGGGTGCAGCCAGCTGCGTCTCAGGGCCAGCCCGGGCTCGGGCAATCCCCCCACCACTCAGCCGAGCTTTGAGCAGACCCCCAGTGCCTGGCGGTAGGCCTCTGTCACCTCCTGGCAGTCTGTCAGGGAAAAGCAGCTCTCCCCCAGGGGGTCCTGGTGCCAGCGCCGCAGGCAGCCTCCAGGGCCCTCTGAGGGGGGCTCCTCAAGGCCCATGAGGTCGTCCGCAGACACACAGCCCCGCAGCGGGGGCTCGGGGAGCCGTTCGGGCAAGTCCAGCTGGTCAAAGGACTCAGAGGACAGGATGCTGTCCTCACTCACAGCCCCCGAGGGACGGCTGGTCCGGGCCCGGGGGCGAGGCGAGGCCAGTTCATCCAAGGAGCCGAACGTGGTGGGGGCCGTGAGCTCCAAGGCTGTGCGGGAGAACTTGCCATTGAGTTTGAGAATGCCCTTGCGATGGAGGAGCAGCCCTGCGCCCTGCGGGGGCTTCTGCTCCACAGGGTCCCCACTCACAAACACGTCACCTGCATCCAAGAGCTCCCCAGACTCACTGGGCTCAGGAGAGGAGTAGTAGCCAGACTCTCGCTGCCGGGCCTTCTTGAGGATGCCTTTCTTGGGAAGCAGGGGAACAGCCTGCCCTGCGCTGGTAGGGACCGGGCTGGGCTCCAGGGGGTCCTCCTTTGCCCCCTGTGACGAGGTCAATGCTGCCTTCTTGAGAATGCCCTTGGGCAGCTTGAGGTTGCTCTTGCCAGGGCGAGGGGAAGTGTCTTCAGCTGGGTTGCCCTGGAGAGACTGGGCCATGTCATTCTCCTTGCGGGACTTCTTGAGAGAATGCTGGCGCTCCAGGCCGGGGGCGGTGCTCCCACTGCCAGCAGCGTGCTGCTTGAAGAAGCTGCACACCTTGGCCCCGTTCTCCAGGAGCGGCCGGGAGGAACGCCGGAGCCAGTCGGCCATGGAGCCCCGGGCAGAGTCGCTGCCAGGGTGCCCACCCTCGCGCAGAGCCTCCTGCTCCCCCACGCGGGTGGCATAGCCCCAGTTGACCCACCAGTGACTGGCCACATCCTCCAGGGTGGCCCGGCGGGTGGGGTTCACCATTAACAGCCACCGGATCAGGCCACAGGCGTCTGGAAGATAAAAGGCAGAGGCTTCAGTCTGGCAGCTCCGAGAACGGGCCCCCCATGGGCCCCCCTCACTGGCTTGCCCCCGATTTGAGCTAAGACGCTGCTCACCCCTGGGTCAGATACGTCCATTCCGACCCAGGGCTCTACAAGCCCCAGCCCAGCCACCTCCCCCATGCAGCTTTCCTGGACTGACTCCCCCAGCTGCCTCTCTGTCCCACGCCCCCTCGAGACTGAGACCCCTTCACGAGCCCGCGCTGGTATGTCAGTGTGTAATTCTCTCTCTCCACTGAACCCAACCCTCTGAGGGCAGAGACTGTGCTCAAGGGTAAACTAAGGCTCTCACACCCTTTTCCCTGCCTTCTACATCACACTAAAAGGACAAAAAGGTTTCTGAGGGTGAGAACAAAAACAACAGGAAATGAGATGACTGCAGCAAAGATCTAAGTTAGACCTCAGAAGCACTTCCCCAATATAACCCAGTGTGCCCACGAGGGAAGGAAGAGATATCCCCTCCTTCCTCAGAGGGCTCAGACATTGGAGAGATGGCCGTGGAGTGTTCCTTAATTTTCTGCAGGTCACGATGGACTGTTGCCCTCTTCACTCTAGTGCCACTGTTTACTTCCTGCCCTGGATGAGAACCCCCCGACCTCGCACTCACCGGAGGGTTTGGGGGGCTCCCGGTAGGCCCCGTGGCTGATCTGTTTCACCAGCGTCTTATGGTCCTGCCCGTCAAAGGGCATGGTGCCATGCACCAGGATGTACAGGAGGACACCCAGGGACCAGCTGTCCACCTGCGAGAGAGGGGAGGTCAGCAAGGCCGCCATATCCACAGCGGGGCTGCCAGCCTCAGCTTCAACACCAGGGAAGGAAAGGTTCCTGCTGGACAACTCAGAGGCCACACATCTGAAGACCAACCCCTCTGGTTCCCAGGGGCAATGAGGGGGACGCTGCACAGGGGCTGAGGCTCTTAGGGAGAGATGTCAGTCGCCTCCCCAGGAGGGACGGCCACAAGCACAGGGCAGGGTGGGGTGGTTGTGGGGATACCACCTCTTCATCGAGGCTGGACTGGGCCCAGGAAAGGCAATGGGAACAGGAAAGGTGAGGGTGTGAAGAGCTAGGCTGGGAGTCAGGAGCCCTGGGTTCTAGTTCCAGTTTTGCTACTCCTGGCTAGAGACCTGGCAAGTCACTATTTTTGGGGGAGCTGAGTTTTGTGCTCTGAAAAAGGGAGTAACTAGAAAACCAGCCCAGCTAGCTCACGGGATCTGAAGTCCTGGGAAGTGACTGAGGCAGGCTGGTGGCGGAGGGCAGCCACTCACCTCTGGGCCCGTGTAGGGCTTCCCGTTGACGATCTCTGGCGAGGCATAGAGGGGGCTCCCACAGAACGTCTGCAGGAATTTGCCTTGGTGGTACAGGTTGGAGAGGCCAAAGTCAGCAATCTGCAGGATTGGGGCAAATGCAGACACGGCTCAGGCCAAGGCCAGGTTGTTCCATAGCTCCTAGCACACCCCTCTCCAGACCCTGGGGAACACCAGGCCCCAACAGAAGGAAAGGGTCCCCATGACCCCTACCCCGCACTGGGCACTGTCTACATAGCTCAGGCCTGGAAGAGAGAGCCCTGAGCAGGTGTGCCAGTCGGGAGCACCCGGGCAGAGGCATTTGGGGGGGCTCCAGGATCCTCATGGTTCCCCAGGCTCTTTTGCTCATGCTGCATCCCACCCCAGAGATCCTCTCTCCCTCCTGCATCCAGCAAGCCCACCTCCCTGGGAGGCCTCCCACTGCCCTGAGATCGCCTCCTCCTAGGAAGCCCTACAGTGGCCCAAGGCTCCCAGGACTCCCAGCTCATCAGTGCTGCCTCCCGCCGGCCCGCCAGGCTCCGTCCTCCCATGCTGCCCTCCTTGCCCACCTCTCCTGCAGCTGCTAGCCTGGGTGAGACCCTGGATGAGGCTCAGTGGGCATTTATCGGCTGACAGGAGCCAGATGGAGGGGGAGAGCCAGCTCCTCATGCCCACGCACAGCCCAGCTATCCACAGTTAGAGGCCAAGGCTGATGGCCTGCTGCTCCCCACCCTGTCAGAGGACCATGCGTGCCTGGGCTGGGGAGGGGCTGTGTATGAAACTCAGGCTCCTTTCTTTATGGCTTTATTGGCCTCTTATCAAGCAGATACCGGTTGAAGCCCATAGCGAGGCCTGTGACTGGCACAGACGGGAAGGTTGGTGCCTGTCCCGGTTATGTGGGTTTATTGGCTCTGGCTTCCTTCCCCCTGGTCAGCATCAAAGGGATCCCCACCTGCTCCGGGAATCGGCTGGGAAGGGGAATGAACTTAGTACTGGGCCATCTCAGGGCACAGGTCAGGAGACACTGGATGGGACTATGGCTTGGATTCAGGAAGATTCTGAGGAGGGTCAGAGGGCAGAGTCACCCTCCCAGGTGCCTGCTAGGGGCCAGCCTCCTTGCCCGAGCCAGTCCTTGCCACACCCTCCTTCCTGAGCTCTGAGTTTATTCAACGTGAGCTTCTCCTGCCTGACCTAACTGTAACTCCCTGGGAGGGGAAATCTGGCAGCAGGAAGCAGGAAGCTGGTGCTGAAGTGCTTGGTCTGTGGGGACAGGTGCCTCACGGCTACCCAACTGTAGCAGATTGAAGTGTGCACGTGTGTGCAGGCAGGTGTGCACACATGCAGGTGGGGGGAACAACTCCTGGCCCATCCCAAGGCTGTGAGCAAAAGCTGACCCTAGATCTAAACTCCTGTCAGCCTCGTGATGTCGAAAGAACACCGGTCTGGGAGTCAGAAGACCTTGGTTCCAGCCCAGGTGCAGCCACTCACTAGCTGTGTGACCTTGTGCAAGTCACCCTTCATCCTGAGGCCTCAGTTCTCCAGCCAGCAGGTGTTGGAGTGGATGAGGTCCCTGCCAGCACTAACATATTAAGTCTGATCTTTGCTCAACTCCTTTAGGGACCCACTAAGAGCTTAGAGCTACCTGGCTGGGGATGGTGTAGAAAAGCTAAGGTGGGGCAGGGAAGTTTCTGGAAACAAGAAGTGGGGCTCACCTTGATATTTCCATTGGCATCTAGGAGGATGTTCTCCAGCTTGAGATCCCGGTGGACAACTCCGTTCTGAAAGGAGGAGGGAGTAGAGTCAGGGGAAGGTCACCAGGGAAGGGAAGGGGATGAGGGGCAAGTCTGGAAAGTGAGGCAGACACAAAGGGAGCCAGGTGGGACTGCGCACAGGTAGGCTGGGAATGCCCGTCTTCACTGGCATGTGATGCAAGAAATGACAGGCCCTTCCATCCCCGGCCAAGAGACTCAGAGTCAGAGACACCAATGTTTCCTTGTATGAGAGTCCAGAATCCAGTCTTGCCTCTGCTTCTGTCTCCCTGTGTGATCTGGGACAAGTTGTGGAATCTCTCTGGTCCAAACCCGCCCCAGAGTCCCAGGGACCACCCCTGGGAACACGGCTGGGCCAGGTGGGCGCTCACCTGGTGGCAGTAATATACAGCAGAGACGATCTGCCGGAAGAAATGCCGGGCGTCACGCTCACTGAGCCGCTGCCGCTCACTGATGTAGTCGTACAGGTCACCCCGGCTGGCGTACTCCATGACGATCACGATCTTGCTGCTGTTCTCGAACACTGGGCAGAGCAAGGTGGGGAACGTCAGGCCCCCCCGAAGTCTGCTCTCCACTGGGGGTCACTCACTCCACCCTGGCCCCACACCAGACAGACCTCCCTCTGGAGATATCTGCTAATCAGGCTGCAGGAGAAGGGCCTTTGAAGTAAAGAGTTAAGGCCAAGGACACTGCCTTGCCCTCCCCCTCCTTGGAAGTTCAGGCTTTTGAGGATTCTGAAAACTACCTGCAAATTCCCAGGAAGGCAGAGACATCACTGGCTGAGACTGAAAGGCCAGGCTCTTTGGTTTAGAACCCAGCTCTTGTTCACTTTGTGACCTTGGGCAAATCTCTTCTAGATATATCAGTAAGAATGCAAGTTTGCTGAGTGGTCTTGGACAAGTTATTTTACCACCGTGCCTCAGTTTCCTCATTTGAAAGGCAGGATAATAATGGCAGCCTCACAGGGCTTGGGTTAGAAACAGATAAAAAGTCAGCAATAGCTTTGGGGCTGGCTGAGCAAGCTGGCATAGGGTCTGGCACATAAGCAAGCTCTCGATAAATGGTACCTACTGTTATCTTTATAATCAGTGCCCTCATTAATAACTTTGAAAAATATTGCCAATAATAATGCCTGCCTGGAAGAGCAGAGAGGGATAAAAGTATGTGAAAGTGGCTCGTGAGCTGTAAAGTGCCGTGGAGAGCAGGGACATTCATCATCCCAGCATCTCTGACTTCCGTCCAGGGTGTCTGGGCCAGGGCCTCATGCATACGGCTCGTACACAGAAGCAATCAATACGTATTTGGTAATGAATTGACTGGCTGGGTTCCTGGCCATCAGCCCATCCCAGCTGGCTCCGCTGCACCTGTAGGAGGGGCCTTCTCGCCACCTCAGGCCTTGTCCTGGCTCCAGACCCCTGGAAAGGTAAGGAGTGGCTGGTTCACCAAACTGGCCCTTCAGCTGGGTGTGTGTCAGCACATGCACATCCGTGACGTTGCATCTTTATGTCAGACGAGTCCTGTGACTTGCTTGGCCAGCCCCAGAGCTGTTGCCGTCTAGCCTCTGAGAAAGAGCAGAGGGAGGAGGCTTCTCCCAAGAGGGGTCCCAGCTTCCAGGCACTCCTGGATACAGGGCCAGGAGGACTGTGCCTTCTTCCAGGGGAACATGAGTAAACGGCCCTGACCCATGGTGGCTCAGCCTCCTAGGGGTGCCTGGCTGAGACTCCACCACCCCTGGGGTTCTCGACATCTCTGCAGGGGTTCGTGTAACCTTTGTGCCATGAGACTGGGGGTCAAGAGCCAGCCAGGGCACATTCTGGAGAGGAGCTAGGTCAGAGGTCAGTTCCCAGGACTGGAGCCTCCCCCAGCCCACCCCCCCTGAAGCCTGGAGCAGGATGGGGATGAATCTGGGGGAGCCCTCCCAGACACACTGTGATGCTCTATGTGCGCTCAAGGTGCGCGAGAAGCCACATCCTGAGCTGGGACTCGGTTCCCAACCCAGCTGGGGATATGGGTGTGGGGGAGACTCACACACACGCAAACACACACACACACACACACACACGCACACACAGGCACACACACAGGCACACACGCGCACACTCTGCCAGTCACCAAGCTCAGCCCGGCTTAACCAACGCTTTGTCATCAGCCCACTCTTCCCTGAGGAAAGTACACAGAGATACAATTAGTCGTCTCAGCCACTTGCCTGGGCTCCCCATGGGCCAGGCTCAGGCCACAGGGCCGTGTCAGTGGCTCTGCCCTTCACCTTCCTATGAACAGGACCCGAGAGCAGAGCCTGCCCCATTTTTTCCCCCACCGGGAAAATCCAGACAGAGGCTCCCTTCCCTCCCTCCTGCTGCTCCTGCTCTCCCTGCTTCCCATCTCACTGACATTCCGTAAAGGCTCGAACCAGACAGGCGTGTGTGGGAGGGTGCTCCCCCTCTTTCCCTAGTCACCCTCTCTTGCTCACTCTGTTGTCTGGGTCACCGGGGAGGGGGCAGCTGGGGTGGCGAAGTCAGCACTGATGTCAGAGAAGAGGAGGCCAAGAGAGACGAGGAGAGGTAGGAGCCAGCCCCGTGGCGGGAATGATTCAGAGCACAGGACAGACCCTAGCAGGTCTGGCTCTTGGGACATATGAAGAACAGCGCCCATGCACCTGAGCCGGTGCGTGTCTGCGTGTGCCTCGGCCCCCCTAGGACTGCTCAGGACCCAGCTGGGTTGGGAAGGTAGCGTGCAGGGAGGGAAAACCTAATGATAACAAAAAAGCCTGCAATCCCTTGAGTGCCTCCCGTGAGCGGAGCCCTCCGGGACACTATCCAGTTTGATCTCTGCAACCACCTTGTGATGCAAGTGGGAATGTCCCACTTTGTAAACGAGGACCTGAGGCCCAGAGTCTAAGTTCAGTGTTGCCTAACGTCGCACGGCTGGGTTTCAAATCTAGCTTTTGCCCAACTCTAAACCCTGTGGCTTTTTCACTTCTTTGTGTTGTCTGTTCTGACTCCTTCTGCACACACACACGCGTGCACACACACACACGCGTGCACACACACTCCCCCGCGTACCTTCGCGGATGGCGATGATGTGAGGGTGGTTGAGTGACGACATGATCTCGATCTCCCGCCGTATGTGCATCAGATCTTGCTCGTCTTTGATTCTGTCTTTCCGGATTGACTTGATGGCCACCTGGGGACAGAGAATGCGGGAGAGTGAGGAGAAAGGTCCGACAGGTAAAGGCATCCCTGAGGACGTTCTGAGGGCCTGGCCCTGCTGGCCTGCCTGCACCTGCCACAGAGGCCACAGTGTGCACCCAGAGAAGCCACTCGATCCTTTGCCAGGGTAGGTGGCAGAGCGGCTGGAGAGCACCGTCTCCACAAAAGGTTCTCACCTGGGTGGGGTACAGTCCATGCAGCAGGAAGGAGTACGGACCAAGGGCCTCCCTATTCAGAGTGTAGTTGAACAAGGAAGGTGGCCACTGGCATCTGTAAGCCGGATGCTTTATGATTTATAAAGCCAGTGTGCCAGACCGCACCACGAGGACAAGGATGGGCCTGTTTTGCTCACGCCTGGATCCCTGATGCTGAGCACAGTGTCTGGCCCGTGCTTGGCACTGGATAGCTGTGGCATTGGTAAAGGAACTGGCCTCACAACAGCCCTGAGGTAGGCACAGAAAGTGTCATCATCCCCGTTTACAGGTGAGGAACCCGGGACCCCGAGAGGTTAAAGGACCTGCTCAGGCATACGGTCACTAACGGGCACAAACTGGGGTGAGACCACCGGCCCTCTGACTCCATGTTTGGTACTTTATCTGCCCCCAGACGCCAACTTGCCTTAAACAACTAATCTCTAGCCGAAAAGTGGAAGCAACCCAAACGTTCCTCAGCGGATGAAAGGATAAACAAAACACGGTCTGTCCGCACAATGGAACATTACCAGCCATGAAAAGGAAGGCAATTCTGACACATGCTAGAATGCGCATGAACCTTGAAAACGTTATGCCCAGTGAAATAAGCCAATCACACACGGACGAATATTGTATGATCCCGCCTGTGCGAGGCACCGAGAATAGGCAAATTGGTAGAGACAGAAAGTAGAACAGTGGTTGCAGGGCGGGGTTGGGGGAGGAGAAAATGGGAGTTGTGGCTTAATGACTTACAGTTTTACAAAACGAAAAGAATTCGCAGACTGGTGTACAGCAATGTGAACATACGTAACACTATTGTACACTTAAAATGGTAAGTTTTATATTTATATATATTTTACTACAATGTTTAAAAATATTGCCCCCAAAATTACAGGGGAAAAATCTCAAACACCAATCTCTTCTGTCCGGGTAAGGAAATGCTCCTCCCCCGGCGACCAAGAACTCGGCTGTTAAACAGAGTCCCCAGCCCTGCCATCTTCCTCTCGACAGGTGGAAAACACCATATAAGGTTTAATCCCCATGGCTGGGGCGTGCAGTGCACTCGGGCAGGGTGGGGTGAGGCAGGAGGACACAGAGGAGCTGCCAGATGCCGTTGAAGCCACCTCTTAGGGACTGAGGTTGCCGGTCTCTCTGCTCCACCCCACTCAGCAGCAGCTGCCGGACAATGGACCAGCAGCACTGGGAGCAGGGCCTGCTGTGTGGCACACATGCCCGGGGAGCCAAGGGACCAGCCCCCATTCTGGGCCCCTATTCTGTCGCTGTCCCTGTAGGCGAATTCCACCCCTTCTCAGAGCTGCCGTTTTCTGTGAAATGAACAGGTTGAACTAAGACGTCTGGGGCTTCCCTGCTCTGATTCCCTGCGAGGGGCTGTAGAAATGCCACGGCCCTCGGAGTCTGCACGGCTGGCATCAGGGGCTGGGTGGGCGTGGGGTGAGGGTGGGGTGTCCCAGGGCCAGCCGGTTCCCGGCAAGTCCCGTCCAAGGACACGGATGGTAAATACCAGACTTCCTCTTCACGGGAGATAGGCGAGTTATGAGAAATCTGAAGACGCAGAGCGAGGTAAACAGCTCCTCATGCCATTTCCCAGGAGGGTTGGCCTCCCCTCGCGACGCAGAGGGAGACAGAAAAGGAAAGCCCTGCTGGGGGGGGGGGGCCTCTAATCCACCCTTTCAAAGGGCTCTGGAGGCAGACAATGGCTTCCGGCTCGCAGGGCTCCCGGGGACAGCGGCCCTGCCGGCCTGTGCTCCCCATCGGACAAGAATGCGGAACAGCCCTAATCCCGTCAGAGGAGCTGCTCACAATGCCCGCCAGCCCGGTCACCCCGGCAACCGGCCAGGGATGGCGTGCCCTCCGCCCTGCCCCTCCCCCAGAGCTGCGCTGGTGAAAGAGGGGAGGCCCAGTGCTTGCTCGCGCCCTCCCTGAGCAGGGCACAGAGGACAATGGCAGGAGGGAGGGATGGTCACCATGGAGCCTCCTCCCCAAGATGCTGGAGAGGCCCACGCTGCAGCTGCAGGGGCCAGGGCTGCCCGCCTTCTGCTCCAAACCATCCATGTCTCCCCAGGGGTGGGGAGTAGGGTGTAAAGGGCTTGAATCCTCCTGTAACTAGGAGGCCCCTCTCTCTCCTGGATTCAACCTGGGGTGTCATTCCCACACACCTCTCTCTCCATACCCCTTTTCTCTCCCTGAGGGGAGATTTTATGGGCTAGTTCTTTTCTTTCTAAAATTCTTTGTTTCTAAAATCAAACAATGGATATAGTTCTATGAGCTCTTTGGAGACAAAGGTCCATTAAAATGTATGAATAGATAGTAAAAACAATCATATAAACACAAGTCACATATCTAGACAATCAAAAAATTTGAGAACTTAAGATGTACACGTATACAAAACCTAGGCACATCTTAGATACACAGTTGTGTACTCACGAACGTATACAATAGTGAAATAAATCATCACGGGCTTAGGGGGCAGAACTCTACAGATGACAAGGCCTAAAAGAAATGAGGTTCCAAAAAAAGAGGGTCTTTGAGGTGCTAGAAGGAGTCTCTCCATGGAAAGAGGGTACACAAGTGCAATGCTGAGATCCATCTCTTTCAACGCTGGAAGCCCAAGATTCTAAATCAGAATTGCTAATTCTCAGTGAACAGCTCTAGCCTCCTGCAAACTTGTGCTCTGGCCTCAGCGGGTTTATCAAGGACCCTCCAGTTATCTATGTTAGGTGCTAGCACATCACAGCTTGGCTGGCACTTCCCAGGAAAGAAACAAGTTATTCATCAGGCCTCCATCAGTCCCCCAGGGGGGCTGGGCCCTGCTCCCCAACCTACCCCAGGCCCAGGGGAGAGGCCTCTAGCTATGGCCTGGATAGCTTGTCAAAGTAAATTAGATCTAGCAACAGCTCAGGCCTAAACAGAGCCTAGCTGCGGGAAGCATTCAACAGTTGTTTACTGGAGAACACAGATCACAATAAAATTATTTATTGGTTAAGTCATCAGGCTGATCTCTGACTGATGGGACAGCGCCCAGATAAGATTTTCTCCCCCTCCTCCTAGGCACGGGTAGAGTTGACCTCAGTCATGAGGACTAATTTTTAAGGACCTTTGTTCTCATCTGCAAGATAGTGGGGCAACTATTTTCCAGAATAAAAATAAGCTGACTAAAGCCAAGGAAGAGCATAACACTTGGTGAATGGACCACCCAGGGGAAGGAGGGCCACATGCCCAGAGAGAGTCCTGGTATACTTATTAACTGTCCAAACTATCCAAGTGTAGACAATACATTATATGGCCGCCCTACGCGGAGGGGGAAGGAAAACCAGGCCCAATGATGATAAGGTAAACGTGAACACCTGATTAGTGGCGTGGGTACTGCGAGCCCAGGTATCTAATCCTTATTGCCCCTATCGAGCTACACAACTCAAGACAAGTCACTTAAACGATCTGGTTAATTGGTCTGGCTAGTTCTAATGTTCTCATCCGAAAAACGAAAGGACATTTATTCTTCAAACATCTGCTAAATGCCTGTACATGCTATGCTATATGTTAGGGATTCAGACAAAAATTAGATAGTCCCTGTCCCTCCTCAGGCCAGTGGGAGGACCAGCAATTAAATCAACTCCAGTCTGGTGCAGTAAATGTGGCAGCTGAGGCCCTGCCTGCAGAGGGGCTCCAGGAACACTGGAGAGGGCTTTCTTTGCCTGCAGAAGCAGGGAAACCACCCCGGGAGAGAACTGATTCATACCTTGAAGGGTGAGTGAGGTTTGCGAGGCCAAGGGATGTGGGCTAGGGGGCAATGGGGCATTCCAGGCAGAAGGAAAGGTTGGAGCAAAGGCCAGCAAGGAAGGAGCCACTCACGAACTTGAGCATCAGGATCTCTAACCTCCCTTCCAAACTCTGTTCTGTGCTGAGCTTCTTCAGAAATGGGTCACCTGCTACTCTGCCAGGAAGCTGCCTGACAAGGATTGTTACAAGGGGCTTGTTCAGAGGCCCCTTACTAGGACCATGTTCACCTGCCTGAGCATAATTCTTACTGGTACCATTCCAGTGCTTTTCTTGCCCCTGCAGCCGTGAACACTGGAAAGGAGGCGGGGCTAATTCCACATCCTGTTTTGCAAATGGGAAACACTGGAGTCCAGAAAGGCGCACTGACTTTTCCAAGGTTCCCCAACACATCAAGACAGAATGATGATCTAAGAGGGAGGAGGGGTGCCGCCTGGAGAAGCTTCCATCTCAGAAGACAAAAGGCACGCCTCACACCTTGCCCCGGGCCAGGCTGTGCAGTACCACCAGCCACCCCATCCTACTTGTGGACATATAAACATGCCCCTGCTCCTTTGCCTACACCCTGGAGAGGTAGGTGCTGGGGCTTGATGAGTAAACCCTGCCTCCCTCCCAGGAACTAAGAATGGTAGAAAGGTCTTAGAAAAAGAAGGCCCAGAGATGCTGGTTCCGGGTGCAGGGAGAGGGGGTGCAAGCTGGGCATCTCTGGTCGTAGCTATCACCTGGAGCCAGAGCCAAGCTCCTTGACTCCTCTGGCCTTTTACGGAGCAGCTGCTGTCTGGGAGGCAGGGCAAGGAGCTGGAGGATGACCCATTTAGATAATGGAGGAGAGGCTGGGCTGGGCTAGCCCAGGCTGGGCAGAGTGAGGATGGGCCTGGGGGTGGCTCACCATCCCACCAACCTGCCGGAGGACAAGGCGGAGATTAGGATTGGGCTCTGAGGGGAGCCTAAGCCACCTCCCCTAAGCCCCATGCTGTACCACCCCCTCCCTGCCACCCTCCAGCCCCCTCTGCCAGGTTGCTGGGCAAGGAAGCTTCCCTGCCCAGCCCTCTTGTGTGGTTTGGCCAGAGCCCAAGGACAAGAGTCGCCTGCAGCCTCCCTCCTTGCTGCTGTACAGGCAGGTGCAGAAGGAGCTAGCAGGGCAGTGTCCCGCCGAGCAAGCCTTGGGCAGCTGGCCAGGCAGGAGTCCTCCGGAACTGGAGTTGAAGGAGACGCTGGGACTTTGAACAGAGCAGAGATCAAAGTGGTCTGGCTTAGGGAAGCTGGGCACAATCCACACTCTTTCTCAGAGCAGGGCAGCCCCAGGATGGGGGTGGGAGGTCCCCAGGAGAGGGAAGGTAGGGCTTGGTCAAAGCCAGCCTTGCTGGAATAATAACTGTATGTCAGATACTGTGCTAAGCACTGTACATAGACTATCTTATTGATCCTAGGAGGACCCCACAAGGTAGGAATGATTATAATCCCCACTTTACGGATAAGGAAACTGAGGAACAAAGAGGTTGCACAGCTGGTAAGCAACACCACCATGATTTGAACCCTTGCAGTCTTGACTCGGAGCTAGGCAGTCTCCCCGGTAAGGTTTAAAACCTGGGAATATAATGTAGACACCCACCCAGGATTCCTTAACATAATCAGCGTATGTGAGGGCGCGGGTTGGTTCCCGGTGACTCTTCCACTCTCAGCACGGCCCGGAGCGCTAGCTGTGGGGCTGACACAGCACTCGGGGGCGAACCGGGGCTCATCTCAAGGCCGGCTCCCGGGCCCACACTCAGTACTTGGTCACTCAGAGCCTGGGTGGTCAAGTGAGGAGCCTATGTTGCAGGCAGGGTACAGGCATGCCACTAACCAGCCACAGGATAAGGCACTTCCCCTCTCGGGGCCTCAGTTTCCCCATCTGTCAGTGAAGGAATTGGGCCACGTCAGTCATTTTCAAACCTTTTGAAATCCCACACGGCAATCCAATATGTAAAAGAGACAGAGCACCCCTGCCGCAGAGCACTACCCTCTCGGACTCCCCTCATTTCCCTTGAAAGCAAGACCTCCACGAAGATCATCCCGAAGGCTCTGGTGGACTCCACCATTCCAGGGACCTCACTCAGCATGTGTTTTTCTCTTCAGGGGGAGGGGTGGTCAGGGGAGCTGGGAGAATCACAGGAGGAAATGTCATTTGGCTACTAAGATCCAGAGCAAATATTTGTTTTTCCTTTGATGCCCTCTTGGAGCAGCCGTTAGCCCCGCCCACCTGCCCTTCCCTCTGCCCATCCCCTGACAATCCCACCTAGCAGGTTGGGGGCGGGCGGGGGGGACGTATGCTAGAGAGGTGGAGGGAAAATTGGGATGGAAGTCACCCAGCAGGCTTTCCTCTCAGTCTAGCCCCCACCAACAATCTCAATTCATGTGAGGGGAGGTCTTGGGCAGCCCCCATGTGGCACCAGCTCTCTCTTGGTTCAGGGAGAATGGTCGAGGGGCAGGGTTGGGGACAGTGTGCGGAGGAGGGCAAGGCTCCAGCATTGAGAAACCATTAGCACGGCAGGCAACTGCTCTCCAAGAAGAAGGGAGACCCCGAGCAAGTTCTCAGCAGCAGTACTGGGTGGTCCAGATCAGGGAGGCTCAGAGCAGGCCCCATGGCTCCTGATCTTGGCTCCCTACTTATAGCAAGAGGCATGTGGCCAGGGAGTATCTTCAGAATTCTCTCTGTTCTGATGTAATAAAAGCTGGAATTCCTGCCTAGAGCCGCTGAGGCTTGAAAACTGAAAGCTGGTTTATCTCACTCTGGAATCAAATGAGATCCTCTCTTTCTCTTTCTCTTTCTCTCTCTCTCACTCACACACACACACACACACACACTCTGTCTCTGTCACTCACACACACACACACACACACACACACACGGTGACCCAAGTCAAGAACCTGATGGGATCTCTGAACTTCAATCTCAGTTTCTCAGTTTCTGGGCCACCCCAGGCCTCGAGACCCAGTCTTTCCCCGCCAGGAGGCACGAGGCACAAGCCACGAGCAGTTATTTTCCAGCTA
Source organism: Varecia variegata (assembly GCA_028533085.1). NCBI lineage: Eukaryota > Metazoa > Chordata > Mammalia > Primates > Lemuridae > Varecia > Varecia variegata. The sequence continues at coordinate 20,084,934 of CM052450.1, read as the reverse complement.
AGCCACTGACAAAGCCTGGGCCCAGCACTCTCAAGCCTGGGGCCTCACTGGGTCCTCACACTTTATAAAAAGAGAAAGAAAAGGAAAGCCAGGAAGTACATGATTGCCCAATAGCTGTAACCTGGCAGCGGGCAACTGGGGACTGTGCCAGGCGTGAGCAGGAAAAACATACTCGGTCCTATTGATGGGGCCATAATCCACCCCTTTCTCCAACATCCACTCTCCTTCACCAATGAAATGACTTCTTGTATTTCAAACCAGCTACTGGCTGCAAAAGCAAACACAACCTGGGGAGGCAACCACTGCCATAGCCAATAGGGCAAACCGTAGCGCCACACACACACACACACACACACACGCGCGCGCCTTACAACCAGCACCCAATGGATTCAGCAAAAACATAATCCCTAAACCACCTGCTCTAAAAGACTTGTTAAAATATAGATTATATGGCCCCATCCTATACCTTCAGAATAAACTCCACTGGGTGTGGAACCAGAGAAGAAGTATTTTAAACAAACACCCCAGGTGATTCCTGGGTACATTAAACTCAAATTGGAGAACCACAGTTAACCAATGTTAACTAGCTTTTGGCAAATTTGCCATCCTTTCTGGGCTGGCCTTTCTAGATATAAATAGCAGTTCTTATCACAAGTTCTATGTGTCAGGAACAATTTAAGTTCACATTTGTATCTTACTCAGTCCTCATAGCAGCTTGTGAGGCAGGCTGTGTTTTCTCCATTTTTGCAGAAAGGGAAACAGAGTACACAGATGAGGAAATTGCCCAAGTTCACACAGATTACTATGACTACTACACACACACCAAATTAAAAGGGCAAGTTCCTGAAAAGGCCCCACAGGTATCTTGGGGCACAGTAGACTTGGTATCAGTGCCTGGTTTCGTATTTTCCAGAATCAAAAAAACCTCATCATGATGAAACTTCAACTAAATCTTAGAGCTGCAAAGGACCTAAATGTCAAGCCCACCCCTGTGCAGATCTCCACAGCACGCTGGGATGCCAGACTCTTAGAACTGGGGAACTCCACACCGCATCCATTCATTCAACCACACACATATTTATCAAATTCCTACTAAGGTCAGGCGCCTTCTATGTCCACTCTATTGAACAGTCCGTTCCAAGCACAATTCAGCTTAAGTCCCATCTTCTCTAGGAAGCCTTCCCATCCCAAGACAGGACAATATTGTCTTCTGTGCGCCCCGTGCCAGCTATCCGCCTCACTTCTTCGGCAATCCATCACATGCGGTCTGGTGCTGCTGGGGTCCTCAGGTCTACGACCACTGTCCCTCCAATCATGGGCAGACACATCCGCAAAGGACAGCCTTCCACACACACAGGCACCCTCAGCGTGGTAAGACTGCATGCTGGCAACTCCCCCGAGCAATGCACGAGCCCCCGGCCCACCCTCCTTCCCTCCCCGCCAGCCGCCAAGCCCGTGCCCGCTGGGCCGGCCGGACAGAGCCGCACTCACCAGGCGCCCGGAGCTCTCCCGTGCCTTCTTCACCTTCCCGTAGGTGCCTTTGCCCAGGGTCTCCAGGAACTCGTAGCGGTGCCGCAGGTTGTGCTTGTGGTGGTGCCGCTTCACCGCCTGCTTCTTCATCACGGGCTTGGGGGACTTGATGAGCCCGTCGGCCAGGGGCCGGGCGAGCTCCGCGGCCAGGGCGGCGGGGCCGGGGCGCGGAGGAAAAGCCAATGACGCCATGGCGAGCAGGACGGGAACGAAGGCGACTGCGGAGTCGAGCGGCCGCGCGGGGAGAGTTAGAGCCGGCGGCGCCCGTCCAGCATCGGGCCGGGACCCCACGGCCGCACCGCAGCGCTCGGAAAGCGCAGCGTTCCAAGTTGTTATAAGCGCTCCGTGCCTGAGGCCCTGGCCACGCCCCCGCCAGCGCCCATTGGCCGGCTCGCCGGCGGCGCGTGACCACGGCCTCCCGCATTGGCTCGCCTGGCTCCCGGCCCCGCCTCCTCCCCTGGGCGTGGCTGGGAAAGGTGTCAATGGAGCCCGCCTACCTGGACCCCGAGGCCAAGACTGGGGAATAGGGGATTCCGGCGGGCGGGCGGAGGCCGCTTGAAGTCCAGAACCTTACTTTTAGGGCCCTTGGAACCGTTCTTGCCTCTGAATGGCGCTTGGTCCTGGTTAGGGCCCCTGTTTTTCTATTGTGCTGCGTTCTCAGTTGGCAAGGGGCAATCTGAGGGCGCTAGAGGTCACCAAAGTATTTCTCCATCCTCAGTAATTTGCTTCTCCCAAGCCCAGATCTATAAAGTTGCTTGGCCACTTCTTTAAGTCCATAAAAGAGAAAAAGGGGTAGGATAGGACAGGGGTAGAATCCAGCCAAATGAGAGCGCTGGTGGAGAACTGTTCTAGGGTTCTGAGTTCGCTCGTTTTCAGTTAGATCAACCTTAATTGGATCCTGGAATCTATTGGTCCTGGAAAGGTCTCACCTCTTCATCGAAGAGGGCATCTGGGGTTGAGTGGATCCCTCAGATGTGGTGGAATTTATGAAGTGTTGGCAGGAGCTGGAGAGAGCCAAAAGGGAAATACGTATTCATTAAAAAATATATTACAATCCTACTATTTAACTTGTATCCCTAAATCTGTAAATAGATGCCCCACCCAAAGTGTTCTTGTCCCTGAATTTGGAGCCAGGAGGACTGGTGGTAGGTCATGATGTGTGGCTTGGGTTTTGAGGCCTGGAGCGCTAGGTCCAGAATCTCTGATCTGAGCGCCCATTTAGAGTGAAATGAGAATGTCCATAGGTTTTCTTCCTTGCTCTAAATGGGAAGAAAGGCACATTTCCTCTTTCAGCATCTTGATAATCTAATCCCGTGAAATGAGTATTATTCTGCCCAAGGCCACACAACTGGTGAGAAGGTGGCAGAACTGGGATTCAGACCTCGATTTGTGGGGAGGAGAATAGAGGACATCAGACCTTGATCCCCTTCCCTGAGAGCAGCCCTCCTGCAAGCAGACTTATGGCCCTGACTGGATTCCAGCTGTGCTGGGGAGACAGCCTTCCCTTCAGGCCCCCAGGAGGATGGTACCTCCAGCTGTGTATTCAGGGCATGCTGAGGATCAAAAACGACTAGATCCCTAGGGAGATTTTGTATTTAGTGTCTACCTCCTTTCCTACCTCCACTTCCACGGATCCTTTGATGTTTTCTAGAGTGAGTTGTGGCTGTCACCATCCCTCCATGGAGCCCTTTGCCTCCTTTGTGGCTCGAGAAGATCCACCGTAGACAGGAAACCAACTCCCCTCCCCCACATCTGGGGGGCCACAGGAGAGAGAAGCTGGTTTGGCATTCTTTCCTTTACCAGCCTCTGCTTTTGCTCTGGGTTATCTGTGAAAATAGGGTGAGGCCCCGGAGACAGTTCCCCTGACCTGCTGTTTCCTTTCCCTTCTGAAATCTGCACCCATTGCTGGGGGCCCATCCAGATGGATGAGGATTCTGAAAAGGAAGCCTGGGTAACACAGGGCAAGCACAGGGCTGAGTGTTAGGAGACCTGAGATCTAGTCCTGACTCTGACACTAACCAGTTGTGTGGCCTTCTGTTGATTACTTCATTCACTCTACAAATACTGGCGCCCACTAGGTGCTGGGCCAGGGGATATAATGGTGACAAGATCTCTGCCTTTAGAATATTCTCAGTCTAGTGAGAGACAAGCAAATCCTGTACAGAGGGAGAAGAGTCCATGATGGAGGAAGAATAGAATGCCCTTGGGATGTATAACAGGAGCAAGCCCCTAGCCCAGATGGGAGGAGGGCAGTCAGGAGCAGCTTCCTGAAGACAGAGCTTTTCAAGCAGAGACCTGAAAGACAAGTGGCAATTAGCCAGCCAAATCAACATTTGTTCATAAGATGAAAGAATTGTACAGATGAGTAAGATTCCCTTTCAGGCTCAATCTAGACTCCCACAAAGTTTTCCAGGTATCCCCAATATCCAGTGTGCTGCTAGCACATAAAAGGTGCTCGCTCAGTAGATGCCTATGGATGAAAGGAATGGAATCCAAAGGCTAAAGTGAAAGCACTACATGTGACAGATCTCCTGCCATTACCAGCTAACTGGCCATGGCAGTGGGTGACATCATCTGCAATCTCTTGGACCTTTCTCACCCCCACCTCAGCTTCCTTTGACTGTAATCTCAATCCCCATTTAGGTGTCAACAGCAGGCAGGCAAGGGAGAGAGACAAACAGGCACAGAGCCACAACAGCATGTGACTCACAAATGGTCTGACCTGCTGAAACTCAACTCTCCGATTCCTGGACCAGAGACCTGGTTGGTGGGAGAGCAAGAGAGAGCCTCACGGGGAATCTGTGTAGGTCAGGGACTCTGCCGCCAGCGGGTCCCAGGGAATTCCTGGGTCATGTGCTTGGATGTCTGGGTTGAGCTAAGCCATTTTCTATCCTGCCTGCCCCACGATCCAGTCCCGGGAGGGGGACGTCTACCCCTCTCCCCCAGCCCCATGTCCCTTTGCTGATCCATGTCTGAAGGGCTCTTGGGAGAAACCATTCGTTGGGTCTACTATATGCCGCACTGGGAAAACAATCGGGAACAAACGTCAGTTCCTGTCCTTACGCACCTCACAACCTCTGTGTGTGTATCTGTGGGGGCTTGGGTGGGTCCAGACTAGCAAAGGGGGTGTGGAAGCAGCTCGGAGTGGGAGCTGTTGTGTTGTGTCCTGCTGCCTGCAGGCAGCAGCACAGGCCGGGCACCAGGGCCGAGCTTTGGGGGTGGGGTGGGGGTGGGAGCAGGTAAGGCAGATCTCAGATGCATCTAAGATGAGTCTTGAGGAGTGACTGAGAATTAGCGCTCTACCCTCAGGGAGTTTACAGTTTAGTGAGGGAAATAAATGTATGACTTACCACATAATCCAAGTTGAAAAGTGGTAAGACCCCTGAGAGAGTTATAAAATGCCTGTGGGGGCTGAAAGGATGGGTTTTATTCTGGCCCAGGGGCTTGAGGGGGGCCCTCATAGTTGAGCCTTGAAGGGTAGTGGGATTTGGATAAGCTGTGAGGAAAGGCCTTGGGGATGGGGTAGGGGTGGGGGTGAGGGAAGGAGGTACTGCATGTGTGGTAGGGCTGGGGAGAGGGGAGGGGAGCTAGCATGCTCTGTAACTCATGAGCTACAGGGGGCCTCCTGGGCCCTCGAGCATCTTCTCCCTTGGAATCCTCTTAGTACAGATACCTGAGCTCCTCTTCTTTTCTCTGGGAAAGGGGCTTAACTCACTATTCCCTCCCAGCCTGAGACCTCAGTCATCATATTCCCTGTCCCCAGGGCTCTGAGGATGAGTTACAGTCCACAGTCACCGCCCCTGCCCCCATGGGGGACAATATGGCCTTGAAGGTGTTAACCTTCCCCTCTCAGGGGCTGGTGGAACTACCTGGATAGGAACCTGCGTGTTAGAACTGGTTCTTCAAGCCTGGGAGGTGTAAATCCAAAGACAGGGATGTAAATCCTGTTGGTCTTTGGTAAATTGGGATGCCTGGCTCAAAGCTGCCCTCTTCTGACCAAACTAAGCCTAGCAAGTTTTATGGATACCCAAAGCTGTGACCACAAGGCAGAGGATATGTTCCTCGAGTGAGTGAGCCATTCACTTGTTCATTCAGTCATTAATTCAACAATTATGGACTGAGCTATTACACTAGGTATAATAATATCTAAAATTTATTGAGCCAGCCCTGGTTCTAAGCTTCTTAGATATAGTGTCACATCCAAGACCACCCAGCTGGGAAGTAGTAGAGCTGGGAGGCAAACCTGTCAGTGCAACATCACGCTTGTTCCCCTGACTGTTGCATTGCCTTATGGTGCCTGAATGGGTGCTGGAAATACAAAATGGAACTAGTGATCCTCTAACAATCTAAATTTTTTTTTCTTTTTTTGAGACAGGGTCTTGCTCTGTCGCTGGGCTAGAGTGCAGTGGCATCACCATAGCTCACAGCAACCTAAAACTCCTGGGCTTAAGCAATGCCCTGGCCTCAGCCTCCCGAGTAGCTGGAACTACAGGTGCACACCACCATGCCCGGCTAATTTTTTCTATTTTTAGTAGAGACAGGGTCTTGCTCTTGCTCAGACTAGTCTCAAACACCTGGCCTCAAGCAATCCTTCTGCCTTGGCCTCCCGAAGTTCTAGGATTACAGGTGTGATCGTAGTTTTGTGCTGCAAACACTGAAAATAGTCCTCCAGCTCTCAATTACAATGGGAAATTTAGTGTTATTCACAGGCTAGGCCTGGGAGGGGATGTGGCTGAAGGAGGAGCTGGCTCTTGTCCCCAGGCCAGAAAGCTTGCTTGCCCTGTCTCCTGCCAGAGTGGTAGGGAGAACATACATGGAGAGACAGGAGTCAGGAGTCCTGGATTCCAGCTCCACTTGTACCACCAACCCACACTGTGGCTATGGCCGTGGACTTTCTCTTTTGGGGGTGGTTCCTTATCTATAAAAAAGGGATTTGGATAAACCAACTCTGAATTTTGTTTCAAATCTGCTGTAACTTCTCTGCAATAGCTAAGCAGGGACAAATTATTGATAGAAATCTCAGTCATTCACCTTCTTTTTCCCACCTGGTAACTGATTCCCTCTCTCGCCCCCAGACTGACATGATGATTAGGGCTGAGGAGTCTGGCAACCTGGGTTCTGGGCTCTGCTCTGCCACTGTGATTATATCTCATCTCTCTGCCACTCTATGTAGAAGAATTATTCTTTTATGCAGCTAACACACTTGGCACCAGCCACTATTCCTTAGATTATCTGTATTAATAAATTCAGTCCTCCCTACAGCTCTATGAAACAGGTACTAGCATATGATTGTCCCCATTGCACAGATGAGGGAACTGAGACACAGAGAGATTAAGTAACCTACACAGGGTCACAAAGCTGGCAAGTGGTGGAGCCAGATTGGACCCCAGGCAATCTGGCTGCAGAAACAGCACTCTTAGTCATCATGCCTTGGCTTAGAGAGGATTCCTGATTTGCCCAGAGCCTCAAGTGGACTGAGAGACTCTACTTCATAGTTTGTTCATCTGAAATGTACCTCATGACTACCTCCTGCGCTCGCTGTGGGACAAAACGAGATGTGAAGTTGTCAGACTGACGGTTTCTTATTAGTCTGCTTGAGGCTTTGCTGGGCCCTCCCCCAATTTAGGCAGAAACCAAGTGCACCTGCAAGGGACTTATCAGACGCCCTGAGCTCCAGCTGATCTGATTTGGGACAGTGGCCAGTTAAGATCAGCTTAGAGCTGGGAAGTGGTCATTGATACTGCCCAAGGCTAGAGCTCTGTTTGGGGGAGGGCTGGAGGGCTGGAGGGCTGGAGGGCTAGGGGAGAGGAGGAAGGACCTCCTAACTACTCTCCCCACTGAATTTTAACCTCAGAAAAATGTTGTTCTGTGAGTTGGGCAGTGGACTGGGTGGATATTTGTATAGACTGAAAGTCTAGAGCTTCTAGTCCATGTTTTGGAAAGGGTCTCCATACCTCATTGTCAATGGCAAGACAAAGAGATCTTCCTCTTTTTCTGCCCCTCGCTCTCGTGTCCTTTTCCGGATCTCTGAGGTTGTGTAACTACCATGGCTGTGGGGTCGGGAAATGTGTTGGGGTGCGAGAAGGGGGAAGCTATGCTTACAACTGGGGTAAAAGTTTTTAGGGGATTCCTCCCCAGGGCCCCCAGAGTCTCCAAGTACTTCCCACTAACCCTGTTGTGTCATTGTCTCGGTCCCCTGAGATCCTTGATGGACTAAGTATGAGTAAATAAAAACAACCTCCCATCTTCACAGGTGTGAACACTTTCACATCCATCCTTTTATTGATTCTTCACTGACCCTGTGAAGTTGGGGCCTTGGGTTAGATCTCGGGGTACAGAGGCTTCAATATGGATGAGGCAGGAGGTACAATGAGCTTCAGAATGGAAGTCAGAGGATGGAGTGCTGTGCCAGCTCAGTAGTGTGCTGGCCTCATGTCCTGGGCAGGTGACTCAGTTCTCCTAGGTCTCAGTTCCTAATTGATCAAAGGAGACCCTGAACTTGGAGGTGCTTTGTAGACTGTTAAAGACTCCCTGGCAGGTTGGGGTTTATGGCAGTGGGTACTGTGGCACAGGGCCCTTCAAGGTCACTTCACGCCATTTAAATGCTGCTCCATGGAAGGGGTGAGTGTCTTCTCCCTCCTGGCCCTGCCTGTACTCAGAGAGGCCCAGGAATGACCAGACAGGGTATGGGAGTCTGTGCCCAGGAGGGAGGTGAGAGGAAGGTCTGTCCAGCGCCACCTCCCTGCCCCGTGCCTGGCTCCTGCTGGCAACCTGAGCCCTTGGCCTCCCAGGCTGATCCTGGAATGTAAACCCCAAGCAAAGCACATTCTTTCACTGGGTCACCAGCTCCTGGCCCTTGGTAAGGGAAGACGGAGCCAGCATTTCTCTTGGCCCTGAATGACACGAGCACAATCTGGTACCAGGGGAATGTTATTACGAGCCTGGATTATTCAGCTGGCTGTCACCCACAGCTCATAAAAACCCTAATTCTGACCTATCACTCCTGGTAGAGCCCCCAGCAAAAGGGGAGAGCAAGTCTGGTTCCTAAGCAGGGGATTTGGGATACTGCTTATTTCCTGGGTCTGACTCCTCGTGTCAGCCGCAGCCACAGAGGAGCCTGGAGGGAAAAGGGCATTATAAAGATTCCTCTCAAGACTGGTGCTGTCTTTGGGCTCTTTGGTTTCTGACTTTTATGCAACTCAGGGAGCACTGGGCAGAGGTAAGAGTGGAGGCTGGAAGAGTGGGACTTTGTGAAGGGCCTTCGAGGGAGGTTTGTAAGCTCCATGAGGACGCAGGCAAATCTGTAGACAAGAAGGATTTCTGGAAGGGCACAGGGAACTGAGCAGCCAAGTGGAGCGTGGGCTGCAGGCGAGCCTGGGGACGGGGAACCGGAGTTAGGGGGCTCCTGAGGTTGTCCTCAAGTGCTGGCTCTGGGGCAGGCACAGTAGGTGCTGAGCTTGTGAAGGTAAGTGACGAAGACCAGGTGACCCCCTTTACAGAGCTCAGGAGCTCTTGGGAAGTCATGGGACTCCTTTGGGTCTCAGCTTCCTCACCTGTAAAACAGATGGATTTCAGTCATTATGACGGATCCAAAGATCCCTCTAGCCACACGGCAAACTGGGGCAAGGGGTTCTGGAGGGAGGGAGCTGCCGTGCGAACAGCCCAAAGCAACAGAGGATCCTGCCCTGGGGAGGACTGAGTAATGTTACAGCAACTCACCGCCCAATTTAAAAGGATTCTGAGTCTGGGCACCTGCTCTGAGTGTGCATCTGAGAATGTAAAAAAAAAAATAAAAAATAAAATAAAATGCCTCAGCCCCATCCATACATGTGGGGCCATTTTCTGCACTTAGAAAACACGCCCCCCACCCACCTCCGCCCCATAAGGCTTGGCTTCCTCTTGGAAGGGGTGGAGGCACCCATTTGTAAACACCTTTCTTGGGTCGGGCATTGGGCACGTGGTCCCAGGGCTAGCCTTTGAAACAGCTTCCCCTGACGTGCAGTTCCATGTCCTTCACAGGCTCTGCAGCTCCTCCGGCCCCTTTCTGATGGCTACTGCAAGAGCCAAACTGAACCGGGATCCAGAGGCGATAGGAAGGCGGCTCCGCGGTCTGCTCACCAGGGGGCACCAGCGGCCACAAGAGGCCTCCCAACTGGAGTGGGAAGGAAATGCCAGGCCAGCAGGTGGCAGTGCCCTTCTGGGACCCAAGTCAGGAAAGAGTGCAGGTACCCAGAGACAGGGAGAAAAAAAAAAAATCCCAATCCCTTAAAGGCCCAGGTTCCATTTGTCCTTGAAGATCCAGCTGAAGGTGTCACCCCTCCCACCCGCCAGAAGGCTCCCTTGACCCCTCAGATCCAGGCAGGTGACCCTGCTCTGTTGCTGCCTCTGTGAGCAATGATTATACTATCACATGGGGAGTGTTACCTGACTCCTCCACAACCTTTCGGGGCAGGTGTTTTAATCACCTTCGCATCCCCGGTGCTAGCACAGCTTTTAAAAATAACCGGGGATCAGCAAGAGGGGCTATACGAGCTAAAAGGAGGCACATTCTTTAAGCTGTTTTTTCTAAAACCAGTGAGCAATTCCCTTTCTACTTTGGATAAGACAAAAATGAGCTGAATGAGGCTGGCTATGAGAATTCTGAATGAAGACTAGCATATACATGGAGTCTCAATGCAAGAGAAGGAACATATGCTGTTTTCCTGGGAATGGGGGAGCTCGTGGAGGTTGTGGGAAGGTGGAACTCTTCAGAGGAAACAGATAATAGGTGGCCGCCGGGGGTCCTGTTTAGCCTGAGCATGCCAGAGGGATCCTTTCATTGTCCCCTCTACCCATCGAGATACCCTTCCCTCCCACCCCCCCAACCAGGGTGCCAGAGAAGATAGGAATATAGATTTTAATCATTGTGCTGCTGCTATTGACCAGAGTGCAATGAATCCATCTTTTGTGGATTTTGATGCCACAGTGTAAATGAGAAGGTTTCACGCAGAAACACTCTGGGGACCTTCCGTGATAAAAGGGCCAGGCCTCTGGTGGGTAGGGCATGACAGAAGGTGGAATGGAACAAAGAGAGATGTGGGGAGCAGACCCAGGGCTGGAAGTCTGCTCCCTCCCCATTGTCACACGTCCAGCAAGGACCCCAAGAGGAAGGGGGTCCTTCCTGCCAAGGTTGCTGTCCTGTCCATCCACGTGAGCCCGACTTCCCTTCCAAGGCAGCTGCCTCTAGCTTCAAGTCCAATTCTTGCTGAGTACACGAGGTCCAGGGTGGGCCCACAGTTGACTACCAAATGGGGAAGGGATGTAGACCAAGGGAGAGGAAAGGGGCGTGGGATCCCCCACCAATCCTTCCCCATTTTTCATCCAAAGAGACCCTCAAACAAGTTCAGAGCTGGGGAAAGGACAGCAAAACACCTTATCCTCTGGGCCAGGATTGTGCTACCTGGCTCCTGGAGATGGGGGTGGGGTGGGGTGGAGAGGCAGGGGGAGAGGCAGGAGAGAGGCCTGTGCCTTTCTGTGCCTGTGCAGTAAGTGGGGACTCTCCCCAGAGGTCAGCTCAGCCACAACCTGGGGCTGGGGGAGCCATGTGCACTTCTTACAGTTTTCTGGGATGCACAGGGTTTGGAGATGGAGAGAGGTGACTTGGAGCCCCAGGGACAGACCCCACTGGCTGCTAACAGGAGCTGGCACCCTAGGAAGTAGCCCAGACTGTTTTGACAATGTCATTCCTCATGTCAGAAGTAGAGTGATATGGTCCAGGGCAAAGGTGCTAGGCCAGGGACAGCTAGGAGTCCGAGACACACAGGGCTTCCACGGCGTCGCTCAGACCCTGGTTGACGCCCCCCACGGCCAGGAGGCAGTTCTTGATGATGATGCTGGAGCAGGCGCAGCGGGGCGTGAGCATGGCGGGGAGGGTCTCCCATTTGTTCTTCCCCGGGTGGAATGCTTCTGCCGTCTCCAGGACAGTGGGTTGGTTCCCTGACAGCGCCAAAGGAATCAGACCTTACAAAGGAGTCCGACCGCCAATCCATGCTCCACAGTTACCCCCTCCTTCCTTCCCTTGGGATCCCACAAGCAGAAGTTAAGCAGCCACAGCTTCCTTGGCTACAGGATCACTCCCTCTTCCCTGAGCTGGGCCAGAGGCTTTTGTCAATTAGCCACTTTGTCCTTTCTACCTTCTCCCTGTCTTTTCAACTCCATAGAAGTAAGCTTTCTTTCCCCACCACTTGCTTTTACCAGGAGTTCTAGAGCAGTACTGCCTCCCTCCTGCCTTTTACCAAAAAAGCTACCCACATGGTCTAGTTCACATAGTCCTTTCATGCACGAGTAAAGTGGGAGTTTGTCTACACTAAGTAAATGTGGGGTGCCTGGGAGCCCTGCTGTCTGGACCTCTCTTCCCTGATGCTGTTGGACTTTTCACCCTTAGAGTCCTTCCTGCAAGATACCAACAATCTCTGGAGGGGTGGTAATATATCAAATCCCAGATTCATTAGACCTTATTTAATCAGATTGCTTTCCTAGTCCATGATAGAGCTGGGTATCCAAGAAGAGATGGGTCAGAGAAGGAGGACCAAGGCTAATCTTCTCCACAATTTGTCTCAAGTCCCTCCCAGATAGGGCCCCAGGGATCTGTGCTCAGCAAGCCTGTGCTACAGGGTTATTGGTATGCCCCTTATTCTCTCTGGGCCTCAGTTTCCCTGTGTAGGAGGACAGAAAGGCCACGTCTGTGGCCCATATATGGATAGGCAATGTCCATGCTGGTAGGGAGCATTTGGAATTCTTTGGAATAAAGCGGTAGGCGGGTGATGTGAAAGCAGCCAGTACCCTCTCCTGCACATGCAAAGTGCCAAGGAACCGCCAAGCGCCAGAACTACAATACATTCCAGCCTGGAAGCTCCAACCTTACCAAGTCCCCCAGCTACTATCACTCGTCCACCCAGAGAGCCGGCCACAAAGTCTGCCCGCCGTTTCTTGAGGAAGAATGAGCGTTCCATCTTCAGCCATCCCCCTAGGGGCCACGAATAAATGGTAGGGTATAGAGAGAATTAGATGCTGGCCACCCCCACCAAATACAGATTGAGTCCCAAATAGCTGTCACCCTGGGCCTGTCTCCACTCCATTTACCCTTTGTGCTCAGAGAGTAAACAGCTCCTCCTGCTGCCGAAATTCTCTGCGGCCGCCACCCTCTCCCATGCTTGCTGCAGTCTAAGGAACCATAATGCCCTACAATGAACCACCTTGTTATAACTATGTTCTCACGGGCTCTAAGCCGGAGAGGAGGCTAATAGGGACAGTGAGGGTAGGAGTCAGGATCGTTCTGTTTGTCCATCAGTAGAAAGTAGGAAAAATCCCTCCCTGACCTGGTCCTGCATGGATATTGTAAGAAAAGAAAAGACACACTAGGTAGAAAAAGCTTTTCTAAAAACAACCAGCCAAGCAAAAGAGAGCCCTGTACAGATGACAGAATTTGATCCCAAGAGTATTCCTGAGTGGAGAGGAGTGTTCAGACTTCTAAGCTTGCCCAACTGGGCGAGTGGCCCTGGGAAGAGGGTTGGCATGTGGGTAAGGTGAGGGGAGCCAGCCAGAAGGAAGACAGGTAGCCAGCGCTTCCATGGGGGACCCCTGAGAAAGCAAGGCCAGGGGCTGGTGACCAGCTCACCCTGTTCCATGTCAAACACGTCCATCGTCCGCAGGAACTTGGGCTGCCGGTAGAGCCGACCCTGCCGCAGGCCTCCCAGGCTGTACAGGCGGTTGTCCAGGGTCACGAAGCTGGAGAAGGCCCGCTTACAGGGAATGTTGGGGAACTTGGTCCAGGAGCGAGTCTCGATGTCAAAGACCTCGAAGGCATTGACCGCGTACTTGGACTGTCGTCCCCCTGGGGGCCGGAGCAGGGTGGAGGTTGGGCAGAAGGGGAGTCCCTGAAGATAGGGACTGGGTTTCCCCTTCCGACTGTTACCCAATCATACAGGAAGCTCCCGTGGGTGGGGCAGTGTGATTATCCCCCAGTGCCAGGGAGATGCTCAGCACACAGGCATTGCTTCCCACGGGAACCGACCCAAGGGAGGGAAGGAGGATAGATGTGAACAGGTAACCCATCCTTACCTAGCACATAGATCTTGGAGCCTCGGAGGAAGGAGGTAGCAGCATATCTCGGGGTGGGCATGGGTGCCAGTGACACCCACATGTCCTTGAGCATATCATAGTGTTGGAGATGGTTGTGTGGACGGAGGTCCAGGCCCATCCCACCTGCTGCATATACTCGGTAATCTAAAAAGAAAGACGACACACACACCGCTGGCTTAGCTCACAGGCACCATGAGACAGCCCACAACACCCATCCCCTGCATGGCCACACCAAGTTCCCAACTGCTGCCCTGCCTGAGCGAGCCATATCTGTGTCATTGTGGTTGATGGCACTGTTCAAAGTCCCTGCCATGGCTAAGCCCGGGTCTTCATGAAGCCACGGCAGGACTGCACGCCTTAGCCTTCCTGGTGCCCAGCCCTCAATTAGGTCCGAAACACTAACGAACTCACAAGGAACTCACTCTACACCTCCCATCCCTGTGTTACCTGAAACGCCGCCTCCTGGGAATCAGTCCTCCTACCTACTCCACAATACTACTCTGTGCCCAATTCTTACTCATTCTTTAGGATTCATCGCAGTGTCCCTGAACCGCAAGACTGGGCCAAGAGTACCTGCTCCGTGCCTCCTGAGTGATGGCAGCTCTGTCACCCTACTTGCCACACGTTACTGAGTAGTCTTTGTCTGTTTCTTCCAACAGATTGTAGGCTCTTGAGAGTTTGTTAATCTGTAGCCCCAGAAGCTGGCCCATAGGCACGTAAATGCTTCTTAAACTAACCGTGAAATCCATTCAATGCCATAGTTAAGAGCACAGACCTGATCATCACTTACTAGCTTTGCAACCTTGGGCCAGTGATTCAACCTCTCTGGGCCTCACCCTGCTTTTCTCTAAAATGAGAACAATAAGCACTTACCTCACTGGCCAGGTTGTGAGGATCAAAGGGATTAATAGATACAAAGCACCAATGGTAAGGACTCAATAAATGTTAGCTCTTAATCTTTCAGCACCATTAAGTGAGACCTGGGGAGGAAGAGGTACTCTTTTCATGGACCTCCAGGCCCTCCATCCTTCTTACTGGGAGGCCAGGGAAGCTCCACTGGCCAACCTGCCCTGGGGGCATTCTGCACTAGAGTTTCTCTCTGGTCACCTTCATTGGTCAGACTCAGGCTCTTTCCAGTCTCCCTGGGGTCTGGCACTGTGCCAGGAACAGAGCAGGTGCTCAAGAAATACTGGTTCCTGATCTGTAGTAGACCCGACAGGCAGCTAGGATGGTTTAGCAGAAGAGGGAGGGAAAGACAGGAGACAGAGGGAAGGTCACACTCCACTGCAAGCCTGTGCTGCCCAGTCAAGTGTGTCTGAACTTGGGCTCTCCTGACTCCCATTGAACCATTTCCCATTAGCCCTTTGTGTTTTAGCAAAAGAGCTTTTGGATCCCCCTCTGCGCTGTACTAGGCCCGAAAAGAATGAAATGAGGGGCTTTGAGAAAGTAAAATGAAAAATCGTGAAACCATGTAGTCAGCACACGTATGGCCTGAGAACTTAGCAGACCTGGGCAAGGTGCTGCAGGAACACAACCCCGGGAACATTCTGGTCTCCCTTGGCATCTCCCAGATTGGGAGGCAGAGGAGGTTGAAGGTGGGAAGAAGGTCCCAGAATCAGGTCCCAAAACCCTCCCAGTGGGGCCTGATGATAGTACAAGGATAAAGTGAACATCGGCAGGACCCCAAGTAGGTGTCGAGTTGGTGGCATCTGCAAAGCAGGTTTCAGGGGCTGGGTGTGGCGTTGGGAGGTGCAGCCGTTCTGCTGAACGCAGGGGTCTGCAGAGATATTGCACTAAACTTCACTGCCCACACTTCTGGCCTCTCTGCCCACCCTCAGCCCTGGCCCCACTTGCCTTTGGCCGTGACCGAAATGCCCATGGCGGCCTCCCGTAGCACGCTCCTCTTCTTCCACTTGCCCTCATCGATGTTGTACATCTCGACGACCTTCAGGGGCAGCTGATTGGTGCCCACACCCCCGACCACCATGATCCGCTTCCCCAGGGCAGTGACGGCCACCCCGGCCCGGGCTGTGGGCAGGGGAGGCAGGGCCGTCCATTGGTCAGCCTCGGGGGAGTAGACCTCAAAGCAGTCCATGGGGACGCCGTTGTCGTCACATCCCCCGATGGCATAGACCTGTCCCCCGGTCTCCAGCAGGGAGCAGTAGACCCGGCGGCTGGGCAGTGGTGCCAGGCGCTTCCACTGGAAGTCCTTGACGTTAGGCACCTCCATGGCAGCCCCGGGGACCCCGCCCGCCGCGCGCCCGGGCGCCAGGGGAGGTGCGAGCCGGGGGTCCGCCGGCTACTCGGTGCCGGCTCCCGCGTCCCCTCTCGCCGCCTCCATCTCGTTCCCGAGCGCAGGCTCCCGCCCGACGCCGGCCGGCGCTTCACCGTCCCTCCAGTCTCAGCGGTCCGGCGGCGTCCGCGCCCGGCCCTGCAGGAGGAACAGGGCGAGTCAAGGGCAGCGGGGGCGCACAGGCGGGCTCCGCAGCCCCTCGCCAACTTTAAAGGGAAGACCGGAGGCGGAGGGCGCCACCCTGCGGCGGCACCACGCGCAGCACCGCTTTGTCCCCAGCCCCCGCCCCGCCCGCCGCTCGGAAACCGCCTGAGCGCGAGGAGGCGGGGGCTTTCGGGGTTCGGGGCTCCAGGCTGCCTCTCGGGGGAAGGAAGGAGTTAACATCTTTCGGCGTCGACGCCTCCCTTCCCCCCACGCCCCCTCCCCGCAATCTGGGCGCCCACGCCCCCGCGCCACTTACACTGCGAGGCCGGAGGCGCGCGGCGGCGAGGCGCAGGCGACGCATCACCGGGGAGCCCGGAGCCCCCGCCCGGCGGCGCGGGGAGCAGGGGAGAGGCCGCTCTGTCCTTCCCCAGTCCGCACGCCGCTGTCGCACATGCAGATGAGAATAAGTGAGCAGCAGGAGGGGGAGCGGAGCCGCGCGCCGGGAGGAGGCCGGCGAGCCTGCCCCACACCCCCCGCACCTGTGCGGGATCCCGCGTGCGCCCCGCGGCAGAGCCGACCGTGACCTCTTTACATAAGCCGGGGCAGCGCCCGCCCCGCGGGGGAGGGAGCAGCTCACCTTGTCTGCAGGGTCAAGGAAAGCGGGTCACTACAGGAAAGTACCCAGATGACAGGACCAGACTCCCTCCCGTGTGGGGGCGGGCTTTTGTGTTTGTTTTGGATGAGGAGGCGGAGAGACCAATTACCCAGTTTATCTACAGTACACAGACCCAGTTCGTGACGGGCTGGCTCAATAGCTTCGCTTTGGGGGAGGTGTTATCATGTGGTTTAACCTCATGGAAACACGTTACGTGGGTGTGACACACGCAGACCTGACACAGGTACATCCAAATATAACGTATACACCGACCTACACGCATGCATAACTCACACGTCACCCTCCCCTTTCCTCCCTCCGACTGAATAGACACATCCACAGCGAAACTGACGAATGCACTGTCGGATAAGTGGACACACAACCAGAGACATCAACACGGATGGACGAACACATAGGTGGTCTTTCTCGCCCTGTCACACACACACACGCCCATCACCCGTCTTCACACACTTCAGGAAGGAGAAACCTGATGACCAAACCTTGGTCCTTGGTACCAAGGCACAGGGCTTGACAGACAATCCCTGCAAGCCACTCTCTAATAGCCTTTCAGGACGGAAGTCCTGGGTAACAAAGGTGCCGGTGACACCAGAAGACCACTTGGTCTGGTGGACTGCAAGGTCTATGGGGTCCTTCTCCTACCTGGTTCCCTCCAATATAGCCAAGTCTTGAAACACCCAAGCTTGGGAGGCTGACAGACCTGGGTTTGAATCCTGGCTCTGAAAATCATTTAGCTACTCTGAAACTTAGTTTCTTATATATGTTTTAACTCAACTTTTTATTTTGAGAAAAATCGTAAATTCATACGCAGTTGTAAGAAAAAATACCCCTTACCCCAATTTTCCCCAATGGTAACATCTTACAAAACTATAGTACAACATATATTAGAACCAGGGTATTGAAGTTGATCAGCCAAATACAGAACATTTCTGTCACGACAAGGATCCCTCATGCCCTTTTATACCCACACCTATTCCCCTCCTGCCCCTTCCTTCCCAGTCCCTGGCAACCACTAATTTGTTATCCATTTCCATGATACTGTCATTTCAAGAATGTTAGAGAAATAGAATCATACAGTATGTAACCTTTTGGCATTGGCTTTTTTCCCCCTCAGCATAATTCCCTGGAGATTCATCCAACTTATTGCATGTATCACTAGTTCATGCCTTTTATTTCTGAGTAGCATTCCATGGTATGGATGTATCCTTGTCAGTTTTTGTGAAGATTAAATGAGATAATATTTGTAAAGTGTTCAGCATACCTTCTGACACATAACAAGGGCCTAATAAATTTCTATTAATACCATGACTACCATCAAAAAAAACAAGGAAAGGAAAACTGGGAACAAACACAAACGTTTTGTCCCTTACTTAGAAATGACTTCCTGTGAGAAACAGAAGCCACAATTAGTATCTTGAGTTCTTGGCTTAAAAATTCCACTGTTTTTTAGTTTGAATCTCTGTACTTATAAAGTAAGTACCTCTAGAACCGTCACAGAGGAAGAGTGTGTTCTGTTTTCTCTATTCAATAAGAACTCATCAATTCCAAAAGAATGTGGTCTGAATTAATGAAATTTCACGGGAAATAGCAAACATTTGCCTCCCTTCCTAGGGGTCTCCATCTGCCCAGAGGAACAGGGAGCAAACCTTTACCTCCACTTAAATTGTCATCACGGAATCAGAATGGGGTGATCAGGAAGATTGAAGCCATAGACCTTCCTCAAAGCAGCTTGCTGGAGTCCGTCTTCAGCTCTTTTGCCCCCCGAGCTGTGTGCCAGGGCAGTGAGGCAAGACTCCTTGTGTCCCCACGTGCGTGCCCCATCTGGGGCAGCTTAACAAGCAGCCATACAGAGTTCACCCGACCAACTTTATGTTTGTGTTACTGATTGAGACAAACGAAGCCCTCGCATATCCATTTTCTCATCATCTTAAAACAACCCTGGAGAGGTGGCCAGGGCAGGCGTCAGCGTTCACTCTTTACAGATGAGGAATCTGAGACTTAGTGAAATGAAGTGACTTACTTCTGACCATGCAAGCCGTTCAGGGTGGGTCTAGGTTATGAATTCCAAATGGAGTGCTCTTTCACTTTATCACAATTAAATCACAAATGAAAGAATTGTGCGTTATTAAGGAAACCAAGCTGTTCCACTCTCAACTGGCTTCTGGCTTTTTGTCCGACTGCGGTGAAGAAAGAAGCTGAGACCGTCTCAGGGGATTCCAGCCACTGCCCGGACTGTCTGTGCTGGGCAGCACGGCTGGGGAAGCCCCGGAATACAGCCCCAGAACGGGCCCTGTTCTCCTCTGCCGTTCACGTCCTCCAGGCACCACCCTCTACGCAGACCACGGGACCTAGGGACTTGGACCCTTGGGGAAGTACTAAGAACAGGACGTCTTCCAGGCTGTGGCCTAACTGCTTGTTCTGGAAGTCCTGGCTTCTCTCCATCTCCCCCACTCCTTCCCCCATGGCTCTTCCTCCCAGCCAGGTGACATCCTTTAGTCCTTACATTGAGTGCACATTGAGGAAGCTTGTAACCTAGCAACCGCCACTTAAGATTCCCTGAGTCACCTACGGTTTCCATGTCTGGGCTGAGTGCACCACGCTGGGGCCTTAAGGAGTGCTAAGCAGAGGGGGACCGTCCAGTGACTCCTGTGATCTCTCACCACCCTATTCTAGCATGTAATTATTTTCCTGGTCAGGAAGTTCTTCCCCATGTCAAACCCACATCCTCCTTGCTCTAAGATCTTGCATAGCATTGGATCTGGGTTTCTCTTCTTTCTTAAAAAGTGTATGACTTTTTGCCTTGGTCACAAGGTACGAGTGGGTGGGTGGGGAAGTAGGGGAGGGAAAGGTCACAAAGCCTCTAAAGGTTAGGCCTTTGGTACTGTGGAGTCTTTGTTATTGTGATATTGATGCATCAATCAGACTTGGGGATGCTCAGCCCCAGAAACCGTCGCTCAGTCATTTTTTTAGAGATGGGTCTCGCCATGTTGCCCAGGCAGGACTTGAACTCCTGGGCTGCAGCGATCCTCCTGCCTCAGCCTCCAAAGTATCTGGGTCTATAGGGGTGCACCACCACACCCAGCTCAGTACATTTTTTTTTTTTTGGAAAATCACATCTTGGATTTGTTGAGGTCTAATTTACATACAATAAAATGAAGTTTTACTCATTTTCTATGGAGTGTCTGTTAGGTATTCGGCGCTGTCCTGCCTTTGCCAAACTTTGTGTTAGGTTAGGGGGACGCTGGGGGTGTGGTGGGGAGGACAGTTCTCCCCCAGGAAACCAGGCAGATTCTTAGTGTAGCAGGCCAAGGACAGAATAACTGTGGGTGGGGTTCCAAGGGTGGGAATTCCAAGTGTAGGGGACATGTTGGCGGGTGGGGGAAAGAGGACCTGTTTAACGATTAGTTGCTGCAGCAGCTCCTTCTCCCGTCCCAGAAATACACTCTACCCTCCTGTTGGGGGCACCACCAGGGTGCCCTCTTCGGGGTACCACGCTGGCTGGAGGGACACACCAGGAGTTCCCTTCTCCATGTGGTTCTCTTTCTGCAGTGCTCCACAGATCACAGGGTGGTGGGTGAGTGCGTGGACTCTGGAATCAAACAGACTGGGTCTGAATCCTGCCTCAGCTACCTCCTAGCTACGTGATTATGAACAAGTCACTTATGTCCCTGAATCTCAGTTTCCTCATTTGTGAAAGAAGGTAAGAAAACCTACTCCAATCCTCCTGCCTCAGTCTCCCAAGTCGCTGGGACTATAGGCGCACACCACCATGCCCGGCTAAGTTTTCTATTTTGTGTGGAGACGGGGTCTCGCTGTTACTCAGGCTGGTCTCCAGCTCCTGGCCTCAAGCAATCTTCCTGCCTCCCCAAAGTGCTAGGATTACAGGCGTGAGCCACCACTCCGGACCAAGAAAACCTACTTTCTAGAATTGTGGGAGGAAGGAGATGCCAGACACAGTTCCTGGGCACGTACTAGGTACCCCGTAAAGGCTAGTTCTCCCCTTTGTGGTGGTGAGTTTCGGTTTCTCTGTCTGTGAGTTCAGGCTAGTGTACCCCCAGTAGCAGGTGCCAGTCTCACAAGGTGGGCAGCCCTACCAGGGCCCACACCCTCCTTTAGCCAATCATTTCTGGGCCAATTCTTCGACAGGATATCTTTCCTCCTAGCTAGCTGAAATTTCTTCTGCTGCAGCCTAAACTGCATTCTAAGCTGGAGAACAGCTGGTGCCCATCCTTTAGATAATCACTTCCTCATTCCTAACCAGAAGCTTGGTCCGCATTTGGGGGTGGGGTGGGGAGTGAGGATGACTCATCCAATTAGGACTGGGGCTGCCAGCAGACCAAGGGAAGGGTAGGCTCCTCCCCCAGCATGGACGAGCCTCATTAGGGCCTCCCCCCACTCAGTCCTAGCATCAGCCCAGAGGAAGGATTTAGGGCTCATGTGGGCTTGATGGGAGATGGCATGACGCAGCTGCCAGCAGTCAGAACCACGACCTGCATCTGTTCACGTGGCAGTGCCGCCCTAGGGGTCAAGGTCTGGGGGCCCCCAGAATGGCCTTAGCTATTCGGGCTCCCGTCCTGACTGCAAGGCCCTGATAGAGTTGAGTTAGCCACATTCCTTCAACAACCTGCCCTGCTCCCTCCCAGCAGCACATACGGCCTGTGGCCTGGAACATGGAGGGACTCCATGGGTCTCAGTCAAGGAAGGCATCTGCCCACCTGGGAGCACCTCCCTGCCTAGCCAGGCACAACTGGGACACTGGAAGGTAGATCCCTGGTATGGACGATGGTGGGGGGACGGGGCCATCGTGGTTTCCAGACTCAGGAGCTGCACGATTTAGGAAACAAAGGGCTGGGGAGCCTCACACTCCTCCGCTGTTTAGTGTGCAGGGTGACAATGACGCGGGAAGGGAAACCTCTGAAAGACCTTGGCTACTTCCTGTGTGCATTGAGGAAACTGTCAGAGGACTTGGGGTTGATAACAAAGCCTGAGGGTCTGGGTTATGAAGAAGGAAGGATTTCCTGAGCGGCAGCATCGGAAACTAGAAACAGCCGCACGAGGTGAGGTGAGAGGCCTTGGAGCCAGCAGCTCTGCTGCAGCCTCTGGGACGAACTGGACATTATTTAACAGGAGACACACAGGGCAGGGAGTCAGGAGACCTCCGCTCTGCCCGCATTTCCTCCTAACCGGTCTGTGCAACTCTGGTGAGTCATGGCCATTCTGGGGTCTTTAAATTCCGAAGGAAGGAAGGTGAAGAAGCGCAGCTGGGGGTCCCTCCCCGCTGGGGTGTCCTTTCCTCCCAGGGGTATCATATGCAGAGGGAAGCCGTGCAGAAAGGTGCGTTTAGCCATAGTGACAAAGCAGCACGTTCCAGAATGGACGTCCTCACATTCTTCCAGGTGATACAATCACAGAGGTCTGGCCCCACTGGCTCTTGTAGGCACTGCGAGCTACGCAAGGTCCAGTCACCAGTCAGGACTTTATCAGAGGCTTCCCCTGGCCCCGCTGCTGCCATCACCCTCATTGCCCTCCGATCAGCCCAGGACGGGTGGGGCGGGTGGTGCTTGTGACAGCTGCGGCTGGCTCCTTGTAGACCCTGGGCACCCACCTGGAAGCCTGATCCTGTTTCCTGTTGGCTTCTGACCTTTCTGGGTACCCGTTGTCTTCCCACGGTTGCCAGGACAGTAGACAAGGGCTCACATCGTCCCAATCTGGCTCTTTCTCTAGAAGTGAAAATGTGCCCATTTGTCCCAGGTCACTAGGCTGGGGCCTGGCTGGGCGCTGGGGCTATTAGGGGGCCTTATCCTCTGCTTTCTGATGCAGAGGACAGCAGAGCCTGCGTGGGGGCAGCTCTGCAGAGAAGGCTGCAGGCTGGGGGAGGAAGCAGCAGACCACTCAGACACGGCTCTTTAAATGCCCATTAGTAAGTTAATATCGCCATTTCCAGAGTCAGCAGCATCCTCCATTCTTCTTAATTAAAAACAGCTCCATGTCCTGGCAGAGCTGAGAGAGGGCCCTGAATGATTTACACACCAGCCCTGATGCTTCCAGCTGGGAAATCGGCAAGGAAGATTGATTGGCAGATGGGCCAGCCTGCCTGTCGCGGGTGGTGTACGTGCCTGTGCCCGTGTGCATGCGTGTGCCCTGCTGCTGTGCAGGGGGCTGGCTCTCCTGCCGGCAGGCTCTGAGTGAGCAGGGCCACCAGGCTCTGCAGGCACAGAGCTAGGGCCTGCTAGGAACAAAAGGCTAAAGGAAAGGCTGGCCGGCTCGCCCCTGCCACCAGTTCCCTCTTCCTAACTAAACTACCCTACCTGGATGACGAAAGCTCATCTATTGTCTGATCTCTACCCAGGAGAGAAAGGGCCGCTCACTGGGAGATGCCTCTTATTTCCAGGCGGATGTTCCTCCACTGGTGCATAACATGTACTGGCTTCTGTTTGATCGTTACTGCTCGCATTGAGAAGTGGATTTCTCATGGCCCAGCTCTCCTTCCTTGCCTCCCTTCTAGCACCAAATTTTGTCTGACCCTGATGTCCAGGGCCATCTAAGGCTCTGGGTCCTTTACGAGGCCACAAGTTGGACTGGTGTGAGGAGACACTCAGCTTGGGCCTGTAGGGAGTTGGCAAGTGAGAGCAGCCACCCTCAGAGGTCCCAGACTTCTGCCTCTCCCTGCCAGGGCTTGGGGCAGCCTCCTTGTCCACCCCATGCCCCTGCTCATCTCTGAGAGTCCACCGGCCTCCGTGGGTGCCCGAGAGGCAGGTCCAGCTCGCCCTCCAGTGGGAAAGAGGGGCCTGTTCACTGGGGGCAGGACCTGCACAGAGGTGGGTAGTGGCTTTTGGCCTCTCTTCACCTCTCCCCTTCTCCTCTGGCACTTCACATCACACACACACACACACACACACACACACACACGCACACACGCACCTTCCTCCCCAGAGGCTCCAGAGCAAGGACCAGGCAGAGAGGCGCATTGAAGAGGAGGGGCGGGGCCTGGGAGCAGGCGTCATCCGTGCCCTGCTTTCACCCCTGCTCCCGAGGGAGACGGGCAATCTGCCGCACAGCAAGGTCGCCATCTGGTGTGCCGACCTGTGTCCCTCCATGCTGGAGACAGAGCGAAGGAGGGGACACATCATGGAGAGTCCAGAAAGGTGAGAAACAGGCTGAGCTTTGGGTGACTCAGAGGCTCTGTGTCCTCTGCCAGTAGGCACCCCCAGCACGGGCAGGCGTGCACCCAGTAGGCACCCCCAGCGCGGGCAGGTGTGCACCCAGTAGGCACCCCCAGCGCGGGCAGGCGTGCACCCGAGGAGGTCTGAGGAGCCCCAGGGAGCCTGCGTTGCTTTCCTAGGTGAGGAGAGAGGGGCAGGGCCTAAGCCTTTGAGCCCCCTCCTGTAGCCTGTCACCAGGAGAATGTGGCTGCCTGCTTGGCCCCCAGGAGCTGCCAGTCCTTCCCTGGACATCACTAGGCAAGAAGCGAGTGACAGTTTTAGTCACAGACTGACCTGACGGCCATCACCAGGGAGCCTGCGCATCCTTTGTTCCTCGCAGTCCTGGCCCAGAGAAGGCCATTTCCTTCCTTGGATGCCAACTCCCCGCGCTGCCGGCCCAGCCCCAGGAGTTCTGTTCTGAGACAGTTCTTGATGCAAGTTCCCCAAATCACAGGTAAGACCTCAGCGCAGGAGTCGGCAAACTATGACTGAGGCCACATCTGGCCCGCTGCCTGTTTTTGTCTGGCCTGCGATCTAAGAACAGTTTTTGCATTTTTAAATGATTGGGGGAAAAAAATCAAAAGCAAAATATTTCGGGATACGTGGAAATGATAGGAAATCCACATCTCAGCGTCTATAAATAAAGTTATATTGGAACGCAGCCACGCGCATTCGTTTACGTGTTGTCTGTGGCAGCTTTCCCGCGGTGACAGTGGAGTGGCGTAGTCGCAGCAGGGAGAGCCCGGCCCGCAGAGAGGAAAATATTTACTATCTGGCTCTTTGCAGAAAAGTTGGTCCCCTCCCCCAACCTGAGGCTATTTTAGGGGAACAAGAGGAACGCCACCTTATTCTTGACGACTCACTCCATGGTTACCTTGACACGTCAAGTTGGCACAGCAATATCTAGTGGCAATGGGGAGAAATGAACATTTCTGGACACTTACTGTATGTATACCAGACACATTTTCTCTGTTTATCACATAATCTTTGTACCAATCTTGAGAGAAATAAGCACTAATACCCCCATTTATGATAAAGGCACAGGGGAGATTAGGAAACCAGCCTAAGCTCTTATATCTGGTTGGAAGAGGATCCCGGATTAAAACTCGGATCTGCCTGACTCCAGAGCCCGTACCCTCTCCAGGCCACCATGACTCTGAGACAACGTCAGTGAGGACCTGCCCCAGTGGCTGCTGGCTTGGGCACCCCCGTGACCAGACAGGGGAATTGGGACTTGGGCTAAGGGGACCCAGGCCCTGCCTCGGGCTCCCTCAGCCTCAGAGCCAGGTCCTCAGGTGACAGTAGTCTGGAACGCAGGCAGAAAATCAACAACAGTGACAAAGATGACAACGCCACATCCGTGCCACCTCCCTCCTCCTGCCTGCTTCCTCATTCTTTGCTATCTATTTTCATCACTTATTAGCTTTCTTTCAGGAAGATTTAATTTGCATTTAAATAGGAAATCTCCGGCACGACTCTGATATAACGTTAAGGTGCTAATTACAAATTCATTCCTCTTGAAATATTAAGGCACTTCGGTTCCTCTCAGGGGTGACGGAAGGCGGCAGGAAAGCTTGGTATTGATGTGTGATGCATATTGAACTGTTTACAGCAAAGCGCTTACAACCCCTCACCAGCAGAGGGCGGAGAGGAGATGTTCTTAAGACCTATCAGGGCAATGTCTTGGGAGCCTGAAATCAACTAAAATTAAACGTCCAGCAGCAATAACCCTTGAGAGCAGCTGGAAGACGGCCAGTGAGAGGGCAGCTTCTGGGGGTGGAGGTGGGGTGCCCCCGGAAGTGCTCCGGTTGGCAGTTTCCTGAGCTGCTTGTAAGAGTCTCGAGGCAGGGTGTGTGCCTGGGTATCCACCACTCTTTCCCATCACCGTGTCCAGTGCCTGGCATTCAGCGGGGACTCAGGAATATCTGGTGAATGAATGAATGAGTGAGTCATTTAATCATTGTGGGGGAGATCATTCATTCCACTGCCGTGATGAGTCAGGCATTGCACTGGATGACGTACATAGGCTTCCTTGTATCTCCCCCTGGGCCATGCAGACGGGACATGAATTCTCCTCTGTCTTGAAGAACAGTACTTTGCATTTTACATACTGATTTATAATTTCACATTCCTATGCAATATTTAGTAATTATAGTAAAATTTTGAGGTAAGTCAAGTTTTATTATTCCTGCTTTGTCGGCGGGAAAACAAACCCAGAGAGGTAAAGACATTAGCCTCAGAGCACCCGCTTTCATTTCAAACTCAGCCAGGACTCGAACCCCGGTCGCAGGCTCCTAGCCCTGCTCTCTTTCGAGTTCACACCTCCCCTTGGCCTAGTGCTGGGGTGGTTCTTCCAGTCTTCTCAGTGTCACACCCCAGACTTGGCCCTTGCCCCCAAGATGCTGGGACCCCAAAGTCCAGCCCAGCCTCTCAGCCAGGCTTAGTGCCTGGGCTCCAGCCAAACCACTCTGCTAGTTGGTGCCCAGCGGCCCTTTCACTTCCTGCCTCTACCCTTGGCTTTGTGCTTTCTGCTTCATATGCTCACCCCTGCTTATTGCAATACAAGTCATCCTTCAGCGCTCGGCCTGAGTGCCACCTCCTCCAGGCCTCGCATGAGCCCTGCAGGCAAGAGTCATTGTCCCCATGTTTCCATAGAACTTCGTCTCGACCTGTCAGCACTTAAAACTGCAGTGCCTGGCAATGACCACCACCAATATTATCAATACCAGGCCAACTTCTTTACGTATTTCGTGTAATTTGAACCTCGTAAGAACTTAATAACCGCAATAATAGTTAACAAGTATATGGTGCTTATTGTGTGTCATGAACTGATCTAAGTTTTGTGTGTGTATAATTTAGCCTATAAGGTAGGCACTATTATTATGGGCATTCTACAGATGAAGAAACTGAGACTTAGAGAAGTTAAGTGACTTGACCAAGGTCAAACAGCCAGAATGGGATGTGAAATTCAGCTTGCCTGGCCCCAGAGTCCACATACCCATCTATGTATTAATAGATATTCTCCCTTTCTTATGGGATGGTAAGCATTTTGAAGGCAGGAATCATGTTATATGTCATTCTTGTCAAAGCACAACCCCTTTAGTGCCAAGCACAACAACTTGTACATGATACATATTGCATCAGTTGAGCTGAATTTGGACCAGACGCCACAAGTCCTGGATGTCGGCTGTATGTTGGCCAGTCTGTGCCCTGGACAGTGATCTCTGAAGTTAATTAGCTGGGTTAAAACCAGATGGGAAAGAACCTTTAACGTCAAAGCCAGAGAGGCCCAGCTGAGGAGGAAAAGCCCTAAGAGACCCTTGCCCCTCCCTGACCCCCGTGCCAGCCTGTCACTAACATCACTGCCCGCTTCTCACCAGCAGGCCCTCGAAATGCTGAGATGTCACCCTGCATAGATGCATTGAAATACAACTTACCTGACCAGGGGGGAAAGGAGGGTACCCGGTGATCATCTGCAAAAGACAAAAAGGGGGGTGGCGCTGAAGAGGGTCAGGCAGGTGTCGGCTCTGAGGCTGTCCTAGGAGCAGGCTGGGGGCAGAGTTGGCAGGGTCCCCTGGGTCCCAAGGGCTTCCTCCACGATGGACGAGTCCACTGCTGCTGCCTCCGGCTGATGAACTGGGATGCAGCCAGGCTCCATGCAGAGGGCATGGGGCCAGCCCCGCCCGAATGCACAGAAGCCTGGGGGTCCCTGAGCTCCAGGAGGCGAGACCCCCCCCCCCACCAAGAGGGCCTCCGCCCGCCAGCCGGAGCCCGGCGTCTGCGAGCGCCACTCCCTCCACTGAATCTCAGCTGCAAGGGCCCGCTCTGTGAGGAGAGAGGGTGAGGGGGCGGACATGCTCACACACAGACAATAACTGCCATGGAAACTAACCAACAAAAAGAAGATTTAGGGAGCCGGACTGCTCTGCCAGATGGGAGAATGGAGGGAAGAGAGAAAGGGGCCGTCCTTTGCAAGGCTGCCAGTTATGCAAAGGACAAATGTCCACCTTAGCCCTGATCCAACAACTGCAGATTTTCTCCCCTTTGAGGTGGGGCTGCAAGTAAAAGGCAGAGAGGTGGGTTGACCTTTTTGAATTAGGGTCCCAAATAGCGACCCCGTATCTTTGCCTTTCCATGCACAGGCGGCTCAGAGAGGGTGCGCAATTCCCGAGGCAGTGCTCAGCGCCACTGGCAAAGCTAGACGACAAAGCCACGTGTTTTACTAGGCCAAGCTGAGCCTTGCAGGGCAATTTGATCACTTTGCTTGGGGAGATGGCTGGAAAAGTTTCTTAGATGAAAAGGCCAGTACTTCAAGGGATAACAAAACAAAGCGGCTCTTCAAGCTCAATCTTTTCTGTTAACGATGTAGAGCAGACTGCCCACGGTTTAAAGAAAGCGCCGGGGTGGGGGTTTGGCTAACAGATGTGGGACATGTGGTTTCTCCTTCTGATGGCTTTTAGTTCTGTTTGTGGGGAGGGTATTTTCCCCCTGGAATAAAATAAAATCTAATTGGGAAACTTTTTTTATTCTCTGAGAAGAAGGTACTGTTGGGGAAAGATTGTAAACTGAGCACCAGAAATGCCACTCCAGCTATTTAGTTGTGTGACCTCAGGCAAGTTTCTTCATCTGTAAAGTGGGACCAGTGGGGTTGTAGAGAGGATGAAAGAAGGTACTGTGTGCTAAGTGCTTAGAACCGTGCCCAGCTCACAGTCTTTGCCAGTGTTACTGCTATTTGTGCTCACTTTCTGACCTTCCGTGTCCTCGGTGACACCGATCTCTCACGGAGATTCGATGTGAGTATTAATTATGCTATTATAACGATGGCATGGTAGTGATAAGCGTGTATACATTTGTTAAAAAACGTCAAACTGTGGATTTCATTGTGTATAAGTTACACGCCAATTTTTAAAAAGATGAGTTTAGCATATTTGCTTACCAGGTAAACCAGCCACGAGTGCCTAGAACATAGGAAATACCCAACCCCTGCTTATTCCCTGGCCCCGTCCCCTGGAAGAGAGGGAAGAGAAAGTGAGTGCTGGAGGTAGAGAGGAGGGTTGCACAGGGAAAAGGTGTTTGTGTGCAGGCCGTATGGATTTCGCAGGTAATGGACCACCTGTCGAGACAGACATTCTGGATGTTTCCTGAGGCTTGAAAATCAGTCTCTCAGCTGCAGAGGCAGCACCTGGGTAACTGAGTTGCCTGTATTAACCCAGCTCCTAATTTTATAACCTGGTATAAGAAAGCGAACTGCACTCCGGTGTGCTCCCTACGTCTGTTCCGGAAGCTGTTTCATCACTCTCACCTCTCCAGCACGGCTATCCCTTTGACGCCTGGCTGAGCTGCACTTTGGTTCCTGGGAGACAGCTGTACCTCAGAACAGCCCAAGGATGAACTGAGTGCCACGTTAGAAATGTCTGGAAGAGACTGCTACAGCCCAGCTAAAGAGGAATTGTGTGTGTGTGTGTGTGTGTGTGTGTGTGTGTAAAGGGACTGAAGGAGGTGGAGAGTAGTATATAATTAAGAATTAAGTAAAAGTGATCCCTGGAGATGGATTATAGACCACAAGCTGACAGCAGCGTGGCTGCCTGGGTGACGCTGGATGGCGGGGCCCCACTGCCACGTGGCCTCAAGCCAAAGGGAAGCGTGCTGTTGATCTCTGTTCTACGGGGTGATGCTTATTAATAAATAAATCAATTTGATAAACCATATCTCAAGAATAATTTTAAACTGAATTTGTGAATATCCATTCTAAGTGAATATTGATGGGTGCTGGCTCCTCTTCTTTGTTTTATTTGGGGTTACAAGATTGAGTAAGAGGCAAATGCAAAGGTGATGATGAAGATGTTTCAAACATGAAATCCTTTCAGGGTCACTTCCCTCATCTCTCCAAAGATGTTCACATCTAGGGCCAGGGAGGAGAAGGGGATGAGTTCAGACTGAGACAACTAAGATGGCCACTAAGACAACCGTAGCCCTAAATGACAATTCTGAACGTGAAATCCTGGTGGTGAGGAGATCTCCTGTTCAGCCCAGAATCTCTCCGGTGATGAAAACAAGCAACAGCTCTTTTGGCATTGGTCTGATATTCAAAATAAAGTTTGTTCCAGCTGAGATTAGCAGGCTGAGGTCCAGGTTGAAAGCAAACAAAGGAAGGCAGCCCAGAGTCAGCTGGGATTCTGGGACACAGATAAGTCACGAAGCTGGGTTGATCTGCAGGGGTCAGGATTGATCAGCTCAGCGTATATTTCCAAGGCTCCTCTCTACTCTGCCACCCCCTCCCCACTCAAAAAACAAGAGGCCCACGCTGAAATATAAAAAGGTGCTGGATCTGAAATCCTGCCTAATTTAAGCTCTGCTCACAAAGGAGGCCAGAGAGCAGAGGGAGGGGTGGAAATCAAGTAAGTAAATGTCAGCCCTGCGGTTGGGCAGAAGCCACTAGCCAGGCAGAGCATCCAATTAGAAGGCATTGAATCCGAGCAGCAAAAGAGGGGCCTAACTTCAGAGGGCGCTCGGGGAGGGCCAGCACACGTGGGCAGGAAGGAGCGGGCGCCATCAATGGAGGATTACTGTAAGATGTGCAAATGGCAGGGCCAGATGTCTTCCAAATGACAGGGTACCCGGTCCAGACACCCTTCATAAAATGCCCACATGGTCCCTTTGGCCTCCCCCAAATCCCGTGTCAGGGAGACCAGCCATCCCATGGGCTATTTTGGAAAAGATTTCTCCTTTTTGTCTCAACCCAGAGACAAAATGGGCAGCTCACAGCCCCTCCAGGATTAATGGAAACAGACAAAGAAGGGGAGCAAATCCCTCGGCAAATAGTGCCTGGGAGATTTCATTTTTCTGCTTCTCAGTACAAACCTGCTCAAACAGATGCTGAGAGAAATACATCCGTCTGCCTGTGCGCGCAGGAAAAGCGAAGTTGCTTCACATGCAGACATTTTTATTTAAAGACATTATAATGATTTTATTTTGTAACCAATGGCTGTCAGTGCTGAACATTTTTTTTTTCTTTTTAATAAATTCTCATTTCCTTGTCCAGAGAAGGAAAAGATTAACATTTCCCCCTGTTCTTCAGATTGGAAGATTTCAGATTAAATCTCTTAAAAGCCACATAATTTGCCTGTGATGCCATGTGTCCCTGATTCTAGCAGGGAAAATCCACTCTGAAAATGGAAGTGGAAAGCAGCTCTGATGTGGGACAATCGAGTGTTGTTTATTAATTTAACACACAGCTAAGGGTACCTCCTGAGTGCAGAGCATGAGGCAGCAGAGCAGATTGGTCTGGTGCTCAGGAAGCTTCCAGGCTCAAGCAGGGAGAAGGCACAGGGAGCACATCTTCAGAGTGGAAGGAGGCATGTGCTAAGTGACACACAGTAGAAGTGGCGAGGAAGAAGCAATCATGACTATCTTGTGAGGGAGGTGAACTCTGAGCCAGGCCTTCAAAGCCGTGTCAGATCTGGGGACGGGAGGGTGGCAGGCATTCCAAGCAGACACAGCAGACCCGTGTTTGCAGACCATGCTGTGGCTGAGACTGACTGCAGGGCTGCCAGGTGAAATACAGGATGCCCAGTTAAATTTGAATATTTAGGATACACTAAAAAGTTATTTCTTGTTTGAAATTCAGATTTAAGTGGGCATCTTGTATTTTTATTTACTAAATAAATAAACCCTATGACAAGAGCAAATGACCACTCTCATCCATGGAGTCCCTGTTATTCCAGGTGCTTATCTGTGTTATCGGTAACCTCCACAACTATCTCTGCAAAGTGAGTATCAGCATGCCCATTTTACAGCTGAAGAAACTAAGGCTTATAGGTTGGGTTTTTTTTTTTTTGAGACAGAGTCTCACTCTGTCGCCTTGGCAAGAATGCACTGGCGTCATGATAGTTCACAGCAACCTCAAACTCCTGAGCTCAAGCAATCCTCCTGCCTCAGCCTCCCGAGTAGCTGGGATACAGGTGTGTGCGCCACCACACCCAGCTAATTTTTCTATTTTTAGTAGAGATGGGGTCTCGTTCTTGCTCAGGCTGGTCTTGAACTCCTGGCCTCAAGTGATCCTCCCACCTCGGCCTTCCGGAATGTTAGGATTACAGGCATGAGCCACTGCGCCCAGCCTGGTTTAAAAGCAACTTGCAACTCTGAGTCAAACAGTTAATAAGTGGCAGTGACAGGATTTCACCCTTGGCCTGACCAACTCCAAAGGTGCCTGGCTCTTTCTGAAAGGTCAGGCAAGGGGAAGACTGGGAGAACTAGAGACGGCCCTTGCCTGAATGCCACGATAGGGAGTGGGGCTTCTCAGAAGGCAATAGAGAGTCCTTGAAGGTTCTTGAGCAGGGGAGTCACATGATCAGAGCAGTGTCTGGAGTATCAGTCTGGCCGCAGATAAAATGGGTTTGGTTCGGGTAAGGAGTTTGGAGAGAAGGAAACCATGCAAGCTTCTTCCTCAGGTTTTTTGTGGGGCACCTACCATGTGCCAGACACAACACTAAGCACCAAGGCATGATGATGGTGGAAAAGAACGACATAGTCCCTGACCGTAGTGAAGCTTGTGGCTGGATATATTAACAAGCAACCGATTTCAATACAGGGTAATGAGTTTTATGAGCGAGGAGCTTGGCCTATGTAGCAGATTATTGAAATAATCGTAACTGATGCGGAGACGAGGACCTAAATTAGGGTAATGGAAATGGGAATGTACGCTGCCTTCGCAAAGCAAGATTTTTAAATATATGCAGGACCTGACCAAGTGATTTGATTCTTAATTACAAGAACAGTTGGAGCAGGAGGAACACAGATCATCGAAAACCAAAGATAAATTCCAAGTAGGCGTTTCATGCTCCTCCCTTATCCACGGGTTGAGGGGGTCTTTGTGTCTTTATTCACACACAAAACAGTAAAGCATAGTGGTTAAGAGAAAAAGCTTCAAGACCTAAATGTAACAGCTAAAACCATGAAACTCTAAGAAGAAAACTAGGCATAAATCTTTGTGACTTTGGATTAGGCAATGGTTTCTTAGATATCACTCCAAAAGCATAAGCTACAAAAGAAAAAATAGATAGGTTGTAGTAGGTATGGGTACCTCATTTCTTTTTATTGCCTAATAATATTTTATTGTATGGCTATGCCATTTTTATTTATCCATTCATCAGTTGATAGAGTTACTTTTTGGAGTGATGAAAATGTTCTAAAATTGTGGTGAGGGTTGCACAAATCTGTTTGGCAAAATTCATTGAATTGTACACTTTAAATGGTTGAATTATAGGATATGTGAATTGTATCTCAATAAAGCTGTTCTTTTAAAAAAGAGCAAAGGCTTTAGCATTAGGTAGATATGGGTTCATATCCTAGTTCCTCACTTGATCTTGAATAAATCAACTTTCTGGATTTTAGTTACTTCACCTGTAAAGTCAGGATTACTATAATACCTAGTTCACAGGGTTGCTGAGAGGATTAAATGAAAAAAAGTGTGTGTAAAATACTTAGCACAACTCCAGGCATATAATAAGCTTTTAATTAATGTTACTTATACTACTAAGGTTGGATGAGTAGCAACTTTTGTGTGTGATCACAGACCATCCTTAATTCTAGCACCTTGAGTTATAGGAAGGTATTCTCTGGAAACTTCACCGGACTGTGTATACATTTAGGAAAGTTACAACTGTGCGATCACACAAAGCATTTCAAAATCAGGAAATACACCTCTCAAGTGTCGAAACACAATCCTCAGAATTAGAAACCCAAACTAGAAGACTCCAGAGTTAAACCAGTTTCAGTTAAAGTTTTCATAGCTAAACTTAGTAGGGGGTATTTATAGTAACTTCATATCCTTTGAATGGACTTCTGTGAAAATGTCTTAGGTAGATACGTGATTGACTAACAGATAGTAAAACTAGGACCAGGGCAGTGAGTAAAAGTTCTGCCACAATTTCCATAGTTTTCACATATGTTTATTTTTCCATCACTTAAATGTGAATTGTGAAAATTAAATACTTGTATTTACACATACAAGTTATACTGTGAAAGCACAGTTGCCTGTGAACATATGAAAAGACTTGCTAACTAATTTGATTGGACAATAATGTCAAAAAATATATAGCAAAGAGAGAAAAAGCTTCTCTCTAAACTGTGAAAGTAGCAACTTTCACAGTTTAGATTTCTTTTATTAATCCTCTTGTCCCACTTAAATGGGGAATGGCTTACAAGAATAGAGAAGAGGCTGGGCATGGTGGCTCATGCCTGTAATTGTAGCTTTTTTGGGAGGCTGAGGTGAGGCTGGGAGGCTGAGGTGAAGCCAGGAGTTTGAGATCAGCCTGAGCAAGAGCAAGACCCCATCTCCACAAAAAATAGAAAAATTAGCCAGGTGTGGTGGTGGCATGCACCTGTAGTCCCAGCTACTTGGGAGGCTGAGGCAGAAGAATCATTTGAGCCCAGGCATTTGAGGTTGCTGTGAGCTATGATGATGCCACTGCATTCTAGCCGGGGCAACAGAGCAAGACATTGTCTCAGGAAAAAAAAAAGAATAGGGAAGAAAACCAACCAAAAGGGTCTAAATCTGGGTAAGGAAGCACCACTTGCATTAGTAATAACTGTGTTAATATCTGCATATTATTATTTGAATATCTGCTATTATTACAAACAAGGTGTTTTCCACATATTATCTACTGCATACAACTTATGCAAGGGAGATATTTCAATCCCCATTTTATAGATGAGAAAAGGGAAGCCCAGAGTTAGTTTTCCAAAATCAGGGGCGTAGTAAGTGGCAGCACCAGAGCCTGAGCCCCCGAAGACCACATAGAAGATTCTCCTTTTACTATACTATGTCACCAGGCCCCAGTAATTCTTGGCCTGATTCACCAATGAAGAATTGTGAAGTAACACTCTCTCCTAGTGTCTAAGTTGAATCATGAAAAAATGTTTAATGTTCTCCGAAGGGTGCAGTGTGGGCATTGAGAGCACTTAGGAGGTCCCCAGGTGGTCGTAATGGCAGCCGGGCTGAGAACCGCAAGATTAGGGGAATCTGTGTGCTAACGATTCTGAGCCTTTAGTCCAACCCTGCATCATGAAGGGCCCAGAGGAGATGCCCCGATGTAGCCACTGAGCTCTGGCCAGATCAGATCTGCCCACGTGAAGTGGGGCCTAAGGCAGCCTCGCCAATTCTCGCATTGTAGACTCCTGTTAGATAAGAAGCCCAAACCCAGGCTCCAAGCCAGCAATTCCGGGTCAGGCAGTTGTTTAACCAGTTTAATTGTTGTGTGAGCAAAATGTACCACTGCAGCAGTTTCTGGAATTTGATCTCAGAGAGACCCGCTCTCCTCTCACCCCTGCCCGGTGGCCTGGACAGTAAAGACAGCTGACTAAGCATCCTCGTGCAAACGCCAAAACAGGCCGGGAGAGTCTGTGTCACTGCAGGAAATAGACAAGAAAGACATCAAAGGAGAATGACAGGAGTGTGATTAGGAGCTACAGGAGACAAACACCCACATGGCTTTTCCTTTGAGGTTCTCTATTGTTTGCAAAAACCATAATATTAAGACACTTTGCCTGTCGTGGGGATAATGGAAAAGAAAAGCAGGATTTTAATATTCTGAGTTTTAGTCCTCACGTTAACACGAATCAAAAGGTAAAATCCGTGCTCCCCTTTCCCCTTTCAGTATTCACGTATGTATTAATACCTATTTTTATCTCAAAATTACTTACCCAGAAGCCTCAACCATCCAGAACTAAAACTTACGGCCTTTGACTAAGGCAGCAGACAGGCCCTCATCTGAGCCTCTTTACATACATTTCGTGTTCAATCCTTATTAAAATTGTATTCAAAAAAATGTATCCCAACTAGCACCTATTGGATCTCTGTAATCTGGTGGCACTGGGCTGGGCATTAAAAATTCTTCAGTGATTAAGACATCGTCCTCACGCTCTCAGAGTTCACAATCTAGCTGAAAGCTACACATTGACAACTTACCACGTGACAAGTCAGATCGAGAGACTTAATAACAATAAAAAAACCCAATCGATTCTAATAAGTCTGGTTAGAGGATTTCCCCAGCCTAGAGCAGATTAGGGTTGGGAAATTCACAAGCAGGGAAAAACCGTTTGAGACAGCTGACAGCTTGGAAGCAGGAGGAGAAACAGACAAAACCGACAGCTCAGAAAGCACAGTAGTTTGGGACCATTGAGCACAGGGGCAAGTGTTTAACAGGCCTCTGTAGCCCCTGAAGTCATCCCTATTTTAATAAAAATAACATTTGTAATAACAGCGTGATTGATCACCTGATGCTATACTATGCTTCAGTATAGACTGTTCCATTTAGTCCTCACAACGACCCCGTGAGATAGATACCACTTTCTCACTCGGCAGATGACGGAACCGCAGCTCAGCAAGGCCAAGCGATGTGCAAGGACCCTCAGCTGTTACACGTGAGGACAGAGTTTGAACCCAGGTCTGTCTCACTTTCCACTCCATCCCCCAAATGATGCTCACGTTTATAAAGTCAAAGACATGTAAGAGTTGGCAGGGAGATCATCTAATTCCATGTCCTCATTTAACCAAGGAGGAAACTACAGGGGAAGTCATTCAAAAATATGCAAAATTAGATTTGAGATCTTTTGCTTTAAAAGGCAAAGAAGAGTATAACATTGCAGGAAGATTTCTACCACATATTTCCGCTTCACACTGTCATAGATCGGGTTTTCCTAGAAGCAGAGCCTCAGACAGGGATTCAGGCGTGTGACTTGTTGCAATGGGCTGCCTTTAACACCTGCATAGAAGCCAACACCATGGCACTGGCTCTTGAGAAAAGCAGCAGCTTTACCACGAGTCAACTGGCAGAGAGACAGGAGGCAACTCTCAAATCTGTCTCCCCGATCTAGGGGTGGGTCCAGCTTACATGGCGTTTCTAACTAGTTCCAGGTGATGCCAATGCAGCCAGTCTGCCAGGCTGATGATGGAGGAGAGAGGCACCCATGAGCCTTTAGCAGCCAGTTCACACAGCAGGGGTGGGCGCACTGGTCCAGGGAAGGGGATCTGGGCAGACCACCAGAACAGCATCCATCCAAACACTCTCGACAAGTTATAATCATCCGTTGATGTCTCTGCTTCCCCCACTATTTTGTGAGCTTCTTGAGGGAGGGGACGGTATCTTACTCATTATATCCCAGCTCCTAGCACAGTGCCTGGCACACAGTAGGCCTGCCATATATGTCAGCAGAATGACACACAGGAAGAGAACTGCCAGAGCTCTAAAAGAGGTAAACTGTAGTTATCTGGGAAAAAGTGCCGGCCAAGTGAGGAATCACTGGGCATAAGGCCGCCCTGGACCACAGGAGTGTTCGGGCAGAAAGACTCATGGCACACGGTCTAACACCTTCCCGTTACCGGCAGTGTTTGCTGAGCACGCAGATCTGTTCGTCTAAGCAACACTTCTGCTTCCCCACTTTGGGAGAGCATAGCACATCAAAAAGAACCTTTTGATGGCTTCTCACAAGCAGGAGACATCTGTGCTGTCACTGAGAATTAATTGTAGAAAGCCTAGGGTAAGGAAATGCCCAAATTTCTCCTTGTTGTTACCAGATTTGCTGTAAGCAGGCAGCAAACTGGCAGATGATTAGTGATGTGTTCCCTACACCTCTCCAAATGGCCTACTTTTGCAAGCAACATCCCACCTTTACATAAAGCTGCTAGCAAATGCAGAACGCTGCCTCTCTTCTTTTGCCAAGTTGCAGTATCGGGCTCATAAGTGAAACACAGCCCAGGCGACCTCTCGAATCTGCACGGCTGCTGCTACGCCAATAAAATGACATCCCCGGACACATTGGGATATATTTTCCACACTTGTCAAAATTCAGGAGAGATGCAGGACAGTGTCTGGCTTCTGAACTTGGTAATGAGAATGGACATCAGATGTAGCGAGGAAACTGATTGGTTTTAAAACAGAAATGGAGAGTGATGGGAGAGGTGAGGACTATTTCACTAGGTCTCCATCAGGAAAACTAAGAAATTAATAAGAATGAGTGGGATGCTTGAGCTAAAAGTGAATTTGGGGCTAGAAAATGTATACAAGTACCCAGCTCTCTGATGGGCTCTACTAGAACAACCGCAGTGTTGGTGCCTTTGTACCTGCCTGGTTACAGGTGTGTATCCTCCACCTGTTCTGGCATGCTCTGGTGGGGTTCCCATGGCACACAATGTAGAAAGTCAAGGGACTTATCCAGGTACAGTTCGTCTTGGCCACAACCTATTATTAAGGACGGTGTGTGGGGTGGGAGGCTGGCAAAGGAAGAAGAAAAGAAAACGAGATGGTACAGATTGGTCATCTCTGCAGAGGTAGAAAACACACTCTACGCTGCAGATGCATTTTGTTTGCCCACAGTTTGTTTCTTTTTAAAATTTTGAATCACTTGCCAAATTTAATGAATTGAGAGAT
>CM052450.1:19945362-20046443 GCA_028533085.1 Varecia variegata | reverse complement strand
CAGTGTTTGGCCTTTTGTGACCGGCTTATTTCACTCAGCATGGCTTCGAGGTTCGTCCTTGCATAGTTTCTGGCTCAGAGAATTCCGGTGCTCATTTTGCAGATGAGGAAGCCGAGAGCCCGACATTCCCACAAGTGGCCGGGGGCAGAGTGAGGATTGGAACCTGGATCCTGGAGTCCCTGCTCAGGACACTCCGCTCAGCGTCGCCCTTCCAGACCAGGCTTCACCCCTCGAGTGGTGAGAGGAGGAGTGACCTGTCTTCACAGCAGCAAAGTTGTCCTTGTTCACACGCGTTGCAAACTGGCCCTTCTCCCTGTTTGCCCGTATGAGGGGTGCCCGACATTCACCTTGGGAAAGGGAAAACTGCCGCCCTCCAATCAGAACAGTAATGGACACTGATAACCCATTTTCCCCCTAAGGGCCAAAAAAACCCCAGTTGCAACCCCCCCCAAAAAAAAGACAAGCGTGTCCTGTCCCCTCCATATATTTTTAGCTAATCCTTGACCTCCAAGGAGGATTTTAACAATGGCTCTCTAGGAACTGGAGTTGTCACACCGTTCTTCCATTGCCAGGAAATCAGTACCTAGAACAGCCCCCTCCTGGCTCTCCAGAGATTGAATCATTAGGCAGGATGGTGTTTAGGTGACGCGCGCACACAAGGACGTTCCTGGGAGCCAGGGGTTCTTGGTGCATGCAGTCGGTAACACTGCAGATCCTGTAACCCGGCTGAGCAGTGAGCCGCCGCAACACCTGTCCTTCACTTACCTGCGCTGCCAAAATGAACGAGAAGGAAGCGTGACTGGGCTGGGTACCCAGGTGGCGAGGAAGCCCTGGAGATGACCATCTAAGCAGGTCCATTTCTTCTTGAGCAAGCTTGTTCAAGCTTAGCGTCGCTTGACACAAGCTAATTGGTTTCCCTTTCATTTTCTTCCATCCGAGTTTCCGTGGGGAATCTTCCTCGGAATCAAAGGCCAAGTTGGTTAGGCACTATCTT
Source organism: Varecia variegata (assembly GCA_028533085.1). Taxonomy (NCBI): domain Eukaryota; kingdom Metazoa; phylum Chordata; class Mammalia; order Primates; family Lemuridae; genus Varecia; species Varecia variegata. Next base: position 20,045,449 of record CM052450.1, on the reverse strand, counting down.
ATTTCAGTCTTGAGATAAATTCTTGCTTCAGGAAAGAGCAAAGTGTAATTTTACTTCAAAGGTCAGCCCCTGCTCATCACTCTAATCAACAAGACTTTCCTTGGCTGACTGGGGGGAGGTTGGTGGTGCAGGGGGGAAGAAAAGGGGAAAAGAAAAGCAAGAAAAGACAACCTCCCTAACATCAATAATTCTTTTTCTTGCATGTAAGATTATCAGCTACTATAGATATGAATAATGTAGTCTAGCACTTCTTTATTTATGACTGCAGCAATGAAAAAAACTTGGTACTTAACCAATTATTTTTAAGAGGTGGTAGCACAGTATTTCTTTGAATGTTGAAGAACAGAATTAGAGCCTTTAAGAATTCCTTCCATCTGCCAGCCGGAATACTGGCTGGGTAGAGATTTAAACAGCATGCCTGTGACAGAATAGGCCTCGCTGCCTCATGTGTAGAACACAAGCCGGTGACATCCAACATGCCCGTGTGACAAGCAATGAGCTGAATCCTGTCTCTTCAGCCAGGGCTCACCAGACTGTTGGAGAGCACCCTGCTGGGCAGCAGGTCTGACCGTGAAGCAAATAGTGACATTTACAGGACCAAGCATTACCTGTACCCCGGGAATGACAGCCTTTTAGACATTACGTAATAAGGTTGATCGGGACCGGCTTTCAACAGCAGTTTTCTCATTTTAGGGACTTCTCTAAAGGGAGGCAAAATCTGGGGTGCTGGTTTTGTGGTTTCAAATGTCCCTTTGGGCTGAAAACTGCCCAAAATGGAAATGGGCTCTTTCTGGAGGGAGCGCAGACTTGACTTTGAAAGGAAACCCAGAGATGATTAAGACACAGTCCTCGACCCAAGGATCTCCAAGATTTGTAGGGGAGGCAGACAAGTCATTGAAATTGGAAGAATAAAACACCTCGCTGGCTGGGAGTTTGCTCCTGACAAGAAGAGAATAAATCTTTACGCTGATTCTCTTCCTATTACCGAGACTAGTGGGGGAGAGAGAGCCCTGCCTTGGAATTTGATTTGGCCCAAGGTCAAGAATATCTCAATGTCATGGCCTTCTGCTGGGTCCTTGGATACAGCTGGGGGGGACGGGGGTGGGTTGATGACTGCTGTTGCGAAAGGCACTGAGGTAAGCCCAGTTTCTTGTGTCCCAGGTCCCCAGGTATGCTTTAGAAGCAGCAGAAACAGAAAAAAAAAGCACATTTAAAATCAAACAAATATACTATCTACACTGGGAGCCGGAGAACTCTTGGCACATTACGTTGTTTTGAGTGAGGGAGATGATTCTCTTCCTTCATACAGACCCAGGCGGCATTGTGTCCAAGACCAGTACTGTGTCTGAACCACCGTGTGTCTTTGGGAGGGATGTGACCGTGTCCTGCAGAGGAGTCTCAGGGTAGAGTCACTCTGGAGGACTAAAGGTGGGGCTTGGGAAAGGAGGACAGAACCTGAAGCCGGGAAGTGAGGCTGGCGACCTCCATGCCTCTGTCAAGGGGGCCCCTTTTACGGGGTGAGCATTGTCCTTTTTCCTAGGATTCTGGGAATGATTCATTTAGCATCCGGTGTTAATGTTCTTTTCTCTCCACATTTTAATTTCCTCTAAATTTCCTCCTCCATCTAAAATGTCAGAAAAGCCTGCGACACACACGGCTTGTGTTACTGTATTGTGGACAGTCTAGGGACAGGGCAGCAAGAGAAGTGTCCTTCCCTGCAGCAGCCCTCTGCCCGAGGGCAGCGTGGTGGCAGTGACCCTGGGTTGTCAGTCAGCCCCACGCCCCGCACACACTTTCCCCAAATTACCAGGCAAAGGTGAGCCTTAAGAAGAGGATCAGGAAGTACTTGGGTCACATGAAAAATACTCACAAAACAGGGCAAGGGCGTTCTTAGAGCTTCCTAAGCAGAAGCTTTAAGTGTTCTCCTTCACCCTTGCCCTGCTTGCACCTGGCAATCACTCGCAGCAGCTCTCCCTGCTCTCCCTGGGAGTCCGGGTGAAGCTGTCTCAGCCTCCGATCTCCCAGTCTCCTCTCTTGCTCTTGCTCCGGAAGCTTCGCTGCATTTGCTGCCTCCCACGAAGGCCGGGCTTCCTGTCACTGCCAGCACTGCCGACCGCCCGACCCCAAAGTCTCTCCGGCGTTTCAGCAAACAGCTCCCGGTTTGCCCTTCCTGGGAAGCCTTCCCGTCCTGGGAACCAGCGTGGAGACGGTCTGGGAGGCGATACTGTTGGTTCTCAGGAGAGCTCCTTGTCTTGTGCGTTGGCCTCTGTTAAAGTTTAAACTTCTCCTTAGTCTGGAGCGTATTTTCCTTGCTATGGTCCCCAAGACCCTCCGTGATCTGCATCCTGCCTTCTTTTCCAGCCTCACCGCTCAGCACCCCCTTCCCTCTCTCAGGGCTCCCCAAAGTTGCCATGCGCTCTCTCACGTGCCGGTCTTTGTAAACACCACCCCTCAGCCCCGCTGGCTTTCCCTTTAGGCTCACCCTGCCTTGGACTGAATCCTACTCACCCTCGTGGTTTCAGCTGTGACATCTCTCTAGGAAGCTGCCCGTGTCCATCCCCCCACCAGACTGTGTGTTCCTGAGAACAGGGACCGTATCTTATACTGATTTTATTTGTCATTTTATTTCAAGTGCACAAGAGGTGCTAAGTCAATCACTGAATGAGTGAATAGTGACACATTGCCTGGGACCAAACTTATGTGCCTTGAGTCTCTTCCTTCGTGTTTCCCCAAGGAGGAACGAGTCCCCATGGCACGTGGACTCCAGGAGACTCACCTCCCTGGTCCTCCGGCCTGAGTCTCAGGGACTCCCGCACCAGTGAGTGTCCGAGACGGGAGGAACCAGGTGTTTTCCCTCTGCTCACCACAACACTCCTGACTCCAGGTGCCTGGTGTTGGGGTGGGACCCACGTTGGGGGATGAGGATTCCCCACACAAAGATTAGAGTAGTTTTAAAGAAAAAAAGTTTATTTTACTTCCCAAAGGTGGGAAGGGCAGGACACAAGAGAAAGAACAAAGTGTCAGCAGTGAGTGTGGGGGATTCGGGGGTTTTATTAGGGGGCAAAGAGAAAGGAGAAAAGTGATTGTTGCCAACTGATAGCAAACATGGCCAGGAAACTGCTTTTCCCTTTTTCTCTTCTCTGTGAGGCTGGTTTCTCAAAGGTCCTTGGACTCTGGTCCTGTGAGAGCAGGAGTGGGAGCTCCGGAGCTCACCCTCAGGGCCCTGCAAGGCTGTGACAATGAACTCTCAGTGATCGAGGGGCTTAACGACCCAGGTGTTTAATCAAACAAAACAAAGGGGGCAAATGTGCTGTGAGTTTTCTCTTCAAAGGGGAAATCACCTGCAGGGAGTTTATTCCTCTCACTTCCTGTTAGCAAGTTATTTTTCTCCGTTAGTTTATTAACCAGGTCATCCTGTCATGTGGGCTTTTCCCCCCAACACCCCCAGCAATTCTGACACCACCTTCTCCAGTAGACACTCACAGGGTGTCCTACCGTTTCAATTCACTTCTGATACTGTCCACCTGGACCGCAGGATGAGGGCTCAGGCCCACGAGACTGCCCCCCACTTCCATTCCATTCGCAAGCCCCACATTGTGACTTGTGCTTCTGACTGGCCGGCTATAAATCAGGATTCCCAGGGCCGCCTCCCTGGGTTAGATGAATTTGCCAGGGCAGCTCACAGAACGAAGGGAAACACGTGACCTACATAAAGGATTTAGTAAAATACCCAGATGGGCAGCCCAGTGAAGAGATGCCCGGGCAAGGCCTGTGGGAAGGAGCGCAGGCTTCCACGCCCTCTCTGGGATGCCACCCTCCGGGCCCCTCCACGTGCTCAGCTCTCTGGAAGCTCCTGCACCTGTCCTGTGGGTTTTCATGGAGGCTTCATTGCACAGGCATGACTGATCAAATCATCGCCACTGATGAGCGGCTCAGTCTTCACCTCTCTCCCCTCCCTGGAGGCTGCGGAGTGGGTGGAAAGTTCCAGCCCTCTGGTCCTGCTGTGGCCTTTCTGGTGACCGGACCCCATCTGAAGCTATCCAGGGGCCACCAGTCATCTCGAGTATTAGCATACAGAAGACACTCTCATTACGCGGGGGATTCCTAAGGTTTTAGGAGCCGTGTGCCAGGAACCAGGGGCAGAGACCAAGTATGCGTTTGTTATTATATCACAACAGCACAGCTTATGACAGGGGGTGGGGACCATGGCAGTGCTTCTCGAACTTTAACACACGTAATAACGTCCCGGGACCCTGTGGGGCCTGAGACGGTGTGGTCAGGGACTCAGGGACCTTTAGTAAGACATGAAGCTAGTCGTTTGTGTAGTCTCTAAACTGATTTCAGGATTTTTATGTATAAGAACTAATTGGGGGCCGGGGCGGTGGCTCACGCCTGTAATCCTAGCACTCTGGGAGGCCAAGGTGGGAGGATTGCTCGAGGTCAGGAGTTCAAGACCAGCCTGAGCAAGAGTGAGACCCCCGTCTCTACTAAAAATAGAAAGAAATTATCTGGCCAACTAAAAATATATATAGAAAAAATTAGCCGGGTGTGGTGGCGCATGCCTGTAGTCCCAACTACCCGGGAGGCTGAGGCAGGAGGATCACTTAAACCCAGGAGTTTGAGGTTGCTGTGAGCTAGGCTGATACCAAGGCACTCTAGCCCACGCAGAGCGAGACTCTGACTCAAAAAAAAAAAAAAAAAAAAAAAGAAATCTGCTGGAATGTAGCCGCGTCTTTAATGATAGCTGACCTAGCTCCAGGGCGTTCTCACTGTTACACTCTTAACACCGGTGCCTGGTCCCGGCTCGCCCTTCCCTGACGAGCCCAGGTACAGGTGTGCGCGCAGCACGGAGCAGGGGAAGGCTACCCTGCTGCCTGCTAGGTCTGCCCCTGCACAGTGGTTCTGCGGTTCTTTCCTGAAGCAGGAGGGCTCGCTCAGAGCAGTACTCAAGCACACACTCACTGCTTTGCTCCCAAAGTACCTAACCAAACAGTGGCTTCTTTTCGACAGTTATGTAGACAAACACCACAATGATGAAGATGCCGAGCACAGCAAGCTTCAAGCCCACTGGGAAGCCTTCTTCTCTGCTGCTGCCAAAGCTCTGGTTCATGGCGCAGTAGTAGTCTTTCTTTTCGTTGACAGCCCCATCTTGGATTCTGATGCTCGGTGCTCTTGCAGTACACCTGTGAACACATTAGTGGCGCTTAGGATTGTGCACAGGTACAACCTGAGCACCCCCTTAAAGTGAGTGGGTCTTGACGCCCAGGGAACAGCCATGGTGGGCAGCCCCTCCACCCACTTAAAACTTAGGTTAATTTTAACACTGGTATCGACAGGGTGCCAGGGCAATGTGAGATCTCTAAAATCCCACCAAGCATTTATTTATCATCATCACCCGTTGGTGTGATATATCTCGATGCTGGCATGAAGCCTGACTCGGGACCTTATGGATCCCCAGGTCTACGGGGAAATTGCACCACGCAGTCCTCTCCTCTCTCTCCCCACAGGTATAGACACAGCCTCTCAGGGTGGAGATGGGATGTGCTTTTGCAATCCACTTACTTCGCATTTGAAAGGGAAGAGGGCACTTTCTGACATTTTTCAGTGGGAGCCTTACGTTTCCACTAGTCTAATCCTGCAAAACCTGCTAAAGCTTATCCAGAAGTTAGGAAACTTTCCAGAAAGCTTTACTTTCTGATTAACAAAGTGGCCTGTCTTGAGCCTTTATCTCAAATAGCTGCTCTTATTTTTCCTTTTTAAAAAAATGACACATAATAGATGTACATATTTTCAGGGTAAGTGTGATATTTTGATACATTTGTATAATGTGTAAAGATCAAATCAGGGTAAATAGCACCTTAAATATTTATCTTTTCTTTATGCTAGGAACATTCGAATTATTCTCTTCTAGCTATTTTGAAATGTACTGTAGATTATTGTTAACTATAGTTGCCCTACTGACCTATTGGACACTAGGTCTGATTTCTTCTACTTAACTGTACATTTGTATGCTTTTTTTTCCTTTTTTGCCTCTTGCCCATCTTCCAAGACACAAATAGGACCAAATGTTCCCACGTGACGACACATCAGGAAACTTGGACTCTGGTCTCAGTTCATTGTGACTTTTGGCGCCACCCCCCTGATTCTCCCTGGCCTATTGCTTCATCTCTAAATATTAGCAATGAACCAGAGACTATGTAAGGCCCTTTGCTTTGAAATTATTCAATATAATGAATCTTTCTCCTGTCTCAACAGATTCTTTTCGGGCTCAACCCTTCATAGAAATCTGAATAGTAATTTTTTTTTCAGAGTTACAGAATACAATAATATCAAATTCCTACATGCTAAAAAAAAAAAAAAGCATCACCTTATTGCCCCAGAAGGTTTATACTCCAGGCAGTAGATATCTACAGGTTTTGGTTTAGTGGTGGAAGACTCGACTCTCTGGTAAACAGAAAGAAAATGTCAAGAGGAATTTGTTTCCAAGTCTTATACAAAGAACCTGTTTTTTTCCTAGAAGAAATCACATAATCTGAGGACTGATAAAAGTTTTTGGTACATCAGGTAGTTTAGCACTTCATAATATAAATGTCAAGTTTGGCTTTATTCAATAATTAGCAAAAACATCCAAGTTCCACGGAGTAATATTTTACTTCAGTGACTCATACAAGAACAATAGACACATAAGCAACTAGGGTCACATGATGAAAACAGCATTCTGTTCTTAAATATCAATGCTCTATTTTGCTCTCTTATTTGTACTTTTTATTGCTGGGAGCTGTTTTTTGTATGTACATGCATTGTTTTTATACAAAGAATAAAGTTATTTAAAAAACAAGTTGAGGGCAGGTGCAGTGGCTCATGTCTGTAATCCCAGCCCTTCTGGAGGCTGAGGTGGGAGGATCACTTAAGGCCAGGAGTTTGAGACCTGTCTGGGCAACATAGAAAGACCCCATGTCTACAAAAAATTTAAAACCTTAGCCCAGTATGGTGGCACACACCTGTAGTCCCAGCTACTTGGGAGGCTGAGGCAGGAGGATCACTTGAGCCCAGGTGTTTGAGGCTGCAGTGAGCTATGATTGTGCCACTGCACCCCAGCCTGGGTGACAGAGTGAGACCCTATCTCTGGAAAAAAAAACAAAAACAAAAAACGAGTTGACTATGTACAAGGACTAGAAAATAATTTAGGAAAATGAAATGTTGCTTTGTAAGAGGAACAGAAGTAGGGACAATTGTGTTTTCTTTTTTTATCTTTCAAGAAATTTCTTTCATGTTATTTTCTCAATAAAGTGAAAAGGTATAGCTCTTTGTTTCTTCCCTGTGAGAGAGAGTTGTAAAGATTAAGAGATTTAATACATACAAGATGACTAAAACATCTCCCGACACATGGTAGGCATTCAGTAAATATCAGCAATGATGATTATGATAATTATTAATTTCATGTTGCTTTTTTTCCTTATATGTCTGGTTCTTCTTTTCTTTTTTTTTTTTTTTTTGAGACAGAGTCTTGCTCTGTCACCTCAGGTGGAATGCAGTGGTGTCATCATAGTTCACTGCAGCCTATAACTCCTGGGCTCAAGTGATCCTTCTGCCTCAGCCTCCGGAGTAGCTGGGACTACAGGTGTCCAACACCACATCTGGCTAATTTTTTTTTTTTGGTAGAGATGAGGTCTTGCTATGTTGCTCAGGCTGGTCTAGAACTGGTCTCAAGTGATCCTCCTGTCTTGGCCTCCCACCTTCTTAGGGATGTTCTAAATAGTGGTTTAGTGATACTCAAGCAGTGGCTCTGCATGCGGTGAGAGTTGTGCGTGGCACAAGAACCCCATGCCCAAGGTAGCACCATTCCTGGTGTAGCCCCCATGGATTTACATACCATTACAACAATTCCTGGAACAGAAAAGTAAAGGCTCTTGAGGCCGAGGTACTTAAAAACATTCCCACAAAGGTGCCACATGGGCTAGTGGTGGCCTGCTTACCAACAGGTATTTCAAACTATTTCCAAGTGTATTGGAAAAATCATTTATAAGCAAATTCTTTTTAACATTTTTGCTTATGGAAAATTTTAAACATATACAAAAGTAGACAATAGTATAATGAACCTCCACATACCTATCATGTGCAACTTCTTTTTAATTCTCTTAAATTTAAAAATAGATATATTCAATAAGCATTTGGGGTAGAAGTCTGTTGCAAAATCAAATTATAGGATTTCACAACTCTTAGACAATCAAATACCTCCCTCCTGCCATAAGGAGGTTTAGGTCTTTTATTCATTTTCTTTTAGAAGTTGTTTTCTTTGTTATTACTCATGTGTAGAGTTCTCCTACAATATGTAGAAGGTGGACATTTTGATTTCTAAAAATGGAGTAATTATGTCCTATTCACTAGACTGTGCAGCCGTCAATAATAATAATAGTTACAGAGATTATATGACAGAGGAAGAGGGTTATTGATTAATGTTAAACAGGAAGCAGAGTATAAAATTGCATGTACACAGTGATGTCTGCTGTGTAAACATACACTAGATAATGCACATAAACAAAAACTAGAGGTAAATCGAAAAAAATAAAATCAGTTTTTGCATCAAGTGGTGTGTTTGTAGTTGATTTATATTTCATTTTTTAAAAAATTCCCTTAATGCTGTTATAATATAAATTTTGCTATAAATAACATTTACAACGGAACTAAAAAATATTGGTATTCATTAAAGCAATGGCTCAGTGAGGGCAAATGGCACCCAGGAGACATGTCTAATAATACCATTGCTCCTTTTTCCCTATGCCCAGAGCTAGAATTCAGAAAGATGGCTATTTTTGCAAAGCATTCAGAGCCCGAGCTGGGGAATGCGTGGCCTCCTCTGCTTCTTCACTCTCTTCACTATACCTTTGGCATTAAAGTCAGAAAATTCCACCCATCCACACTTCCAAGAGCTGAAGCATATTACTGGCCACAGCTGTAGTTATTAATATAAATGTAGTAAGTCAGAAATATGCCAATACAACAAACCATGAGCGTCTCACTACAATACTAGCTAATGCTTGTGTAGCATTTCTTGTGTGCCAGGCATCATTATAAGCATTTTGCATAAATAAACTCATTTCACTCTCAAAACCACCCTAGGAGGGAGGTGCTTTTATTATGCCCATTTTACAGATGAGAAAACTGAGGCATAGAGTGTGTAAGCAGCTTGCCCACGGTCACACGGCTGGGAGGTGGTGGAACCAGGAGCCAATCCAGGCAATGAAGCCTCACGGTCCCTGCTCATAATCACCACACTGTACTGCAGTACGATAGCGTTGCTTTACTGGAAGGAAATTAGAAGTACCATGTTCTGAATGTCTAGTGTCTTGAGCATTCAACATACCTCGATTCACTTAATCTTTGTAACAACTCTAGGAGGTAATCATTATAGTCACCATTTTATAGATGAGGGAATAGAGACTTACGGAGCTAAATTATTTGCTCTGGGCAACACAATAAAAGGAATGGTTATAATTTAAACCCAGATATTTTGGCTCCAATGCCTTGTTAAAAACTGTTTCTATTGGGAACTCATCATTGGAAATATGTCAAAACATATTTCTGAAAACTGTTTTCATTAATTAATAAATTATCAAACCACAAATTTCCTGTGGAAGTAACATTTGTTGCCAATAGTTCTATTCTTAAATATTTCAGATGAACTGTCCTTTCCATAAGATTTTCTAGGTGGACTATTTTGTGCTAATTCTGGCCTACTTTTGTATATCATATTAAATCTGAAAGTGGATTGTGTCTGAGATAGTATGTCATACTGTATTATAGCGTAGTTAGCTACAAAACACTGGGCTAATGTCCAGAGCCAGAAAGAACAATAATCATTTTGTTTTCTTCTTAAATCATTACACATCAAAAATTATATCTGGCTTTTGAAAAATTATCGACCTTGAATAAAGTGATTACTAACTGTTCATAAAGATGTATAAGTTTGTTTGCATTTCCACAAGACATATATTTTACAGTGTAGGGCCAAAGTTAGCGAAAATACAAGCTGACATCTACAATTATGAGCCATCAAGGAGGGGTTACTGAGTGCTGAGTTCCCTACCCCTTCTTTCTCTTATTAACTTCTTACCATTGGACTTGGGGTAAGGACGGTTCAATGACATCCAGTGATGACCCTGGGGCTTGGGGATGGCATTCTCTCCAAACGGAAATATAGTACATTTTCTAATCACTCTGATTCATTAATACAATTTTTTTTAAAGGGCTATACTTAGACATTTTTACAAATGACATAGCAAACTGGCAGTTGTGACCTGCTTGCAGGCAGGAAAAAAACCTTTTGATTTAGAGCTCTTTAAAATTAAGTTAACCCAGAGTCTCTTTATCGACTAAAAATGATTAAGTTAATAAAAGATCTTATAATCATAGCAGACTTTTACTTAATTGTTTTACCTCTATCTTGACTTAATAAAGCTTTCATTTAAAACATTGTGTTCTTTTAACCTAATGAATGATTTTGAATTAATTAAAAAGCTTTTAAAATTATCTGTACCACATTCACAAAAGATTAAAAACCTTATGATCATCTCTATCCCCGATTAAAAAATAAAATCTTTTAGTAAACCAGTAAGAGAATAGAAACTTTCTTCACTTGATAAAAGGCGTCTTCCAAAACCTACACCAAAAGTCATACTCAAAGACAAAATATTAAAAGTTTTCCTTTAAAATCAGGACCAAGGATAAGAATGCCCAGTGTTATCACTCTTATCCAATATTGTAATAAAAAGATCTTACCCAGCACAATAAAAAAAAAAGAAATTAAAGGTATACAAACCTGGCTACGAAAGAAACAGAAAAATTATTAAAATTGCAAAGAGGTTATTGTTATGGCATCAATATACAAACGTCAACTTTATTTCTATACAGCAGCAACAATATGCTTTAGAAAAAGACACTAATCCCAATAGCAATAGAAATTAAAAGCCTACCTAGTCATAAAACTAACAAAAGATTAGCATGATCTTTACTGAGAAAATTATAAAATCTCACTGAAAGACATTAAAGAAAATTTCAATAAACGTAAAGACATTAAAATGCCCATTTAAAAATATCCATGTATATGGGGAAACTTGATATATGACAAGAGCTACTATTGCAGGTGAGGAGAAAAAGTATGGATTGTTCAAAAATGGTGTTGGGAGCAAAATAGGGTAGATGTACTTCTCCCAGGTTCTTCCGTTAAGTACAGCCCAACCCCTGGCTACTACGTGTAAAACCAACATACACAGGTGAAAGGTGGAGAGAAAGGTGCGTGGACCAGTCCTGGAGACTCAAGGAAGAAGAAAAGGTGGTGCAACCCCTGGGTTTTCTTTTACCTCACATATCCTGAGCTGGGTGCTGAGGAAGCTGACAACCCGGAAACACCAAGCGACACAGGCCAAAACAAGCTCCCAGAAAGTCCAAAAGACCCAGAAAGAGGCAGCCTAGTAAGACAAAAACTTTGTGACAACTACTGCCCTACTCCAGCCAAACGGCCCCCTCCACCCCCACCAGCCAAGGTTAATGGACTCTCACCTCCATGTGCGGACCCTCCAGCTCCCCCTCGGGTGGCGTCAGTGGAGGCCACATGGGAGCCACTCCCAGCAGTCCAGCAAAAAGGAGGCACCCACCCCCTCACACCACACACACCAAGGTTTCCCCCGTGGGGAATGTGGACTTTTACCTCCACCTCACAGCAGAGAAGCAGCACCCCTCTTCCTCCACCAGCGTGGAGTCCGAGGAGGTCTGCTAACTCGGGAAAATTTAAATAAGATCCAGAGTCTCATAACTGAGTGATGAGTGAGAAGAGATAATCACAGACACTAGCACTGAGATGACACAAATCTTGGCATGGGAGACACAGTAGGATTAATGATCTAGTCTGAGGCTGGCCGTGGTGGCTCACACCTGTAATCCTAGCACTCTGGGAGGCTGAGGCAGGAGGATCACTTCAGCCAGGAGTTTGAGGTTGCAGTGAGCTATGATGATGACACCACTGCACTCTAGCCAGGGTGACAGAATGAGACTCTGTCTCAAAATAAATAAATAAATAAGTAAATAAATGAACAAACTAAGATAGAGGTGGTGATTTCAAAGCATTTTGAATGTACTGAATGCCACTGAATTATGCCCTTTAAAATAGTTAATTTTACGTTATGTGAATTTCATCTGAATTTTTAAAAATCCTGATTCTTGTCATTGTACTGGGATTATATAAGTGAATATCCTTATGTCTTTATTCCAAGGAAATATATACTGAAATTTTGGGGAGGGGGTAAAAAATCATGATGTCTGCAGTTTGATCACAAATAGTTCAAGAAAAAAAGATAAATAAAATTATAAAACAAATGTGGGAAAATGTTAACCACTGGTGAATCTGGGTGAAGGCCGTATACGAATTCTTTGCTGGAAACTTCCTGTAAGTTTGAAATTATTTCAAAAGAAAACTACAAAAAATGACCACATTTTTTTTTAAAAAAGGCACCAAGAAGAGAGTAAAAAGACAAGCCTAAACTACTAGAAGATATATGCTACATGTAGAGCTAACAAAAGATTAGTATCCACAATATGTAAAGAGTTCCTATAAATTAATAAGAAAAAAATAAACTACCTAATAAAAATGGGCAAAAGACATGAACAGGCATTTCACAGATAAGAAAATACAAATGACCAATAAATGTATGAAAATATGTCCAACCTTATCAGTAACAAGAGAAATACAAATTAAAATCATGAAATACCATCTTACACCCACACATTGGCAAAAATAAATCTGGCAATACTAAAATTTAAAGATTTAGAGTAATGGAGCTCAGTATATTGCTGGTAGAGGTATAAAATGGTGCAACCACTTTGTAGAGCAATTTAGTGTGATCTCTTAAGTTGAAGATGTGTGTGCCCTTCACTTCAGCAGTCCTCCTAGGGACATTCATGCAATCAGAAAAAAATTCTTGCACATGTGCACACAGGATCATATACCATAACGTACGTAACAGCAACGTTTGCATTAGAAAAACTTGAAAACAATCCAAAAGCCCAATAAATAGGGAGTGAATAATATGCTTCCACAATAATTCTATATAGCAGTGACAATGAATGAACTAGAGCTACCAATATTGGGTGAGGCTCCCAACATAATGCTGAATGATAAATGGAAGTTGCAGAAGAAAATTTACACTATAATATCATTTAAATAAAGTCCAAAGTCATGAAATACTACAGTTTGTGGCTACTATAAAGAAAAGGGAAAGAATAAGTAAAAAATTCAGAATAGTGGTGACCATGGGAGCAAGGAAGGAAGGGGAGGATGATCCAGGAGGGATACACTGGTGTCTTCAACTGATTTAGCAATGATTTATTTTTTAATCTCCGGGGTGGGAAATCCAACTGCTCATTATATCATTCTTTATTCCTTTTCAGATGCATAAGATATTTTATAATAAAATGTCAAAAAGATTTTCAGACTCAAATTTTTTGCCTCCCCACTGGGCGAATTCCAACTACCTATCTGCAAATGTCTGCTAATTTCTAACTGGGCTGATTTCTGTACCATGGCTTTAATGTATGTTTGGAATTGTCACCAAAAAGTGCCTCGTACAGTGTCTTACAAAACAATCATCAGAATGACAGCCTTTGCTTCCTCCTTGGGTAAAGAGATGGCCTGAGTCCTTCTGCAATATCATGGAAAGGACACTGGGGGGAGCTATTTAATCACTCAGGTGCCTGGTTGTTTTCCTTGCTCTTAAGCCACTTGATATAATGGAGAGGTCAACAGAATGGAAATTAGGAGACTGGAATTCTATTTCCAGTTTTCCTCTAACCCTCTACGTGGTCTTGGGCAAATCACATTCTCTCCTTTCCCATTTCTTCATCTGTAAGATGAACCATAGCCTCTTTCGAGAAGCCTTTCAGATAGGAAATTCCGTGATCAATAGTTATCTATAATAAGTCATTCCTGGATTTATGAAATGCAATGAATAGTGCTTGGCACTCAACGAAGCCCTGTCAAGCCCCAAGAGATTAAAATAACTCAGGGGTGCTCATATGGAGGGTGTCGTGGAGATGTATATCTATTCTCATAAAGCAAATTTTAATAGCTAAGGTATGGGCATATTCTTAGATGAAAAAGAAAGGAAAACTGACTTTTCAAAACAAATTCATACTTTTCCTCCAGAAGGAGAACACCACTGCTCATAATTCAGTCTTATGAAAATGAGTAAGTTTACCTTTATTTTTATCTTGGAGTCATAATCAGAGTTTGGTTTCATTTTTTCTTCCCGCTGCACTTGAATTTCGAAAACTGGGTTCTATTACACAGAAAGACATCAACATGTAATCAGGGAGATCAAGGCACATTGATGATTAAGCATATCTAAAGCGTACGTATCAGGAGGTCAATATTTTTACAGGAAGAATGTTAAATTACATTCCTGGTGAGGATGGCATTTAGCCCCCCTGAGCACACGTCAGAGGTAAGGAGAAAGGGCTTATTAAGTCGTTATAGAATATGTAATTTACTCTTCACTTTAACCCAGCTGGAATATATAACTACTATTGGGAATAAGAATGTTTTTCAATTAATTAAGAAACTATTATAGAGATGTTTAACATCAGGTCTTCAAAAACCTTTATATGCCACTTGAACCACCACTTAACTGTAGTCCCTTAACATACATTCCCTTGATACACGGGGCCTTCTGATGGCAGCATTTGGGGCAGGCTCTGCACATGCTAACTGTGGGCCTACAGGTGTCTTAGAATCAACAACAGAAATTGAGACAAGAGAGTAAAAATCCTATTAAAGTTTGGCACAGAGACATTGAAACAAACTTAAGAATTAGGAGCAAAAAGAGACGTGAAGCTTTCCCTCCCTTCCTTTCCCTCACCTGCCATGTCAGCGTGCACTGCACACTAAGGAGGGGACAAGGACACAGAAGTGGCAGCATGCCTGGAGGCCAAAGTAGACCGGTGAGGCTGTGGAGGTTTCTGTGGGCCTGGTGGCTGAAGGCTTGAGGGATGGGGCCGGGGGCTTTAGTGTCCTGGGGCCAGGGAAGAGGGACAGCGAGGGGAGGGCTGCAAGGAGGAGCTGGATGTTCAGCGGTCAAGGAAGCAGTGACAGAGTGATGCACAGGAAGAGGTGGCCATTAGGACTGAGTGATTGGTTACATTGAGAAAACTAGAAACATAAATATACTGAAGTTCGTGGAATCCACAACCAGGGGATAATGGAACCGCTGTCAGAGAGGTGATTTCACAAAAGTGAATGATTATTTGCCATTGACATGGTATAAAAGAAAAAAGATTAAAGATGAATGGTTAGAAAGAAAACTGAAATGTTAGCTTGCAATTGGAGATACATATGAACTTATGGTTCTTAATTTTATATATACATACATAAAAATAAAGATGTACATAGAGAAATAGTTATTTCCTAGCTCTGTCCACTGAAAGGGCCCAGAAGCTATGGCACCCAGTACAAGGAACTTGCGGAATAGATCTTTGTTCCTAAAGACCATCCTGCAGAGAAAGGAACCAGGGCTCCTGGGGCAGGAAAAGTACAAGGTGAGTCTGAAACTTCTTTTTGTGCCAGGAACTAGGAAAGTGCTCAAAAACTGATGAGGACATGTCAAAAGGACACAGTATCCATCCTGAAGGGGCTCCCACTGGCTAAATCTGGGACAATTTGAACATTAAAATAAATAATGATGTCAATGGATACAACTCACTGAACAACAACAAAAAAATCAATGAGTTCATGCTAATATGAATGAATGAGTTATTGAATAAAGGAATGAATAAATGGGAGAAAGGAAAGGCCTTCCTTACAGTAGAACACGAACTACTAAACGTAGGACCGATGGAAACAGAAAATCCCAACAGGCCATCACCATCATGGCGGAAGTGGAGTTAGACAGAGTGTTCTATAGATGCTGCAGCTAACAGGTGAAGTTTGATGAGTAAAAATATGTTGGTGTCAGTTCAGAATATTTCTCTACAAAATACTATCCAATTACAAAGGGAAAATAGTGGTTTTATGGTGGAAAACCCTGACAGACACCAACTTTTCCAGGTGAACACAGTTAACATCACCAGCAGTGGGATAGGATGACATCGTTTGCTCCCTGGTGTGATGGGAAGAACACAGCGGCATTTCCGAGGAATTCCTGCCGAGAATGCACAGCCTCCAAGACTGGTCAAAAGGAAAAATCAGATTCAGTTTGAGGTTGCCTTTGCTATGCTGTGGTATAATCAGACGTGCATATTTCATCTTCATTCCCAGTTCCTGGCACAGAGCTCCTAGAACCCTTGCAGTTTCCTAAGTGATAGGTATGACAGAAGTATCTTTTGTTATAATGCGTGGTCTTAGTCCCAGGTTTCTGACACAAGAGCTTCTAAGATCCTTAGATTTCTGGAGTGATGAGGGCATCTTTTGTATGCCCCCAGAGAGCTTCAGGATGGGGGCTGGTCACCAGGAAGACCAACCCTGTGATCAGAGGATGGGAACTTTGAGCCTCACCCCCAGACCTCCAGGGAGGGGAGAGGAGCTGAAGATTGACTCAATCACCAAATATCAATAATTTAATCAATCATGCCTATGTAATAGGGCCTCCACAGAATCCCTAAAGGATGGAGTTCAGAGAGCTTCTGGCCTGGTGAACACACCAGGGTGCTGGGAGGGTGGCACGCCAAGAGAAGGCACGGAAGCTCTGCACCTCTTCCTTATGCCTTGCCCTATGCACCTCTTCCATTTGGCTGTTCCTGACTTGTATCTTTATAATAAAAGTTTATATTAATAAACTACTATTAATATAAATGTTTAATGTAAATGTAAGTAAAGAGCATCCCTGAGTTCTGTGAGCTCTTCTAGCAAATTATCAAATCCAGGAGGGGGTTGTGAGGACCTCTGATTTACAGCTGGTCCATCAGAAGCACAGGAGACCCAGGACTTGCGATCGGCATCTTCAGTGGGGGGCAGTCTTGTGGGATGGAGCCCCTTAACCTGTGGGATCTGGTGCTAACTCCGGGTAAATAGTGTCAGAATTGAATTGAATTGTTGGACACCCAGTTGGTGTCTGGACAATTGGAGAACTGGTTGGCGTGAGAAGAAAACCCACACATAGGTGTCAAAAGTGTTCTGTGAGTAGAGACAGATCATAGTAAAGCTACAGGGTGAAAGGTCTGTACTCTTGAAAACTGTCACGGGACAGGGAAATGACAGGGAAAGACTGGGACACTGTGTTCCAGACGGAAGGGGAATGAAGAGACTTGACGACTAAAGGGAACATGTGTTCATGGCATGGTTGGACCAGAAAGCTAGAAGACATTGCTGGGACAGTTGGCGAAACTTGAATGGTGTCTGAGTACTGGATGGTCTCATCAAATCAGTGTGGATTCTATCTGGAGGTTATATGGAGGTTATGTAAGAAAGTGTCCTTTGCGGGTTAGCAGAATACTTGCAGGAGGGCTATGGTTTACTCCCAAATGGTTCAGAAAGAGGCAATGGTAGGACACACACACCCCAAATGTAGTACAACACACTGATTGAGGAATCTGGGTAAAAGGAATATGGAAGTTCTTTGTCTTATTATTGCAACTTTCTGTAAGTTTGAAACCATTTCAAAAGAAATTATTTTTAAAATGTTTAAAGAGGCAAGAAGAAGAATTTAAATGGAAGATTAAGAAGGAGGAGTCCTAAATACTGGGAGGGCACACAGGACTATTTTTAAAGCTCAGTATCATTCAACACACGGTGCCTACAGAAAGCAATCTTTAATAATCGTATCTGTATATTTACCTATATAAATACATCTATAGGCACTCTGAAAGATCACATTGTAGCACTTAGGACTTCAATACTAAAGATTCAGTTTCCATTATATTATTTTTCACTAAATACGTGGATTTGTACTGCAGATAATTAAATGTTATGCTTTTTATATAACAATAATGTTAATGATAGTAATAGTTCTTATTTGTACTTAAATAGCTCTTGTATTTTGGGACTTTTTTTTTCCTTTAAAGACTGGGTCTCACTCTGTCACCCAGGCTGGAGGCAGTGATGGGATCATTGCTCACTATAGCCTTGAACTCCTGGGCTCAAGCGATCCTCCTGCCTCAGCCTCCCAAGTAGCTAGAACTGCAAATGCACACCACCACACCCAGCTAATAAATAGCTCTTATTATTTGCTGTCACTTGATATATCTTAACTCAATCTTCACAACACTCTATGAGCTTGAGACTATTATTATCCTTATTTATAGATGAGGAAGCTGAGACTTAGAGAGGTTGAGTGTCTTGCCCAAGTTAGTGGCAGAGCAAGGATTTGAACCCAGGCAGTCTGGTTCAAGAGTCCATATTGTGCATACACATATTCTTTGTTTCCAGAGCTCATTTTTTAAGTTTCTTCAGAACAGGAACTATGTCTCTGTCTGCACCTATTTTCTTCCTCAAGAAGGTGCTATATGTATGTGCTATTCAGTAAATATTAATAGTTGTTGACTCACGGGCTGAGACCCAGGGGTGGAGGCTCTGTTGCAGCCTCTCCCTAGACGGTCATCAATTCACTATGACCTAAGCATGGTCTCTCAAGAGAATACATTAAAGTATGTCTAAAAGACAAAATATATAGCACAGAATATGAAGTCAGAGAATGAGGGTTCAGCAACATCAATGTAGGATAAAGCCTCCTTTCAGTTCAGCCAACAGGGACTGAGAAACTTCCCCACCCCTGCCCCCATATGCCTGGCATTGAATTAAATGCCGAGAAGTCAAAGACATGGGTGGACCTTCAACGTTTGACAACCTAGAGCAAAAGCTCCCGGGCAGAGGGTGGGGTGAACGCTGATTGGAAAAGCAGGTTCCCAGGCCCAGACCTGCAGAGTGTGTAGGAGGGGTGGGGAGATGAGAAGACAGCATCCAGGCCGGGAGGACAGAGCGAAATGAGATCCTAGCAGGGAAGAGCGAGCTGTGTCTGGGAGAGGGTAAGGAAACACCCGGATGGCCCAGGAGGGCTCAGGAGTACACACTTCCCAGGGTCAGCTGCCCCCGGGGCATGGGGTGCAGCAGCCCTCTGAAATGGGGTGTGCACATACAAACACTTCGACCCTTGGAACTGCCCCCAAACCCACGGTGACCCTACGCCCCCATTTGCCCAGGACAGCCCCAGTGGTCTCCTATTGTTCCAGCCTTCCTCCTGGTTAGTGTCTCCTGTCTTAACTCCCTGTTCCACATCACTGGTAGCGTAAGGTGTGACTGGTGTCCTGGTGACACAAGAATCCCCAATAAAAAAAATGGACCTGGCTTACGGAGTGGTTTTAATGACCAAATCCAAAGGGCTGCATATGCGATTTGACAAAACACACACGTACAGTGTTAAACAGAATCCAGAAATTGGCATGCTTGAAATCTCAACGTGGCTTGGATTCCACTAGAAACCTACTAAAACGAGAGGAAAATATGGCGTTTCAAAGAAATGCAAATACTACCTTTCTAGACACTCAGAGGTCCATCAGGTACAAACAACTGCTCTTAAGTAATTAAAGTCTATAGTGTTAGACAAGTGTCTCCATAAACACATCTTCTACCACATTTTACATGGAAATTTAAATGCTTATTTACATTTACTTTCAGATTTAAAGTTGAACAGATGTCTTGAGGCCCTTCTGGGAATCAAAATGGCTTATATAAATCCTTCAGCTCAAAAGATTTTATGTCATTGCAAACTTTTTATTTAGTTCTATCGCCAATTCAAAATATTGGTATGGTTTTATTTCAGGTTTATGGAAAGCAAAGACTGAAGGGCATTGGTCCCATCTAATACATTTTAAATACTCAGATTGCTTTTCCTACTGTCACTGTCTTTGCAGGAACTACACAAAAGAGTTTTCTGCAGAACCAAGCTTTACTGAATGGAAAGGATTCCTTTAATGAGCTATTTTGAAGATTTAAAAAAATCTTTAGAAATTTTGATATGATATCAGAATTACTTCATCAAAGTTGAATTATGTTTAAATGGGAAGTTGAAGCTACACATATTGCAGCAATGTTTACTAGGAGTTTTCTTTTCATTTATTTAAACTCAGCAAGTAGTTTAAATACTAGACTATATTTGCAGACTAACCTATTTGTCACCGGAGTAGTTTGGTAGATTTGGTGAGGTGAGTTGTGGGTTCCTACTACATGCAAGACCCTGTGACAGTTACTGAATAGGGATAAAATGCCATTTTATTTTATTTTATTTTATTTGAGACAGGGTCTCACTCTCATGCCCAGGCTGGAGTGTAGTGGTGTCATCATAGCTCACCGCAACCTCAAACTCCTGGGTCCAAGTGATCCTCCCACCTTAGCCTCCCAAGTAGCTGGGCTTATAGGTGTGCACCAGTATGCCCAGCTAATTTTTAAAATTTTTTGTAGACATGGGGTCTCACTTTGTTGCCCAGGCTGGTCTCAAACTCCTGGCCTCAAGCAATCTTCCTACCTCTGCCTCCCAAAGGATTACAGGTGTGAGTCACCGCATCTAGGTTTTTTTTTTTTTTTGAGACACAGTCTCACTCTGTTGCCCGGGCTAGAGTGAGTGCCGTGGCGTCAGCCTAGCTCACAGCAACCTCAAACTCCTGGGCTCAAGCGATCCTTCTACCTCAGCCTCCCAAGTAGCTGAGACTACAGGCATGCGCCACCATGCCCGGCTAATTTTTTCTATATATATTTTAGTTGGCCAGATAATTTCCTTCTATTTTTAGTAGAGACGGGGGTCTCGCTCTTGCTCAGGCTGGTCTCGAACTCCTGACCTTGAGAGATCCACCCGCCTCGGCCTCCCAAAGTGCTAGGATTATAGGCGTGAGCCACCGCGCCCGGCCCGCACCTAGCTTTAAAACACCATTTTAAAGGGGTTCACAGGAGTGGCCTTTGAGACATTCCTTAATAGATCGCAGGATTTTAGCAGGAAGAAAAATGGAGTGGGGATGGGAGCAGTGGAGGGAATCCCAGGCATAAGGAACAGATGGGGCAAAGGAGGAGAGTGTGAGAGGTGCAGAAAAAGGCAAGCATCACTAGGTTGGATGATGAGAGAGACCGGGTTACAGGCGACACTGGAGTCTCTTCATGCCGTATGCTAAGTCTGCATCTAGTGTTGGAAGTCTCTGGACAAACGAGTGACGTGATTAAATCTCCGCTTATCGATCTGAGCTGGAATTGGGAAGAGGTGGAGGTGCACACCAGCTAGGAGGATTTCTGCAATTGTTCAAATTTTTAAAGAAGTAATACAGGTGCAGGCTAGGATAGCAGCAGTGGGAAGAGAGAAGGGGGATGGATTCTTAAAAATCCCTAGCACTTGGCAACTGTTTACAAGTGAGGAGCTGTAGCGAGTGGGTGTTCCGAGATAAGCTGAGGCTTTGAGCCTGGACAGTGGGGAGGTGGTGAAACCATCAAGATAAACAGAGGCCACAAATGAAGTTTTGGGGTGAATGAAAACATACTTGGTCCTGGATCTCCTGAGGCTGACGTCAAGGGGCATAGCGACGGGGAGAAGTACACATGCATCTGTGTCATCTACGGTGTTCATGATTATAAGTGACTGTTCGTCTAGTGAATGCAGGATGAAGGGAAGGAAGGAAGGGAAAGAGAAGGAAAAGGGAGCAAGGTGGTGCGAGGCTGAGATGCCAAGGACAAGATGCAGAGCGGGAGTGGAAGCGGCTGAGGGCAGAGAGCGGGGGCACAGCACAGTAGGGGCTCAGAGGAAGACAGGGGCAGAGCGGAAACAGCTGGAGGAGCAGGACCAAGAACCAGGAGAGCACGGAGCTGCTGAAATCTAAGGAAGCAGGTGTCTCACAATAAAGGGGGACAGAGGCCAGAAGCCCGAGAAGCAGCCACTGGGTTGGTGTCGCAGAGTTCATGACCGAGCACTGATGGGGTGACACGTTTCACGGTAAGGGCTGGCCTGGCTTTCCCTTCCCGCCCGCCCTGTGGGGTAGGCGCTGCTGTCAGACAGCACCAGGCGGTTTGGATCCCTGAACTGACTTCCCCGAAGTCACACAGCGAGTAAGTGGAGGGCAGGGTCTCTAAAGCAGCTAAATCACCCCAAACCTGTAACCCTCACACACTTGGCCACGTGCTTCCCTTGGGCAGTGGGAGGAAAGCCAGATCTTAGCGACTGGAAAAGAGAAGGGGATAGAAATGCACATTTATTCTATGTTTACTGTGAGCCTGGAACCAAGCTCAGTGCTGTATGCAAATGCAGGCTACAGGTGCTGAAAGAGGTGGGCGGTGATAGCTGGGGAAGCAGGTGGCGGCTCTTTCATGGAGGGGCAGGAGGGACCCTGCTACCCTGGGTCCTCTGCTAGAACATGGAAATCGCTTCACAAAACAGAAACCTGCCTTAAAATGATCCTCTTTAAACTCGGATTTTACCACCATAACAGAATGTAGTGACTCGCTTCTCAAGACCTATGAAAAGTGCTATTTCCTATTTTTAATACGTGGGTAAAAGTATTCATGCATTAGAATTGTACATACCTTTTTGAGCTCCTTGCCTTTTTCTGTTGAGAGTATGATATTTCCTTTCAACATGATATTAATCTCTGGATCATAGGAAACAAAAGGAAAATAGGCCATGAGAACACGTGAACTAGCAAAGGGACAAACACCAATCGCTGGGGTGAGTTCTCTCAATCAGAGGGCGGTTTTGTGCGGGGAGGAAAATTCACATTGCCCTTTTGAGGGAAAAGATCATCCTCCCGAGCTGCAGTAGCCTTTGTGAAACACGCCTGGGCCCTCCCCGGGAATGCAGGGAGGCTGCCGTGTTTGTACGCTCGGGGAGAAATACGCAGCTGTCTGCTCATCTGGGCAGCTGTTTTCAGCCTTTGTCCCTTTGAACCAGCTGGAAGCCTCGTGCATCCCTGAACGCCAAGATTGGGCTGGAGGATTTTCTCCCTCTGAATCCAAAAAGGCACCCAGGGAAGGGAAGGCCAGACCTGTGCTAAAAGGCTTTCAAATCTGGGGAGCTGCCAGGGACATAGACGGCTGTCGCTAATCAGCCTGTGGAGCAGCATTTTGATAAACTCGGAGGAATCATGTGCCGCTGCACGTTCAGGACGGCTTTTAATGGAGAGGATTTTAAATGATCTCTCCAGGTCAACAGTGTTTGGGAAACTTCAAAGGAGGTTAGATAATTAAAGCTATGTCCACCCAGTGCTGAAGCAATGAGTGAAATTGAGAAAAATCAAACCCGCTGATTGTTTGGATGACCTAATGCTCAGCCAAGGTCTCGAACTCCCTGCACCCCAACCCCCACCCCCACCCAACCCCATCCCAGGACTAGGTGTCTCTGTGAAATGCCCAAGGCTGAATCCACAGGACCTCTTCCCTCAACCCCCATCAGTTCCACTTCATCCCCTTCATTCTAATGGCACCAGGGGCTATGAGACTCTTCCAATGAGCAAATTCAAATGTCTGCTTCAAACCTGACCTACAGAACCGGTTTTCTACTTGTTGCAATCACCAGCCATGGATAACACAGAATTGTATTACAAGGCTAGGAGAGAATCAGAGCTTCCACCTCTGACCTGATAGCTCATAGGAGGAGTCTAAAGCTCGCACAGTCTAAGGCCGTGGCAAAGCTTACAAACTGAGGGACCAATTTTCTCCTAGGGCTGCATGCTGGGAACCAGCACGGCTTGGCCTGAGACCACAACAGCTTGGTTTTGCAGCTTCGACCTGCAGTCCTGGGCAGTTGTGAGCAGTTCTGGAATCTTCAGCCTAGCACTGCTTTTCACCAGAGGCTAGCCTAGTTCCTTGAGCTCCTTCCCAGGATGGGAAACAGAGACGGGCCCAGGTCTGAGATAGGACTCAGAACACATTATTCATCCACGAGGGGTCTGGGATAGCCACGTGCCCTGAGACACCTCTGTGCCAACCGTCCTGCTCAAGGGCCTTGCTGTCCTTTTCAAATGAGACCAGCTGTGCCAAACCCTTGGGGAAAGCTCTCAGCACCACACCTGTGCCACCTCCAACACCAGGGTTACAGGATTCTTTCAGAAGGCCCAGGTACTTGTATTGACTGTTGAACTACATGAAATTGTCTTTTTGTGTAGATCAAATACGGTCCAAAATGTAATGTGTTCATCCTCACGATAGAAATTACGAGAAAAGTGTAGGGTATGTGGCAAAAAGAGTACAACTCTGAGAGCCAGACTGGGTCCAAATCTCAGTTCTGTCACTTTCATTCAACAAACATATGCTGAATTCCTGCCGTGTGCCTGGGGGTGTTCTAGGAGTTGGCCGTAGAGTGGTGACGAAGACAGATGGGCCCTGCTCTACACGGCACGTTCTCATGTTTGCTTATCTTCTGGGGCCACGTCCAAGCTAAATGATGCTGGCCCAGTCACTGGGCCTCTCTGAGCTAAGTGTTGTGAGGGTTAAAAGCAATAATGCACATTAGGCCCAGCATGCACGGGTGGCCTTCAACAAGTGGCAGTTTCTGCTATTTTACTGTGCCTCATGGAGGACTCCTAATAGATATCTGGTGACTGGAAAAGCCTTGAAATGTATTATGGGAATCTCCAAGGCCATCTTCTAAGAGCCCTGAAGCTAGAAACCACTGCAGGAGAATGGTGGGGCAGGGGCCACTGCAAGCAAAGCCCAGGGATCCCAAACACCACTGCTCCCCACCCACTCTGCCACCGAAAGCGACCATCTGCTGTCAGCTCCCATGTCAATCAGAAGGGCAGTTGGCATAAGAGGGGTTCAGGGAGGTATGATCTGGTTCATGTTTCTTAATAGGCATGATATTTAATCTGAAGAAAATAATAGTCCAATTTATTGATTGAGACAAAGCAGAGGTTGAGACCTCAAAGGAGGCCTAGAATTTACCCCTAGGAAGCCCTGGTTTTAAGGAATCAACACATATTTGGCTCTAGTTAATAAAAGGACATGCAAATTGAGCAGTTTTCCCCCAACTTTAAACCCAATTGAGTCACTAGTGTGAATACAGACACAGAGTTTACAGATTCTTTTCCTAGCCCAGGCTATGACCAGGCCACACGGCCATCACGCAGGTAAGCCTGCACCCCATTTAAAGCTGCATAAATCACGTCGCACAAGCTGCTGCTAAGTGCGAAGTTGCTATCTAGCAATACAGCTTACGACGTTACCTTCGCTGTCATCACAGTCCTGAGGTCCATCCTGCTCTCTGGGTCCATTCGTCACAGGTGGTGTGCAGGGAGGTGAGACCAACAATTGCACTAACTTTTTTTCATACAACTTTCTGGTGGAAGCTGGGGAAGAATGTGGAGGACAAATGAAATTGTTCTGTTTTTGTATGTGATCCTACCGGATCCAAGGTATTTCAGACCTTTATTCTTGTCCCTTACATTATTGGCTAATTATGGCTTTTAAAATGAGGCAGAATCCACAGCTACTCAACTTACCCCTTCCCCTCCACAAACACTCAGGTGATGATGCCTCTATGGACGGACCACAGAGGCAGGCATGGGATACGTTTGAGAACAAAACGGACAGGTGTGTGCCCTATCTATGAGCAATATAGACAATAAACATACAAACTGTTAATATAGTGCACATACTAAAAACAACACAAAAACCAGGATAATATAATAAAGAAGTAGCTGGTTTTTCACTGCTGGAAAAAACTAATCCCTTTTCTCTGGAACTGTACTTACTGATCTGTAAGTAGGATCTGGGTATATTTATTGCCTCTTCCCTCTTTATGGTTTTCTGTTCTCTCTATTTTCCTATTTCTATCTTAATGGTCTTTATTGCATACGTTCCTTCTACTGCATGTTGTTCTAATCTTTAGAGGGAGTTTGTAAACAATAAAGGACTAGTCTCTGATATCTGCTGTTGACTCCACATACGTAGTATTGGGCCAGGTGAAAATCCAAGCTTCTCAAGGTGGCTCTGCAATTCGCAGTCATTCAGACACTTCACATCCACCATGGTGACAGAAGTTTGGCCTCTTTTCTGACAGCGGAATCCTTGAAACAGCAAAACATTAAATTCACGAAGACAGCCTTGCAAATAAGTACTAACGCATTACCATCCACAAAAGTGTTTACAACCTGATCTCCCCATTCTCAGAGCTGCACAGGCAATAAAGCAAAAATCAACACTTTCTGCTGTTTTCTGCCATAAATTCCTGCCGGGATGAGATGTCTTGATGCAAAACTTTAGATGGGTGTCACTTTCCCCGGTGTCCTTGGGGTTCGATTATTTCTAACTTCTCTACTCAACTAATGGGAGAAAAATCTTCTGGATGAAATGAACAAATATTTCCATTACTGCTCAGGAACTCTGAGTAAGACTCGAGCTTCGAGAAGATAAGAAGTTAATTAAATATGAAAGAACTGAGAGAGATTTTTTTAGTGAGTTAAATAAAAGTTATTTATCCCTGCCCTCCTTTTGATGGGAGAACAGAGAGTACGGAGCATTCGGTTATTGCAAACAGTAGTAGTTTTCACACGTGTAATTTAACTCCGAACATAACGAGATGGTAGTTTTTAATTAACCGCCAGCAGACTTTGTAATTGCTGAATTGGCATTTGAAAAAAGTCAGCTATTCATTCTCTGGTACACAAATTGATTTATAGAGATTGTGCAAGTCTTGCTATGGGTCTCCAAGCCTGCTCAGCCTCAAGTTCAATCGGTTTTATTCAGTTGATTCCTTGATCCCCCCAAATTGGCACTTCTACCTACTTAACAAAATCCTGAAAAGGACAGACCTATTCATTAAATCTCATTAATAGAGATTTTTAATTTTGGAGTTTCTTTATTGTACCTCATTTCTATCATGTTTCAAGGCTTTTTAATTTTACAGTGAAAACAACTGCAAGATAATTACTCACCCTAGGATGATCTAAACCAATTTTAAGTAATGACTTTGCTTTTATTGGTGATCAATCAATGTCCAATTAGGAAGAACATTGTACACAAGCTAGAAAAAGTCGTGAATTGTTACACGTAATGGTTTGTTTTTTTTTTTTTTTTTCAGAAAAGCCTTGTCTGACAGTTCTCAACTTTAAAGCTACGTTTTAAGGACAGTCACATTCTAGCACATAGTAGGTACTTAGTGAATGTTAGTTTTCTCCTTTTCTATGTGTTCGGGAACTGAATTAACACTTTTAGGTCAGTAGGAAACAACCTAGTGCTAGCAGGAAAAAGGACACTGTGCCTCAGCACCTCAGATTTTTTTTTGATGGAATCTAGTTTAGGCAGATCCAGTGACATTTGTTCCTGAGAACAGCTGTCTGTTGTTTCATCAGCTTCCCAAAAATAACCTCCCAAAGAGCCCTCATCAATTTCAAGTGACACTAGACAATTGCCTAGAGGGAACACACATATGGAAGAAAAATATTCAAATGGAATCCAACCGGATGATTAATCCACTTACCCCTTCACATGGTGATCTAAAGTCTATGCAATTGAGTTGGTTACTAAAGCTGGGTGAGTTTCACCCTAGGGTTTCCACTAGCAACCAGTCCCTTTTTGCCTGTTAGATAGTATGGTAATCATAATACTGACAGTGTGACATCAGTAACCCCCATAGCAACAGATTGATGTGCAAATCGGATGATTAATTTAACCCAAGTTCAAACAGAAGGAGATACTGGTGACTTCACAGGCAGACTGCCATGATAAAATGTCAAGAGATGCAGGGAAGTTATCATTATGCACAGGAAGTAAGGAGCTGCTACCAAAGCACATGGTGCCAAGAAACCGGGAAGGGAAAGGAGAAATCAAACAACCTCAAGTGTCTAGGCCACCCATCAAAAGCCCCACACTAGTAGACGGGTAATGTGGCCATATACTCTAGGGAAAATAGGAAAGTGGAAGAAACCTATATTAATTTATTAAGGATTGCTCATTTAAGAAAATAAGAATCAGGATGGAGTGCAGATAAATATAAATAATGATACATTACAGGAGTTTGATGGTTTTGGCCTTTTCAAAGCATTTTCATATCATCTTATTTCATCCTCTGGACTCTCCTGGAAGACAGCTGAGACAGATATTATCATCTACATTGCAAAAGGCTACTTGGTTGTTGCTTTATTTTGTTGAGGGAAAGATCTGTCGGACCATTAGCTTGCATCTTTTAAGAAAGACTGCTCAGATTTTAGAAACATTTATGCAAGACAAAATGTAACTGTGAGAAAACACAATGCCTTGATTAAATACCAGGGACACAAGGGTGAGAAGACAGTGGAGCCAGCCTGTCTCGAGTCAAATCCCAGCTCCATCATCTACCAGTTGGGTGATGTCAGACTGGGTAAGTTACTCACGTCTCTGTGTCTCCTCCTCTTCCTCTGTAATGGGGATGACAGTGGTACCCACCCCAAAGGGCTGTTATGTTATTCAATGAGTTATAACACACTGAAAGTGCCTGGTACATAATAATCGTTATATAAACGTCTTCTGTTATTCTATTCATGAGCCCTAGCCTCAGAGAGTTTCCACATCCAGTCTCTTCCTCAGGAGGTTCCAACCCATTTACACTTGCCCATGGAAGTCTATAATTTCAATTCTTTCCAGATTCTGGGAGAGAGCTGGGCACCTTTGGGTGGATGGTTAGGAAAGCTCATCGACTGCTCCCAGGCTGTGGCTCCCAGGGCTATGGCTTCAGAGTTTCTGAATAGAGCATCAGTTTCCAAACAAACATGCAATGCAAACATTCACCAACATCCAAACATTGGATTCACCAAACAAAAGTCTTTGAAAATTGACACATTTGTTTTAATCAAAGCACATAAATGATAGGCTTGGGTTATTAGATGCACAAGCATTTTGTTTACATTTCCCAGAATTGCTTTCGGCAAAACAGCAGCCAGCAGGTGGAACTGCTTCCATTTCAACAGACTAGTGGCATGAAACAGGCATTTCTCAAATATTTTCTTGGCTAAATCTCTGGAGTTTAAAACAAGCTTGGTTGAGAGGGATTAAATCAGATGAGCTCAACCAAAAATCTATGGGTTGAGCCCCCTATGATGTGCAAACTATTCTGTCTGAAGATATTCTCTTGAGGCACACTCATGATTCTATTGTCAGCATTATTCCATTTAAGAATTCCTGTACTCCACGGTATCCTAAAATATTCGGTTTCAGTGTTTGCAGCACCCCATTTCCTTCAGTTTTATCTGTGTAGTCCTGGGTATTAGCTGTTTTTTGTTTTTTATTTTCTCCCTGGCTGCAAAGATATTTCATTTCTTGAGGGAAGCAAGTTTTAATTGCCAATCGACTAGGTATTCAACATGATAAGGTATCTAAATCCTGAGAGCTTCCTTCTTTCATTAAAATGTAGATCCAATTTCTCTTCCCTTAATGCCACATGCTGTTATTAAAACGAAATAACGGAAAATAGTAAAAGCCAGATGTCACTTCAGTCTCAGGTTTGACGTGGGGCACAATTTCCTCTCCTCAAATTTAATCTGCCAGTTATTTACTAACCCCATTCTTTGGAAGAATGCACAATTTAAATGTAAATGCAATTTACGTAGGGGAGCAGATAGTAGATTTGCAGTTTCAATTGCCAATAACCATTTGCAAAGGGGGAAATCAACTAAAGCAAAGATCAGCAGCTGTCAGTCTGAAGTCTGCATCACTCACCATTTTCAGATAACTTTCCTCCTGAAGCCTCTTGCCCCTGAGCCTCAGCTCAGCAGGCAAAAGGAAATGGAGAACTGAGGCATTTCCCCAGATAGTTCAAGCTGAATTTACTACCGACTGGGGGTGGGAGGGGGGGAAGTGCGGGGAGGGGAAGTTTGGGTTTTATTGAGCGGATCTGGTTGGCACCATTGTTGAAATCATTTGCTGACCAATTTCTTTCAACAATTATTTACTGATCATCTCCTAGGGAATAGGCATTATGTTTGGCCTAAACCAGGGAGAGGAAGAGGAGAATACAAAAGCCTAAAAGCTACAGTTCTTCTTTTAAGGAGCTCATTGTCTCCTTAAACAGAAAAGAAAGCAAATAATTACAAGAAAATAAGATAAGGTGTTAACATAGTGCTGCAAGAGCCCATAATTGGGAGCCCCTAAGGGTCAAAAGTTTCATTTTGGCTGAGATTTCCGGGATGAGCAATAGTTTGCCCTATCAATGAGGGGCCGGGGGACAGATGTTCTAGGAGTACGGTGAGTGAGAAGGGAAATGAGTCAGGTTGGATAGGCTGGGGCCAATTTGTGAAGGATCTGGTGGGGCATGCATGCTAAGGAGCTTGGTCTGCACCTCTGGGCACATTTGGAAGTTTCTGAGTGGGAGATGGCATGATTAAATTTAGCTTGATACTGATTGGAGGACGAATTCATGGGTAGGGCAGAGTCTGGAGGCTGCAGGACTACTCACGGGTTATTACAACAGTCTAGGAGAGATGATTCAGTTCAGGGGCGGACTAGAGAGGAAGGCACGTGACTCATGAATGATTTAGGAGGTAGAATGGCCACAACAGGATGTTTGATTATGTGTTTCCCCTTCGCTGCACTTGCACAGGCACCACCTCCATGACCAATCTTTTGTCTCCGCCATGAGCTGCTTACATAAGGAACCATATGGAGTTTGGTCTACACAGCACTGACACTTAAAAAATTATTCTGCACTTGTCTAGTCAACCCTTGATTATCCACACTACTTGAAGGCAGCAGCGGCACCGATAATCCATAACTCTCTGCTATTTGGCTTTGGAATTAATTACACCTTTTAGAGCACATTTGCCTTTCTAATTAATCTTTCTTAGGCTAATATTAAAATTAACTAATATTCTCTGAGCCCATGCCAGCTGGGCAGGGAAGAGGGAAACGGGAGGGTAGGGCAGGGAAGCGGCTGAGGCCCAGGCTGAGCAGCAGGAGGAAGCCAGCTCCACATTGAAATTCACCGCGGATCATCCACAGCACAGAGCCCAAGGAGCTAGGTCTAGCTCACTGAGAGGTGGCTGTACAACTAGAGACTCAAACGCTTGGGAGCTCAGTTAACTGAGCACCTACTACACGCCAGGTCCCTTGCTAAGGCTGAAGATGAGGAGGAGAAGCACAGTCTCTGCCCCCACGGAGCCACCAGTTTAATGGGGGAGATAGAAGAGTAAGTGGATTGTTTCCTCAAATGCAGCAAGGGTTCTGGCGGAAGCATCTTCCCTTCTAGAGAATAAGGCATGAACAAGGGTAACGGAGAAAAAAGAAAAACCAGCAAACTTGTATGTAACAATGGGGAAAGTGTTGCTTAATTCCATTTTATAAACACAGCAGCAAATATGCTTTTAATAAAATAAGTGTACATAATTTCTCCTTCCAGTAACCTAAATTAGCAAATTCTTCTAATGTGAAGTAAGATGTGATCTTCCCTAGCGATTTTCCAACCATGATGCTCCAGTCCCAAGGTTTCCACAGAAGTGCTTGGAGCTGCCATGGAGGGGTGGGGGGCACAGGGCAGCCCCACTCCAGGGCAGGCAGAACAACTCCCCCCTTACCTACACTACAGATTGGACTCCTATGAATATTACATTTAAAGGAAAAATTCACTGCTACACAAAGTTAGGAAACTACCCATCTACCCTGTTTTCTGAGCTTCTTCTTAAAACCAAAACAAGTCTTGTCATGAAGACAAACCAAACCTTTGATATTAACTAATCATGATCTGGAGGGCTCCCTTCCTGATATCCTGCAAGTCCTGCATATGGAGATTCATGGTGCAGAAACCACATGCAAGAAATTTTGGATAACCAGTGGGGGATACAAAGCCATGTAAGATACAGTTCTTGTCCTCAAAGGCAAGACAGAGAAACAAACCAAAAACACACATGGGAGCCTAGGAGTTCAAGGCTGCTGTAGACAGCAGAGAGCTATGAGTGTGCCACTGCACTCTCCAGCCTGTGTGACAGAGAGAGACCCTGTCTCTAAAATGAAAACACATGGGTAAGGGCAAGAGGTCCAGGTTCATAATCTAATACCAGTACAGTGGTACCCATAAGTGCCACGAAGTTCAGGAGCAGAGAAAAATCCCCCCTGGTTGGAAGGAGGGGGAGGTATTCAGGCAAAGCTTCCTGGAGGAGGTGAAATTCAGAGTGGGACCTAGAGAATAGGTGAGCTCTGGACTGGCAGGAAGTAGAAGGATGGACATTGTAGGTAAGGGCACATCGTGGACAAATGCTTGGGAGTAGGAATGGGGACGAGACCAGGCGGTACCCGGCTTCAGCAAAGTATTTGCTTTGGATAAATGGATGGATATGGTTGAACCAGCTTGCAGAGAGCTCTGGGATTTCTGGTGAAGGTGTTTAGGCTCCGGGTTCCTTTTGGTTCCAGGATCCTTCCAGGGTGGGGCCCTCTGCTGCCAGTGATAGATTGTCCCCCTTGTGGCCTCTGAAGGAGGGCACTCAGCGATGACAGCAGGACCAGGGTAGGGCAGGATGGAAGAGACAGAGGACAGGGAGAGAGACACAGTGGGTCCTTCGCCCCAGTATCCATAGGAAGTGATAATGACTGCAGCAATGGAGGAAACGCAGGGACGCTTTGGAATACCAGCCTCCGACCAGGAGCTCGGACAGCGCCAAAGGGCCTGGAGAGGCAATTTCCGAGTGGTGAGGGGCACGGGCTCCAGGGCCAGACTGCTTCCCTTTGTACCCTGGATTTTGCCTCACTGCCTTCGTTTATATCACTTACTAACTCTGTTACCCCGGGCCTGGCTTTCACATCTGTGAAATGAAAATACAGTAATAACAGTACATGCCTCGCAGAATTATAGAGGATTGAGCTAGTGCATCTCAGGTGCTTAAAACACTGTTTACAATAAATGCTAAGTGGCAAGTGCTCAGTGGCAAGTGCTCAGTGGCAAGTGCTCAAGAACGTGAGCTGCGAGGAAAGCCCCAATACTGCACCATGGTACCGGGTCCTGCGCTGGGACTCTTGCCGGGGAGGGGACACCGCTGGTGACAGGGGCCTCACCTCATTGGGATGGCAGCCCACCCCTTCACCTGGGAACTCAGGGAACTGAAAGTAGCTTCTCCTCATAATAAAGGC
Organism: Varecia variegata; assembly: GCA_028533085.1. Classification (NCBI taxonomy): domain Eukaryota; kingdom Metazoa; phylum Chordata; class Mammalia; order Primates; family Lemuridae; genus Varecia; species Varecia variegata. Next base: position 20,012,415 of record CM052450.1, on the reverse strand, counting down.
CAGTCAGGCATCTGCTTTTTCTCAAAAGAATACGTGTAAGAGAGAGAACTTGCAATGGGCTTACGTTGCAGGAAGAGGAGAGCGTTGTTCAGCGTAAGGAAGCACGCGGCAGACAGCAGCATCACGTGGTAAGACGCTAGACAACCCACGATGGAGAGGGCATCATGAGGCATCCATTCTTGTCCCTAAAACCCAGGACAGTTGAATTCCCACGGCACAAAGGAGACTCTGCACCAGCAAGGATCTGAAGACAGCCACAGAAAGAGAGTAAAAGCAGAAGCAAAAGACGACAGAAAAAGTAACAGCAAGACATGAAGAAAGAATGAGGCAGAGAGAGATGGAAACCGGGATGGCCTAACATTCACCAGACCTGCAGGAGCACCTGCGCTGTGACCCAGCTTTCTAGCAGCCACACAAAAACCCCAGTAAATCCCACACTCATAAAATGAAAACAAAACAACGGTTCCAGGGAATTATAACGGTTTCTGGTACTAAGCAGCCGTGGAGATGTTTCCTGAGCATCCCGAGTGTGAGAGGCAAGGCTGGAAGATGGGCAAGGCCGTGACAGCCAGGGGCCTAGGGAGCAGCATAAGGAGATCTTAGGCTTTGTCCTGAGGCCAGTGGGAGCCACTGAGGGTTTTATGGTGGTTTTTGTCTCCATAATTTTTAAACTTAATTTAAACATTTTCAAACAGAAGTAAATTACAAGTGAAAGCATAATGAAACCCACACATACCCCTCACTCTGCTTCAACAGTTGTCAACATTTTGCCAATCCTGTCACCAAAGGACTCTGAGCAGGGGAGTGATGTGACGACAGTTGCATTTGGGAGAGATCCCTCCAGCTGCTGGAGAGGATGATAGGCATGGGGTATTGCCAGGGTGCAGCAAACCATTCACTCATTCGTTTGACAAATATTTCCTGATGCCTGCTATGTGCCTGGCATTGTCCTTGGTGCTGTGGATTCAAGGGTATTTAACAAATAAAGCAAATGAGGTTCCTGCCCTCCCGGCACTTATGTCCTAGGAGGGAAAAGCAGACAAACAAGACAATGGAGTGAACAAGAAAATTCCAGCGTGATAACAAGACAGACTGATGTGATAGAGAAGGACTTTGGAGGAAGGCGTCTGATTTAGTTTGGGTGGGCAGGGAGGGCTGTGTGTGTACGTTCCTAGAACAGCAAGAAAGTCAGGGCGGCTGGACTAGCACTAGAGAGAGCGTGGTAGGAGTTGAGAATGGAGAGGCAAGGTAAGAAGGGGTGACAGCTGGACCAAGGTGGGAGCAGTGGGGTTGCAGAGAAGTAGATGTAAGGGAGACTTAGGAGGGAGAAGGTGGGGTGGAAAGTGGGGGGTGTCGAGGATGACTGAGATTTCTGGCTTGCATATCTCGGGGTACAGAGGTGCCCTTCCCTGAGACAGGGAAGAGGGCTCATAGGCAAAGTCCAGACCCCCACATGGTTCCCTTACAGCCTTTCAAAGTGAGGGTCTGGCAGTGGGAAGCCACTTCCACCACCTGTGCCAGTCAAGACACCAGCTATCCGTGCAGCTTCTGGATCAGACAGTTGCCTCGGGAAATTCCAAGTGATCACTGCCACCGCTCCTAACCCTCCACGGCTGGCACCAACCCACCTCCACCTCCAGTCACCTGGAGGATATGGAAGGACACTTCTGATCCAGCTTAATCTGCTTGGGCAGTGGAGGAGATGAAGGAAATGCTACAACTCTGTAACGCAGCTTTGGAGGGAGGGTGGGTACACTGAACTGCACCAGAGGAACATGGTCTCTACGACGGTGTTTTTCGAAGATTGATCTTATCCTGGTGGGGTCCTCTGAAACCACGTCAACGTCTCACAACATTTTGTGGCTTGGCTCATCTCCATGCCCCTTGTCTCAGGCAGATACGAGGGCTGAGATTTAAAGAGATCAGGATTTTGCTGGAAGGCCTAGGCTAGAGGGAAGTCTGGAATGAGAACATCCGTTACAGCCTCATCCTGTGACTTTTGCACGGTGGACAGATTTATTAGAAGAGACATAAAAGGTGGCCCGTGGAGACAGCTGGGGTAGGGGGAAGGAAGAGACCCCAAAATGCAATCTAAACCGGAGATCACAGTGGCTAGGGAAGGTATCTGTTTCTAGAAATGACTCCTCCACTCTCCTTAGCCTGGTTTTTAGCTATTATCTGTCCTTGCTGCACTTTGCCCCAGAAGGGCATTTTTCTCAGGTGTCTATTTTGGTGTTGTGGGGAGAGAGCAGGGCCAGGCATTCGGGGTCATTGTCTGGGAATGAATCCTGGACAGCAGGAGGCTGCTGCTCTCACTCCTCATCCTTGTCATCTGTCACCCAGCGAGGGCAGCCGGCAGCCAGGCCGCGGACTGCCTAATGAAGACAGAGAGGTGGTTCCGGCTGTGCACAGGTGCGGCTTCGCCATTAACAGAGGTGACATTCCGGAACACTACTCATTACGGAGCAGACATTGGACAGGGCTGGGACACATATTGATGGCAGCAGAGCCAGCCAGCGTCTGTCTCAAATCCCACCGCCCCTGAGAGAGCGAGCGGAGAGAAAGAAGCATCCTGAGTGTCAAACCAGCAGGCCCCTCATTTTGCAGAGAAAAATGAATTCTTCCTAGCCCTGACACAGAAGGCAAGTCATTCTCATTCCCAGCCCGTGGCTAGGAGGTATCGGAGGTGGGCTGTGGAGAAGAACTTGCAGGCGGAGGGTGATCAGGGGCGGGGGTGGGGGACAGGTGGACAACCACAGTCGTGCAGAGAAGGTAAGAACAGGACAGAGCTCCCTCCTGTCCTGGGACAGGGGGGAGTGGTTCCCTTGCGACAGCAGGAACCTGCCCAGCACCCTGGAGAGCCAGGATCGGCAGCCCACGCCGACGCCAAGTTTCCGCAGCTCCCGAAGCTAGGTGCGAAGCGGCCGGGGCAGGAGCCAGCACGCACCCGCCTCGGCGCGCCCGCGGCCCGCGCGCAGCCCACGCTGCCGGGAGCCCCGCGCGGCCCGCCCGGCGCCCTGCGCACGCGCACTCGCGCCCGCCGCCCCCCGCCTCCCTCCGCGGCGAGGCGCCCCCGCCCCCGCGCCGCTCGATTTGAAGCCGGCAGCAGACGGAACTCGACTTAAAAATAACTATTTTGACAGTTCAGATGTAAATATGTGAGTGACGCGTGGGGCTGTTTTTCCTTCACACTTCCCCTCACCCCGCGCTCCCTCCCGCAGCCCCCAGTCGGCTGAGGCTGCGACGACGGGGAAGCGCCGCCTGCAGGATGCTCCCCACATTGCAGCGGAAGGAAGGGACTGGGGCCCCAGCGCTCCGCCAGTTGGCGGGGGCAGGCTGGGGGGAAGCCCAGCTCACCCGCGCTGCGCCGCATCACGCTCCATTTCGGGAGAAGCATGTTTATGCACTATTTCTCCTCTACTACCTGACAAAGGAGAAGCTGTCTAGCCCACAGGCGAGCCATTCAGTCATTCCTGACCTCTCCGCACCCGTGTCTTCACGTGCAATTCGACCTGTAGAGACTGAATCTCTACTCTGTAGCTGGCAATGTGCTAGATGCAGTGGAGTATGTGAGATATGCAAAATGCACACTGGCCATTTGTAATTCTTTCAACTAACCCTGTCAATTCGCTCGTATTGGACGCCTGCTTTGTGCCAGGCGGGGAGGTAGGTGAGCACTTGAGCACAGGCTATCTGACTTGACCCTTGCAAAAACTCCTGGGGTGGGTATTTTTATCTGCATTTTGCATATAGAAAATGGAGTTTGGGGGAGATTAGGTGACTTCTCTAGGCTGCCACAGCTAGTAAAGAGAATTGAGATTGGAACTTAAGTCTTGTGCTCTTCCTCCCGTGGCCAGTTGAGGGGAAGGGAGGTGGAGGCAGATTTCCACCCCACTGTACACCAATGCTCTCATGCTCTTTCCCCCATCCTAACAAAATCTGCTCCAGGAGGGAGTCGGATGTGGTCACTGATGCTGTAGGACAAATGCCTGATAACCACCCAGTGTTTGCCTCCCTCCTGGACTACAAACCCCAGGGGATCAAAGCCTAAAGTCAAAGAGACGAAGCACTGATGAAATTTCAGGAATCAGACTCCTGGAGAGGAAAGGCATTTGGGGGCAATATGGCTCCCCTGTGACAGAACAGGCTCCCTGTCCAACCTGCTGGCAAGGTCATTGCTGGCTCTGTCCTGCATACATACAGCCATGGGCAGAAGTCTGTAGGATCCCTGGGATCTGTGCCCTGAACATGCTTTCCTCTCCATCCTTCAAGGCTCAGATCAAATTCCACCTCTTCTGTGAAGCCTTCCCTGATCCTTCCCCCCTCCACAAACAGTTGCGCTCTCTCAGGCCTCTGAAGTCCTTTGCTTATACTCTACCTAAGGCATTTTTGAGCCTTGTCACATTGCCTTTGATTAAATAGTGAGTTCCTCAAGTGCAGGGCTGGGGCAATGTCTGATTTCCCTGCATTTCTCCTGGAGTTCCTCCCACAGGGCTTGGCACAGGGTCGGGACTCAATATGATTGAGTGGATTCAGTCGACAGTAGTGCACAGCAGAGATTTCCCCACACAAGGGGGCAAGGGCTGGGGTGCAGACAGCAGAGGGGCTGGGGCAGGCATCTCAGCTGACTCCCGAAGGCAGAAAGGCTTGGGGCGCCAGACCATGGAACACTTAGTGGGAACTTTGTGCTAAGCATCATGGCGGCTGAGTAGGCAGAAGAGGGGGCCACCCTCTCAGGAGGGTCAATCCACTGCTCCAAACTTGAGCTGCCTGTGTAATGCTTGTGTCTCATCCTGCCCCAAAGCCCCCCTTGCCTTGCAAGAAACTGCCTTTGAGTTAGACCTGATGGCTCGAGCTCTCTGCCCTCTCCCAGGGTTCCCTGCTTCAGAGATCATTGGAATCTCTGTCCCTCCAATCCAAGTAGAGTTATGATATAAACATTCTTTTTTAAAAAACAGCTTTATGTATATGTAATCACATACCGCATGATATAATAATTCTTGCTCTTAATGTTATACCATCTTATAGCATTTTTCTCTCCATGTAATTCTCTCCTGAAAATTCCTATGCGTTCTGTGAACACAGCCTTTCTGAGAAGCCCAGCTGAAGGTCTTTATCTTTTTTTTTTTTTTTTTTTTTTTGAGACAGAGTCTCACCCTGTTGCCCGGGCTAGAGTGCCATGGCGTAGTCTAGCTCACAGCAACCTCAAACTCCTGGGCTCAAGCAATCCTCCTGCCTCAGCCTCCTGAGTAGCTGGGACTACAGACATGCACCACCACATCCAGCTAAATTTTTTCTATATTTAGTTGCCCAGCTAATTTTTTCTATTTTTAGTAGAGATGGAGGGGGTCTCGCTCTTGCGAGAGCTGGTCTCAAACTCCTGACCTCAAGTGATCCTCCTGCCTCAGCCTCCCAGAGGGCTAGGATTACAGGTGTGAGCCACCACACCCAGCTGGTCTTTATCTTTCTTAAAAGCACCTCAATCTATAGATAGCACAAGTGAGGTTCACAGAGTTCTGGGGGCTCAGGGTGTCTCCCAAAGCCTCTTCCTTGGCCCCATCACCTCACTTTATGTCCACACTCCTGGCTCTTTGTCCCAGTTTCTGTTCTCCCTCGTCTCAGCAGAAGTGGTGGAAACAAATGTTTAGCTTCTGCTGCAGTGTATTACAGTGTGAAATAAACACGGATGCCCCATCTACCCTGACAACATAATTCACTTACTGCAAAGGGATATAATAAAGTCTGTTTATTACAGCAATTAACAGAGCAGCGTATGCCGACATGCTTTTCAGGGGCAACCAGAAAAGTGCTTACTCCAGGTGCATAGATTCAGGAAACCATGCAACCTGAGCCAGAATGAAACCAATTAGAGGCTTAGTAAATGGGCCCCAGCCACCCCAGGAAAATTAACCATCCAAGAGTCAGTTCACCTGTGGCAGAACCTCAATGCAGGAGTTTAGCATGATACAGATTGCTACTTTACAGCGTTAAGATCTGGACCTGTCTCCAGGGTCGTAGTCTTGAGGATGTGAAATACACCACCCCCAACCCAACCACCCCAGGTGCTGGGTTCAAATCTCACTAACCTACATAGGAGCATATAGGTGGGGAACATTAGCACCATTGACTCTCAGGGGTCTCCTGCCACTGCAATGGAGGTGGGGACATAAGGAGAGGACCAGAGGCTGAGCCAGGAAGAAGAGACAGAGAACAAATAGCTCTGACAAAGCCTTTCATTAAACCCTGCCTTCAAGAGAGAAACGTGGCTGTCCAGCCGGGGGTGGTGAGGAGCCTGCTTTCTAGCTTGGAGAATATATGCTATTTTGCTTTGGACAGAAAGACTGGACAAAGGCATGGAGCCATTTGTCCTAGTTCTTTGGTGGAGAGACAGCAGAAAGGGAAGTGTTGGTTTAGATTCCCCAGTGACAGTGAGTGTATTTGATTGCTAATTAACCAAACTTAGCTCTTTATCCCCTTTCAGGAGGCCAGGGGTTGGCTTACACCAACAGGACATTCTTCAGCACCAGGTCTGATTTTCCCAAGAAGGGGAGCAGCCCCCGTGGACACTGCCGTGTGGGAAAAACTTGTCCTGAGCAACAGCTCTTCCTTTTTTTCTCTGGAGCAGCCTCTCAGGGAGCCCATGGGGAGCTTTGATCTCCTAGAAAATGTAAAACCGGGTGCCTAAGCAAGGTGGGAAACCAAAGGCTCAAAAATGCAGAGGCGAATTCTTGTCAAACAGTTCCTCCTCACTGAGGGGTGACCTGGCGGGTCCCCCTCTGCTCCATCACTCTTTTGCCCTCCTTGGACCTCTGGGAGAAGGTGCTGTGTTGAAGGATGAGGGCAGAAGCGAGCCTGGCCTCTATGGAACAGAGCAAGTCAGAGCTTTGAGCATCATGAACAACAGGATAAAAATAGCAGTGTTGCCATGGCAACAGAGGCTGGGAGAGTCCTGAGGATCTGTCTGGGTCCTGCCATCTCCCCCTCCTGCCTTCCCCCCGCCCCTCAATGGAGCGCGGCAGTGCGCTGGAGGAGGAGAGATGGCTGCCCCAGAAGGGAAGGGAGAGAGACCAGCAGCCCACCAGGAAAACCCTCGAACTCCAGACCCTGGGGGTTTCTGCCAGAGCCCGGGCTGCCCAGGGTTGGGGGCTCCTGGCTTTTGGAATTTCTCCCTCAGCATAAGGAGTTCCTCCAAGGATGCCCTGGACAGCCACCACTCACCCTCCAGGTGGGCGGTCCTGACCTCCTGGGCTCCCTGTGAAGAGCCAAGTTTTCTGTTTCCTCTTCATGGTCTGTTGTTGACCCCACGGGAATTTAGAGAAGGGAGCCCAGGCAGGACTGACCACAACGACCCCAGCACAGGGGGCACTGGCCACTCCAGGCATCATAGCATGGGGTCTGGAGGATTCACTCCGATTTCAGGAGCTGTGTTTGTATTGGGAGCAGGGTGACGTGGTGACAGCTATCTCTCGCTCTTGCTTTTGTGTCAGAGGGATAGAGCGTTCATTCTTTGGGAATAGATTCTGGTTCTTGGTTCTTGCGGTCTTGTCAGCCCATCACCTGCTGGGTACGGCAGCCACCTTCAGGACAAACATGACTTCCTGAACCAGCCTGCAGCTCACTGACCACAGGAGCGAGCCCCGAGATTTCCTTCTCTGGCGAAAGCCCATCTTCACAGTTGTGACAGTTGTGAAGTCTCCAAAAGTTCCAGCCATATCTAGGCACATCTGATACCACGTGCCCTTAGACTGGCGCCTTCCTGTGGGGTAGGGAGGGGATGGGACTCATTGCCACCCTGTATGGAGGGGGCTGGGAGAGAGGAAGCGATTTGCTGAGGAACTCGGGGGAGCTGGGGACTGCGGCTCTCCATCCAGTCACCAGCCCACCCCACTGCCAGCATGTCCCAAACCACCGGGCAAAACGCACATTCAGTCTAGGGACAGGGAGATTCCAGCCTGAGGTACTTCCCCCTGCAGAAGGCAAGGCATGAGGTGGGCGGTTTGATCAGCTCGGAGACGGCGCATGAGCAGCTGTGCAAAGGGAAGTCCACAGGTTACAGAACTGGGGCAGGGCACCAGCCTTTGACATCCCTTCTGGAATCTCTCAAGTATCTGCAGGGGATGGGTGGTGATGTGTGTGTGTGTCAGAGAGAAGGAGAGTGTGCACAAGAGTGGCACCCGTGATGGCCCAGAGTCAGAGTCCAGGCCAACAGACTTACTCCCCTTGGGCCTGGCGGGAGGAGGCAGGAGAGGCAGAACTGCAGAGTCCTGGGCCCTGGCTGAGGAGGGACTCTTGCAGAAGCTCCGGGTGACTCGGCTTTCCGTCTCACTCTGCCACCACTTCTCAGAGCCACCATATCACTTCCACCCGCCCGCCCCACGCACGTTTGCTGTCTGCACAGAACGCATCCTCTAGGGCACGGGAAACCCGAGACCCCTCTGGTTCCACAGCCCTGAGCCCCACTGAGGTTCAACTTCCCAGACTCATGGAGCCCTGAACAACAAAAAGAACTTAAGAGGACATGAGTGTGATCCCCTCTTTATAGTTGAGGAAACTGAGCCCCAGAAATAAGACACCATTAGCCTAAGACCACACAGTCATTAGTTTCCAAGCAGGGCTAGAACCCAGGAGACCCAGTTCCCGGCTCAGAGCTCCCACTGTACTACCTCATGCATATTACAGTTAGTTAGATTATTGCTCTTTTTTTTTTTTTTTTTTGGTAAAAATAACAATTCTCCCTATATATTTCTATGGACTCATATGCTACATTCAAGAAGCCCTTCCCTGGGAGTGGAGGAGGAAATGACATTCTAATAAAGACGTTTCAACCTGAGACAAGAAGCCCCTTGGGTCCCATGGGCCAGGGTCCCAGACAACACTCAAGTCACAAGGCCCCCAAGCAGCCTTCACACTTCTTGCCCCTCCGTTCAATGGCCTGAAGCCCGAGAGGGGAAATGGCCACGGGAAGTCCCTTTATAGATGGGGAACACTGGAGCCCAGGGAGGTGAGACCCCCACCCATCTACCAGGAGCACTCAGTGCCGCGCAGCCAGAACAAGAGGCCTGGCCTCCTCCGCAGAATCATCTACCCATGCAGCCCTGCCTCACCCCGAGAGCTCAGGGCTCCCACCTCAAGGTGGAGTCTTTGGGAGAGACCCTGGAGTGGCCTTTACTCGGGCGGGGAGCGGAGGGAATCTGAAACAGAAAGGGCAACATGTCTGGGAAGACATGAGACTCAGGCCCAGCCCAGAAGGAACAGAAGCCTGGACCAGAAGTCAGAGGCCCAGGGTGCGTGGTCTGTGGATGCTGGGGCTGCTTCAGCCTTTTTGGATTGAACCTGTCCCCTGGGCTCACCCAAGGACGTAGAAATGGGAACAGGTCTCCAGATCACTTCCTAAGATGCTAAGAGGAGCGAAGTCCCATTTTCCTGAGAAGGAAACTGAGGGACAGTAGAAAGTGGGGTATGTCTGGCTAGAAGCTGCTGCTACTGCTGCTGCCTCCTACTCAGGCCATTTTAGCTACAGTGTTGGCCCCAGCCTTAGCCCTGGGTGAGGAGGAGTCTACCAGCTTGGAGGCCAAGGACAGCTGTCTGCAGGCACCAGCTGGACCTCCACGCAGAATGCCTTGACCTTGGGACCCTACCCATGTTCCCATAGCAAGGACTCAAGATATCCAGTATCTTTCTGGAGCCAACAGAGTTCTCCCGGGGGAGGAAAGCTCTGAAGGGCTCGCTGCCAGCCCTGCGGCTGCAATCCCTGCCAAGGTCTGAGACGCGCATGGGGAAAGCTCTCCTTGGTCACCCCTCCCCGGAGTGTCTGTTCTCCACTTCCCTGACCTTCCCTCCAGGTGAGCCCATGTGGTCAGGACACAACACCCAACACCTCTGAGTCTCTGGGGATCCAATTTCATCCGCCACCACAGGAGTGACTTCTCCAGGACTGCAGCCTCGCAGGCCACCGCTAGGGACACACGCGCCCCCAAGGCAGGCTGTCTGGCCCCTGGGTCAAGGTAGCCCCTGAACGCTTTTCTGCCTCACCCAAGCCCTCTACTGTCCAAGAGGACAAAGAACCAGGGAGTTTCTCTCCTGTCCCTGTGACCCCGCTGAACTCTATTGCTGAATCTTGCTCTTTCCTTGAGGGAAGGACTTCTGTTTATAATTCTTTGGATATAAAAGGAAATAACAGATTGTAGAAGGCGGGGGCTGGGAGGTTGGGGCAAAGGAGGGGTTGGAGGATGGGAGGAGAGCACTCTAGCTGTGCTCAGGCCTCACAAAGACAACCTGGATGCCACCAAATCTGCCCAAAGTCCAGGACACGCCCCTGGGCGTGGGCATGAGCTGGACAGGCAAAGGCTGCCAGCACAGAGTGTGCCCTTGCTTCTCCCAGTTTCTGGGCAAAGCGGCCAAGGAGGCCTCTTGCCGGCTGTAGTTGCCCAGAGAAGCACACATGCCATGGATGCGGGATCCCGGCTCTCCCGTCCTGCACCCTGACCTCCTCTGCCTAGGTCTCCAGCTAGTCTGCCAGAGGGTTACTCCGTCCCTGGGTGCTGGCAGGATCTGACTCTGTGCCGGGCTGGGCAGTTTCCCACGAAGGAGAGCAGGCTCCCTGGAGCGACAGGCTGGGCCTCGGCGTCTCTGCCACTGGCAATTCCTGTCTGCGGTGCGCCCCCCAGCCCCCCAGCCCCGATGACAGAGGCTAAGTTATACCAAAATGGGGCAGGGAGTGAAGGAGGAGGGAAAGAGGGAAATGTTTTTTCATTTGCCTCCTACCTCCTGGAAGTGGGCTGGGGGTGAGGGCAGGGGAAGGTTGATGATGGGGGTGGGATTAGAGGAAAAGTCAAGTCCTAGAGGTCCCCCCACCCCAAGAGTTTCCCCTGAAGGCACCACATGCACACGCAGCCCCTCTGTGGCTTCCAAGAAGAGGAGGAAGAGGCAGAGGTGAGGCAAGGGGACAGGAGAACAAAGGGAGGACACAGCTTAGTCCGGGAGACGGGTCCCTCGGTCCGGCCGCTCACAGACAGTCCCTGAGGAGGGGAGTCGGGGCCTGGGGACCAGGCCTCCCCACATCTGTGCTGCTGCCAGGGAGGCACAGACGTCATGGAAGTGGGTAGGTCAGGGCCAGGGCTGGGGGAAAGAGGGCTTTCTGGTGTGCAGGGGCGAGCAGGGGCCCCCACCCTGCTACTCATGACTGGCTGGCCACCTCAGGCCTGGCGCACCTGGCCCAGGACGCTGCTGTGGAGCTGTTCTGCAGAGGCTCCTGCCCCAGGTCCTGGGGTGCCAGGACAGTCTCCATCCTGGGTTTGGGGGCGGCTGTCTCACACCTCTGCCCTGCCGACCTGCCGACCTGCTTGATGCCTCCCCAGGGTTCAGGCTGCTGGAGTCCCTGCTGGAGCAGCCAGTTTCCCATTTAGCAGCAGCTCTCCTAGCCCCAGGCGGCACAGCCCTCGGGAGGGGTCACCCTGAGAACAGTCCCCAGAGCACGCCTTGGCCTCCCTGGGGCCTCTCAGTCTCTGGAAGGCAGCGGCAGGTCCTGGGATTCCCCTTGCAGGCCAGGGCCTCTCTCCAGGGAGGTCTCGGCACTGCAAGCTAACGGGTGTGGGTGTGGGCGGGAGGCTGCGAGGGACACAGGAGGCCGATGCCCTCAGGGCAGAGTCGGGCTGAGAAGAGCACCGGCTAAATCAAGACTTAAGACGCCCACATGGCTCTCTGCTCTGAGCCCCAGCCAGAAGCGGCCACCATCAGGCTGGGACCTGCTGGGGGCTGACGAGGGGGCCCTGGTTCTGCTCACACTGCCGTTTCCCGCTGTCTGTGAACTTCCTCCTTCTTCCTCTTCATCTTGCAGAAGCCGTGGAGGCCACAGAAGCAGGCGAAAGTGAACTGGGGCATGCCCTGGGCCAGGCTGGGGTGCTCACCAGAGATCTGTAGGGAAAGGCAGGGGAGGAAGAGGGGCAGGAGGAAGGCAGGAAGAGAGAAGCAAGCTGGGGTTAATGCTCCCAGAACACTCCAGGTCTAGAGAGAGTCACTGCCACTGCCTGAGGCTGCCCAGGTCCCGCCAGGTCTCTCACACCGGCTGGGGGAGGAGCCAGCCACCAAACAACAGCCTCTTTGAAACCTCAGTGTTTCCCCATCTGTGTGGAGCTGATGTCATCCCTCGAACTGGAGCCTGGGGGAGTCCAGAGCAGGACGGAGAAAGTTGCTGCTTCCTTTGATCCCCTCCCACCCTAGGCCTCACCTGTCATCACACACCTGTGGATGGAGAAAAGGAAGCGAGCTGGCTCAAAATGAGCTCTGCCTGTGCCACCTTACACAGGTTCAAGGGAAGAGTTCCACTTGCTCCTGTAGGTCACACATCCCACGATCCAAGTGCGGGATTTTGTGGAGCTGGAAGAAACTCCTTCATCCAGCACAGCCTCTACTTTGACACCTGGAACTGAGCCACAGATTCCTCCGAGCTTCCTTAACAACCCCAAGTTGCCTGACCCACTCAGGGAAATCTACAGGGAGCATAACGCACTTCCTTCGACTGCTCAGGGCAACACAATCCCTGATCCTCATCATGTAGAGAACAGACAGCAAAGAGAGCTCTTTTAGCCACCAGGCTATTTTATTTAGCACCTATGCTGGGCAACGGGCTTGCAAGGTAGGTGCAAAAGGGTAAGATACAGTTTCTTCCCTGGCACATAAGTAAATCTGCAGTAGAGGCTCAGGCTGGATTTGCCCCAGCTGGGCACGTGTGCCCCTCTACCCCTGGCTGACCCCGCCCTCAGCGCAGGAGCCAAGGGCGGCCTGGCATCTGTGGCAGTCTGGCTGCGGATGGGAGGGGGCGAGGAGAGCAGCTTCAGTCTGCGAGAGTATCTTTCTCCAAATGCTCATTTAGGTTTCCCTAGCCTTAGCCACCTGCAGATTCTTCCAGTTCACCTCTCTGCCCTTCCTCTGCCCCTGGGCCTGTTGTTGAAGGGAGCAGAAGTGCATTCAAGTGAGCTCAAGCGGAGAAGCTGAGAACAAAAGAAAGCACCCCGCGTGGAGGTCAGGCCTGCCTCCTGGGCCTGGTCTGAGCCATTATCTCTCAGGTGAGTGAGGGCCAAATGCCAGGGAGGAGGAGGCAGGCAGGAGGCTGTGTCGGAGGGGCTTAGGATAAGGAGGCCTGAGGGACCTCCTTTCCCCAGCGGCTCACGCAACGGAGATTGCACGGGGCGTCCCGGCCCCCACAGAAGGCACACCTGCAAAGTGCTCCACTGTTTTTGAGGAACCCGGCCTGTCCAGGTGGTGGCTCTCTAGGCAGTTCCACAGGTCTGGCCAATCCTGCCCCTGTGAGCAAACTTCTTTCGTGTTTCTCCAGGCAGAGCTGAGGCCCCCACCAGGCAGAGTGCCCACCGTGGGGCCAGCTCCTGTCGGGATTCTCCCCTCCCACCGTCTCCATGTCTTGGTCGTGTAGCTAACAGCTGTCATTGATAAGTGCGACGCATTGCCACTGGCCAGCTGATGGGCAGGAGGCCCAGCTTGAGTCAGTATGGGTAGGTAGGCTGGTTATTTAATAACCCACTTGCCAGCACCATTTACACACCCACTCTGGTGGAGTATATATAGTGAGCAGAGAGCAATCTCCAGGATATATATAGACAGAGCCAAGACACAACTACTATATTTCTAGATCTATCTACTGCAGCTATCTCTGGATCCCTCTTCTGACAAACCTAGAGAGAGACAGGAATCCACACCGGGGCTTAGGTGGCCTGGGTTCTATTCTTGGCTCGGATGCCGACATGCTTTGTCATCCTGGGCAACTGGCTCGCTCTGTGGGCCTCCACTTCCTCATTTCCATGTACCAGGAGGTTGGTCAACACTAAGACCCCAAACCCGAGGGGCTGGAAGGCCTACCCTGATCAGGAAGAACGGAGGGAGAGCAGGTAGATTCCCTTGTAATCAGCAACTGCAGTGCACGGGCTTCCCTTGCTGCGGGCGTATGCCAAGGGTACCCGCAACAAAGCATCCCACGGTTATAGAAAAGTATATGGGGAGAAATCCACGGCGTAGCAAAGCTCATCTGGGGAAGGAGCACACGACTAAAACGCACCGGGCAAGTAGCTCTGAGCATCACAGCTCCACTCCGGGTCTAGGTGCAGCTCTGGTCCTGGGGTACATGGATCCTCTTCCCTCTTCACCCCTCTGCCCCTCCGGTACCTGTTCTTTTTGAAAACAGCAACATATACCCCCTTAAGTGACCATTCCTCCCTGGGGTGCTTTGGGGAGGATGAGAAAATCCCGGCTTTTTCGCTCAGCTTGTCACTGAGCAAGGGTGTGGGCAGGCGTAGGAGGAACCGGAACCTGCACGTCAGAGGAAGGGAGAGTTGAATGAAGCTGGTCAGGAGCTGTCCTGGCTCTTGCATCTAAGGGCAGAAAGCATAATGAAGGGGGCCTGGTTATTCTGCCGAGCTCTTGGATCTAAGTGCTCAGGTTGTCCTTCCACGTCTCCACCAGGGCCTAATGGGGTCCTCACTGCAAGGAGCAGCGCCAAGCAGAGGAGGCAGCCTGGGCTGTATCTGCAGCAAGCAGATCACAGGGCCAGCCCTTGAAGTGGGTGACATGGGACAGAGGATCCCATCCCATTTCAGTGTCCCTGCCCACTATGGGCCCACTCCTCCTCCTTCAGAATCCCCCCCAGCAGGTATCTGGGGAGCCCCTTTGCCAGGGCTGTGGTCTCTGCTCCCCTCTGCTTTCCCTGAGCAGGAGTCCTGTGGACTGTCCTCCCTGTCCTTACCCCTTCTCACTTGGCAGGGTGCTCCAGCACTAGCTGGACGCCCCCCCCCCCCCCCCCCCCCGGGAAGTCAGGTCCTGATGACCCTGCTCTGGCTGTGTCTACTTGTGCGGGTGGGGTCTGGTCTAGTGCCTGAGTCCACTCCTCACTAGTCTGTGCTCGTGGTGGGAACTCCCCTCCCACCCACCACCTCCATTCTCAGACCCACAGTCCGGGAGGGACTAAGGAATGGAAAAACAGCCCCCAGAAACCCAAAATAGGCAGGAGAGGGGGGTGGACACTGGACAAGCCTCCTGCTACCGCACAGTTGGCTGCATCTGACTGCAAGCTGTTGGCCCTGGCTTCTTCCCCGTCCTCCTCGCTGGCTTTTCTCCAGCTCAGGTCCAAGGTGGTCAGGGGTCTGGGGGCCCAGGAGATCCTCTGTCCGGCCAGCTTTGTGGGAGCCACGCACAAGAGATGCCAGTCCACAGAGCATCCATCCTCCCCAGCCTCCCGCAGACCCCTTCCCTTGGCCCCAACCCCACAATTCCTCTCTATGCCAGATGCCCTCCCCGGGTCCTCCCACCCTAGCAGCTCAGGCAAAAATGGGGCAGTGGGTCAGAGGCAGCTTGAACATGTGGAAGAAGCAACAAGAGGGGACTCAGAGCACACTAGACTAAGATGAAGAGAAAGCCATGGCCCCAGGCTTGCAGCCCACAGACTCCTAGGTGTCTTGAATTTTGGCAAGGTCCTCCATCAAAGTGGGCGGCAGTGGGGGTGGAAGGGAGGAAGATATTTAACAAAAAAGGGATATTGTCCTTGTCCCCCCCACCCCAGTCCCTTCCCAAGGCAGAAGCAGAGGAGCTTCCAGCAAGACACCCCCCACCTTCACTCCCCACCCCACCCCCCAGGTAAAGGGCAAAAGAGAAGTGACCCAGTGAGGAGGGTGCGCCCTCGGCGCCTCTAGAACAAAGCTGAGCCCTCCGCCCCCTCCCCAGCTCCCTTAGCACCGCGCCTCAGTAATTAAAATATGAATTCACCTTCCCTCCCAGAGCCATTCATCACTGCGAAGGGAAGCAGCTGCGGCTTAGGAGACCGGATTTGGGGGATTAGCTCGGGCGGTGGAGCAGACACACCAGGAGAAAGAATTAAAAAGGAAGGGGGTGAATTGAGTTTTCTCTCCCCACCTCCTCCCTCTCCCTCTCCCTCCGGCCGCCACGGAGCCTCCTACCCCACCCCTTCCCCCAAAGCCTAGTCTCTGCAGGTTTCTGGGAACTGTAGTCTACAAGACCGTGTTGATAAACAGGCAGGCCAGGGGTGGGTGGTGGCAAAACTACAGATCCCAGGATTTCTTCCCGGAGTTGGCAGCAGCAAAGCTGGGCACAGGCCACCAGTCTGGGAGAAGCCCGTGTTCTCCTTGAAGGTTAACTCCTTCTTGGCCTGCCTGAGACTGACCTCCAGGCTCCGGCTAATCGAGGCCCTGGAATCATAAGCCAAGGCCCTCTCTGCCTTTGATGGCCTTGGAGGCCACAGACCCTAGCTGGCCAAGGCCAGCCCCCCTTGTTTCTTGCTCGCCCACCTATGGAGAAGGAGCAAAAGCTGCCTCCACTTCCCTAGACTACAAGGGCAGTGAGCATTCATCAGTGGTTCTGAGCTACTGGGGGCCGTGGGCTCTGGCGAGATGGGAACAGCAATAGTCTTGACATGTCCTTATGCCCTGTGTCCAGGGTTCCCCGGTCCTGCCCTGCAGAGGCTGGCGCACCCTACGAATCATCACAAGCACGATTGGGGTCAACTTGACATGTAGCAGCAGCTAGGAAGCTGGTGGCCCAGACTGTCAGCGCCAGAATAGACCCCAAATGTCAAACTTTAGTGCTATCCCCTTCTAAAGATAGCGATGGAGATTTTTTCCCAATAATCTCTATATTTTGAAGGCAGTGTGGCTTAGCAGTCAAACTCCATTTCCACTAAAAATGGAACAAGTATAACAAGAGAGAGTCACCTGAATCTCAGTGTTGTTATACAGGGGCCCACTCTCCCAAGGGAAGCCTGTGCTGGGTATATCTGAGGACTGTCAAAAAGCCTTAGATTGCTGGGAATATTTTAAGTTTCAGCCGTCTGCAGGCAGGGGACAGGACAGACACAGCCCTCTGATCTGTGAATCCTCCAGGGAGAGAGGGCAGGAGGCCAGCTTGCTTTTTCAATGCAGTTCAACAACTATGTAAAATATATAATTGCGTATCTTCTCCAGGCCTGCCCCACTGGCAGTGGCTAAGAGACAAAGAATGGAAAAGAGCTCCAACTCTGTAACCCCAGAAGCACCCCAGGCCCAGCCCCAGAAAGGCAGGACTGTCTCAGGTGAGTTGCTGAGTCGTGGGCTAGCTCTGTGTCCCTGCTGGTGGCAACTTACCTCTTTTACCCCAAGTCCCTTTCCTCCCAGTTCCTAATTCATTCAACAGACTTCCATTCTGCAGTCCCCACAGGGTGCCTTCCTTGCTGGGGTTTTACAGAGGTACAGTCTCTGGAACGGTTCATCTGTCTGCTTCTTCCCAGGCCCAGCCTGGTGCCGGGACCTTCCCCAGCAAACTGTACAGCAGGATTCCTGGGAGGGGCCCAGTTGCAGGGGGGGCAGGAAGAGGGCACTGCTCCAACCTGACTACCCAATTAGGAGATCAGGAATGCCTGGACGTCCTCAGAGCAGGGTAGGGAATAGGAGAGGCTCATTCTGAGCCTGGGGCAGCTGGACAGCGAGGGAAGTGGAGGAAGGTGCCAGCCATCCCTGATCTCTGGGCGAGAGAACCCAGAGGGCAAGCGAGAAACCCTGGCAGATTCTCCTCCCTGTTCTTTTCACCATCTAAGCTGGGGCAGGGGGGAAGTATCCTGGATTCGCCCCAGCAAAACCCCAGCTGGCCTGGGCTTTCTCTTCGCTTCCCCTATTGTTCTGATTCCTAGCCCCTCTGCTCCTGCTGGAAAAGGAAAGCCATTGACGGACAAAGGGTGACTGGAGTTGGGCCATGGGGCCAATTCATGGACACACACCCAACACAGACCTTGTGTGAAGAGTCCCTCATGTGAGTACGGCACTGCCCAGTTTCCCCATGCACTGGTGTTGGCGCTGCCAGCATCCAGCACCATGTGCTAAGAGCACGGGTTCTGGCACCAGACCACCCGGGTTCAAATCCCAGCTTTCCCCCTTACTAGCCATGTGAACTTCAGCCAGTTTCTTAGCTCCCCTGTGCCTCAGATTTCCCATAAGCAAAAAGGGTTAATAATAGATAGGACTGTCTTGAGGAGTAAATGAGTTATGCAGATAAGATGGTTAGAATCATGCCTGGCACATAGTAGACACTCCGTAAATGTTGGTTGGGGAAATTAAGGCTCCGAGATACTGTAAGTAACTTGCTTTCTGATTCTCTACACCAAATGTTATCCTCTCTCTGATTCCTCAGTGGTCTGTCTTAGACAGACTGGGGCCTGGAAGTGCAGAGGGCAACGGGGCTGGGGAGCGAGGGTGCTGCCTCTGTTACTCCAGCCAGACTGCCTGCTTTACTGCCACTTGTTGGAGTCTTCCAGGGTGGCAGGGATGGAGTGAGGCAGGTTTAAAAGGGGCAGGGGGAGGAAATGCAGGAATAGAAATAAGTCCAGGGGAGGAAGCCAGGCAAGCTGAGTGACAGGCAGGATGGGAGTAAGGAGGGCAGGTGCCATTCACACAAGGAAGGCGGGAGGCAAACTGCTGGAGCGGGTAGTGCACCAGGAGCCAGGGACCCTGGGCGCCAGCCTTCCGCCCATGGGGAGCTGCTGCCTTCCTAGTTTCACTGCAGAACCTCTTCTCCCCCTGGCCAGCCCGAGTGCTCCCATTTCAGTGACTGAAGAGCTGGGGGATCTCCTTACACAGAGAAAGGAGGAGTGCAGGGAGGGAGGCAGAGAAGCGGGGGCTGTCCTGGGGGCACTGAGCAAAGGCCCGAGTAAGTCTTCATGGCCCACTGCTCCTGTCTTCAGCCCCCAAATCTCTGGCCCCGAGCCAGGCCTCCGTAACTTAGCAAGGGGGAAGGAACCGACTCAGAGACATCAGCACAGCCTGAGTGTCTCCTTCCTTCCTCCAAGGGGAATCTCCCTCTGGAGTTACCAGCCCAGTCTTCATTTCAGGGTGAGGGAACAGGTCCAGAGGGGAAGTGACTTGGGCAAGGCACACAGCCCAGCCCCAGATCCAGGGGTACCAGATCCCCCCCTTCTGGTGCCCCCTTATTGGCTGGCTCCGAACCCAGTCCCGTGAGGAGGTGCAGCTGCTGCAGGAGAAGGAGCACGCCCCTCACTGTAGCCCATGGCTTTTAGCCCTACATGAGTTTGGAACAGCAATCACATAGGAATGAAAAGCCATAGGCCACAGCAGAGCTGAGGGGGTCCAGCGGCAGGAATCTCAAAAGGAAGCAAGAAGCTGGGGGCACCGGGGGAGTTCTCACTCCCCTTCTCACCCCCCCCCACTGCCTCCCTGGAAGTCCTGGGCCCCCCAGGTTCCATTCTCTCACCATCCCCCACCACCTGCCGGCCCCAGGAGCACTAAAGCCATCTGAGTAATGAGCTTCCAGTTCTTGCCCTACAAAGGCGCACACAATGGCCCTCACTCCAGGGTACGAGGAGGGGCAGCTTCCTGGCCAGGAAGGACCTCCTCAAATTCCCTTAATTAGCTTCCAGCCCCCCAGCCCCGGGTCCTTAACTACCCCCTCCCCAGGAGAATAGGCCAGATCTTTTCAAGGCTGCTGCTGCCAGTACCGGACTGGCCCCATGTTAGGCTCCCTCCTTACAAAGCTTAACCCTTTCTAGTCCAGCTGCAGGAAGCAGAGAGGGCACAGGAGGCCAGAGACGAGGGCCTGCCTCTTCTTTACAAGGGCAAACAAGTTTCTAGGGGTGGGGGCTGCTCCACGCTTCCCAGGCCAGTTCAGGGGTTACCAACTGTACTCATTCCTGCCTGGTTTGGAGGAGAGTGAGATCTCCATCTCCAGCCCTGGTTGGAGGCAGGAAAAGGGCCGGAGCTGAAATCCCCGCCAGCCAGCTTTGGAGCCGTGCCTGGGCGACGCCGTGGGAGGGTGCTGGGTGCTCTGCCGCCCTCACTGGCAGGGGTGATGCTCAGCGGGGGCATCTCCAGCGCTGGGCTGAAGAGCTGGGCTGAGGGGAACAAAGGTCTCAGGACCCTGGAAAAGGTGTGGTCTAAACACACACCATTTCCTCGCCTCCTCTGCTGCGATGGGCATCAGCCTCAGGGGAGTGGGCCCCAGGGGACTCAGACCTCCAGGCACAGCCTTGACCTCTCTCAGGGACCCCCAGTAGGATGGTAAGAAGCCCCAGGCCCTGTCTCTGCCAGGGAGTAGCTGCCACCCCAACCCCAGCCGCCCAGCCTCAGGGGCAGCCTCTTTGACCCTCTGCAGGACCCTGGCTGCAGCAACCCTCCTTAAACTGGACGTCCTGCCCTCCCCAACAACAGCAGCACACACCCCCCCAGGCTTGCCCGGCCTTAAGTTCCAAACACCTGGGCATCCCCCAGCTTCCCGCCTGAACTCCCGGGCCATTGGCAGCCTCTGGTTCCTCTCTCACAGGCCCCGAATCCCAGCCCCAGGACCTTCGCAAAGCTCCAGGCACAATGCCCTCAGCTCCCTCTCAAGGGATATCGGGCCAGGGGCCAGGGGTCCCCGGGGCTGCTCACCTGGCAGTCCCGGTGAGGCTCCCTCTCCCTCCAAGTGTCCCTCACAATTCCGAAGAGCTACTTCCTGCCTTCCAGGCCGCCACCTACTCCTCCACTCATCCCAGAAGCTCCACGCCCGGCACGGGCAGGCCTCCTCCCGCCTCTGCCCGCCCACCGCTGGCCGGGGCCGAGCTGTGCCCGACTCCACTTGACTCACCGTGACCCGCCCCTCCCCCACCCGAGGACAGCAGCGGTGGGGGCGGGCCGGGCAGCGGGGCAGTCAGGTATTCCTTCACCCCTGACTTGGGCCTGGGTAACAAAGGTCTCATTGAGCCTCTGGCTGTCTGGTCGGTGAAGCACAAACCTCTTGTATCTACGCGCTTTTGATGTCCCTTCCTCTGAACCAGCCGTGGATTACTCACGTCCCCTGCCGGGCTATTGGTGCGGAGGGGCTGTGCGGTCCCTCCCTCCCTCCCCTATCCTTTCTCTCCTTCCTTCCCCTACCGCTCCCCTCGGGCTTTTTGAAATTTTGGCAGGAGACCTGAGGCGGCTCCCCGCAGCCCCCTGTGCTGCCCGCCCCCTCCCCTTCCTCTCCTCGCCCACACCCCCACTCTCTGCCCTGGGAGGACCAGGTCAGCACCTGTCTGTCTTTTTATTTCCTTCCTCAGGCCCACTCGGGGCTGGGCCCTCCACCCACCTTCACCTTGTCCTTCCCTGGGATTCCCAGGCTCCCGTCCCTGGGCACAAGGAAGTCTCAGCCCTTGGCCCACCTGCCAGGCCCGGCCCACCTGCTGAGCCCCAAGTAGCTCTGGAAGGGAGGAGTCTCTCTCTAGGGTGCTTCTTAGAGAGAAGGGCTGCCTGGGGGGACAACCATCATGTCTCAGGCCCGGACAGACCTCACGTGGAATGTGGAGGAAGAGGAGGCAGGTCAGCCAGGCCTCACCTCCTTTCCCGAGGAGGACTCTGCTTCCCCCAACCCCGAGAAGCCGCTTTCTCTGCATCCTGAGCAGGGCAAGGTGCCACTTGGTGAGAACCCCAAGGACTCACCCTTCTCAAGCTGGGGCCAGCCCCACTCTTCCTGTCTCCTCTGTGCTGGTGGTGAGAGCTGGGGCCCAGGCAGCTCGGGAGCCTGAGGGGCACCCACCTCACAGGGCCACTGTGACATTCTCTCTCTGGCTTCCCCAGCCCTGTCCCCGGGATCCCTTTCCTCCTTGTCCACTCGAGGAAGAAAGACAGTTGCCTTTGAGGTCTGAGCTCACCCCAGAAATGCCAACAGGTGCTAAGAATTTCCATGGCGGCGGTCCCCCCAACCTACAAGCTGTGGCCACCTCTCCGCCTCACCCCTCCCTGGCCCTCGGGCACTCCCATTCAGCTGAGTGGTGGATTTAGGAAACTTCTCCTGCCCCAACAGAGGCCCCATTCTTCCTGCCGCTGGCTCTCATTGTCCCTCATGACTCCACACATTCTTGGGCCTCTAACGAAACGAGCAGGGGAGACAGCCCCCCCCCTCTTGCTGTCAGCACAGGCCTGGGCCCTGCCACCTGTGGGGAGGGGCGGGGGGGGGCAACCAGGATGGAATGAAAGAAGGTGGGAGACAAAACAGGAGTGAGGGAGACAGCACTGGGAGAGACAGAACAGAGATGCTGAGAGAAACTGAGAAAGAAGAGGAAGGAGATGATAGCAGATGGAAAAGTAGAAGTTCTACAGGAGAAAAGGGAAGGGGAGTAGAGGGAAAGGAACTTAGATTTTTTGGAGTGAAAACTGTGTCAGGTATGTGCTAGGCCCCTATTAAATGTAATCATTCAGTAACATAAACACTATTATTATTCCCATTTGGCAGATGAGAAAACCGAGGCTTACAGAGGTTATGACTTGCCTGGGTGGGCATTTTCGCTTAGAGGAGAGGGCAGGAGAAGCCCGAGAGAGAGAGAAAGGAAGGAGAGAGCCCGAAAAGGAAGAATGCTGGCAGAGAGAGCACGGAGGCTGAGGTGGAACAGGGGCAAAGCTGGAGGAAGCCGGGAGACAGGAGGGAGCTCAGGGGACAGGTGGAGGGAGAGGGCTGGAAGGCTGGCACTCAGGGCTGATGGGCGTGCCCGCCCCTCTCTAGTAACAAGTCCCTTAATCCCAGCAGGGGCTGGAGAACCCAGGTCCAGCCTGTCTCCCTGGGGAGCAGGCTGGGGCAGCTCCCTTTTTAGGGAGCCCCCAGTCCCACTGCTCCCTTCAAGGGCACACAGTCACCCGGGACCTCAGCCTACATCTGGACACTGGACACTGGGGTTGGAGATGGTTCCAGGGGAGGGAAGCCAGGGGGAGCATCCCTTTGCGAGGAGAGAGGTGGGAATAGCAGAGAAAGCCACAGAGGGAAGGGCTGGGGGGCAGACCAGGCTCAGCCCACGAAAGGACAGGAGAAGCACTAGAACTGCTCCAATAGGAGCCCATGGGCTCCCTGCCACCAGAGGTAATCAAAAACAGGATGCACAACCACTTTTCAGACCCACCACCTGGCACAGAGTAGGTGCCCAATAAATGGTATGCTAATATAGAAGGGGTTCTTGCACCTGGAAGGAAGTTAGGTAAGGTCCCAACAACTCTTAAGATTTCATGAGTCTACACTGGAGCTGACTTCTCTCAAAGCTTTTCATAGACTTATTTACCTTTCTGGAGCCCAGCAGACCTGCCTTGGCCCCTGGTGGCAGGGAACTGGGACATTAGGAGGATGCCACCACCCATACTCCAACCCAGGGGAGACTAAACTGGAAGCATATGACATAGTCCTAAGGATGCTGGCTGAATGATACAGATACGCATTGGTCGAAGGAATGAATGAATAGGTGATGAAGCTTGGCAAACAAGGGCAAGAGATCTAGGTCCTCCCGTATTTCAGGCTTGGTGTGTGCTTGGAGCTCCCTCCCACCTATACTCTCAGGGAGGAGGGTCCCTGAGCTGGAATAGGTTGTGGGGTACGGGTAGGGAGCAGAGCCTGGCATTCTGATGCCACCCACCATGGTGGTGGTGGCGGGGGCATTGCTGAAACTTCAGAGGAGCCCTGGGGGTTTGGTTCTGCTGCCTCTGCCCCAAACAGGCAAAGGATATGTGTTTGAGATGGGCCTGTGGGTACAGTCCCTGACCCAGGAGAAGACTAGTTCTAGAAGGACCCGGCAGGATTCTGTACACGTTGTCCTCCAGGTCTGCACCAGGCCAGCAATGTTCGTGCTACCAAGAACAGGATGACCTCCCTTTCTCTAGGCCACTAGGTAGCCATGGCTTGAGACCCCATTGCCCCCCAGATCCATCTCAACTCCATAGTATGAGCAGCTCAGGTTCCCTGTCACTTAACAGCCTGGGAGCTCCCCCACCAAGAGTGAAGTGGGGTGGGTGCTGCTCTGTTGAGCAGGAAGGCATGAATTTTCTTTTTCCCAAGGGCTTTCTCCAGTTCTGAGCCTTCCCAGGCAAACAGGGGGCTCCCAGCCTGGCAGCCCTGGGCTGTCAGGGAAGGGGAGAGAAGAGAGACCCAGTCATGGCCTCAGCAGTCAAGGTAGAGAGAGATCTGGGGGAAGGAGAGCAAACAAAGGCAGAAGCTGGGGTGGGGGTGGGGGTCTCTACAGCCTGGACAGCTCCAGCCCCTGCATCTGATCTCTCTAAGCTGCAAGTCTGGTCTGTGGGAGGGAGGACACAAGGAGGTGCTTGTGTCACCAGAATCTAGCCTCCCCAAGCAAGGACCCAGGCCACAGTTTTGCCTCTCAGCCAATCAAGCTGTTAAAGAAAAATAAAATCACCGTCATTGGCAAACTCACATGCATTTCAACCTGAGCAATTCATGAATAGCAAAACGTTCCAACATCTGCCCAGACCCTATTCCTGCCCCCATCCCTTTCCTCCCATGCCCCCCTCAACCCACACGGGGCGATGGTGGCCCAGCCTAAAGAAGTAAGGAGCTGGCCTCTCCCAAGCCCCTGTGGAGCACCTCTCAGAGGAGCAGGCAGAGAGAGATGAAGGGTGGGGAGAAGGGCTGCAGGGACAGCCACTCATTTGGCAAACATGCACTGAGCACATACAATGGGATGGGCACTGTGCTAGGCACCGGGAGACAGCACTCAGTAAGGGACAGCCGCCAAGCAGGCAGACTAGCGGAAGACAGGCCACATGCATATGATCACAACTCAGAGCGTTGGGCCAGACGGATCGTGGTCCCCCCACCACCCAGAGTCTCCACGATGCCTTTCTGGGGGTTACACTGCACTTGGTCCTCCCTAGTTGAGGGTGTCTCCTTCCTCTTCATCCCTTTAGGGGACTGGTCCCCAGCTGAGGCCTCCTGGATATTCTCTTCTTTGTATAGTTGGGGAGTGGGATGGGTCGGGAGAGGGACCCTGAGTCCAGGAGGGTGCCCAAGACCCCTTGGCGGAAGTGTCGTCTGGGGGGTGTGTGTGTGTAAAAGAGAGATCCTCTTTCCCCTGCCTTTGTGACAGCCCCAGTGGGGCAATGGAGTGCTAGAATCGAGTGACTATTCCCAGCCCCGGGACTCAGCTGTGTCCTCCTGGAGGATGTAAGCCACGGAAACTGCTCCCCGCCTTTTTGGAGGACAATCCCTTTCCCCTCATTTCACAGCTCGCTAACCTGGAGCTCCTATCCCAGTCTCAAAAGAGCCGAATTTTCCTCCCAAGTTAGCCGCTCTTAAGGCTGAAGTTGAGCTGAGTCGTACACTGGCAGATGAAGGTACGTTGAAAAATCACCAGGTAAGATGAAATCGGACCAGAAGAACCATTTGTTAATGAGGCTGTGGGGACGAGGGCAATCCACTAGTGCTTCCAAAGCGAGGCTGTGGAATGTTGGTCAGGAAGGCAGGGCTGTCCCTTGGGCCCCCAGGCGCCCTCTCCTGACAGGCCCAGTAGAGGCAGGGCTGGCCAGCCCTTGTTCCCCAGGGACACCCTGTCAGGGACCCTTTCTCAGGAAAAGGAGCAGCCATCCTCTCCAAAGCCGCCTCCTGCGCCCCTACCCTGGCCGGAGCTCTGGGAGGGTCCCCAGTCCTAGCCCTTGTTAGCTATGCAAAGGCCACAAGGATGGGAGGCAGGCTCAGGGCCAGGAGGTCCTGCCAGACCTGGACCCCATAGACACAATGACTAGGAAGCACTGGGGGAGGGGCGGGGACTAGCTGTGTCCCCCCCAAGCCGGGGACCACGTTTGCCTCTGCATACACTGGAGTTGGTGGTTTCGCCCAAGGAAATGGCTTCTCCCAGCCTCCCAAGCTGGGGTCTCCTGAGGAGCTCTGCTCCAGGGGTACTGGACACCTCTCCTTTTCCGTTCTTAGTGCCAAACAAATTCACAAGTGTCACAAAGTGCTGATCCCTACCCCTTTACAGCCCCCTCCTCATCCCACTCCGTACCGAGGGGCGAAGGAGAAAGGGGAGGCACTCGAAGCGGGTTTCCCTCGGTCGGCACAGAGACTCGGCTACCTCCAGAGCCAGGGCTCCCTCGCACACTCCCTCCCCCCCGGAATCCCACCAGCGGCAAAATCCTTCAAAAGGAACAAAGGCAATGGGGGCGGGGTGGGGGCTTCCGATTTGGTCGACCTGGGGCGGCAGCTGACGCAGCCCGCGGCCGGCCAGCGCGGGCTTTCAGGTGAGCGCGTGAACCCGCATCCTGGAGCCCGCCCATGCCTCAGGGACCCCTCTTCGCCCGGCCGGGCCCGGAGTGCACAGGCGAGTCGTCCTCAGCCCCTCCCGGCCCCCGACCCGCCACGGGGGTCGCCAACTCGCAGCACTTTCTGCCTATTTGTTTTCGCGCAGTACTCACAGTTCGGATGCTAAGCCGGCTCCTCTCTTGCACTCACTTCCTTTGTCTCTCTCTCTTTCTCTCTGTCTCCCCCTTTCCAATCTCTCTCTTCCCTCCTTGTCTGATTCTCTGCCGTAGCTTCCAGTGGAGAAAAATAATTATTCTTCTCAATGGGTTCGCACCGGCGCACGCACAAGCGCGCGCACACACACACACCGCCGTGGTACCCAATCAATGCACAAATCTTCGGGGTCCCTTTAGCCTCTGCGGATGACTCCGGGAGTTAATTATGAAGCCTATTTCGGCGCGGCATAAATATGCATTAAGGTATGAAATGACAACCGATGCGCTGAACTTCAGGGAATTGGCATTTAGACAGACTTCGTCTCGCCACCCCCGACTCCCTCGGTGGCCCCACGAGCCCCCTCCACAGCCTCGCGCCTTCCCGGGCTAGCAGTGGCCATCGCAAGCTCCTACCGGGGATTCGGGGGAGGGGGGACCCCCGCAGCTGCGTAGGCGCCGCGCTAGTGCCGGGGACCCCCTCGTGCGCCCTCTGCGGTCAGGGCAGACCCTCAGCCGGCAGTTCCTCCTCCTCAGTCCCCGCAGGCCGGGCCCAGGCCACGGTGCCCCAGGGCCGGCCCGGGCTCGGTCTGTGAACTAACTCCCGGCTCAGCCCTTGGAGGAGCGGGCGAGAGCGGGACGGCTACCTGCCCGCACACCCGAGTTCTGGGCAGAGCCAGAAAGACCGGGACGCGATTCAACTCACATTCAGGCAAAGCCGCCACACGCCTCCGGGTCCCGCCGCCCCCGGCCGGTCCTGACCTGCACACACATGCACGCACTTGCACACACACGCGCGCACATGCACACACATATGTGCACACCCTCGCGCACACAGACACTCCCGCGCGCGCTCACGCCCGCACACACTCAGGGTTACAACAAAGGAAGAGGGGCCAGCGCTGCCTTACTTTTCTTCCTCTTCTCTCTTTTGCAGCCCCCCAGCCCCGGGGCCGGCGTGCCCGGCCCACCCCGCCCTCCGCGCCCCCCGACGGCAGCGGGCGGCCGGCATTCCGGAGCAGGCGCCGCAGCGGCAACTTCGCGCCCGGGCGCCCGCACCGCGCAGCCGGGCGGGCGGGAGACAAAAGCTGCGGCGCCGCCGCCGGAGGCCGCGCGGCCAAGGTGTGCTCGCTAATTGTCAGGAAATGTGTGTGTGCGCGGCCGGGAGCCCGCAGGGGCGGGGGAGAGGGAGAGAGGAAGAGGAGACCACCCCCCACACACACCCCCGCCACTCGCCAGCGCCCGGCACCCGAACCGGGATTAGAGAATAAATTATCTGCTCTCTTCTCATTGGGCTGTGCCTGAGGACGCCGTCGGCGGCGCCGGGCTGGGAGCTCGCCCGGCCCTTTGCATTCTCCGCACAGCTCCGGCTCGCCTCGCTTCGCGGGGGCCGAGAGCCCGGGGCCTCGGCTGCAGACACCAGGGGACACCAGCCGGCTGGCCGCGCCGCCCCCCTCCCCTCCCCCACACCACCCTATCCCCGCCCGGCTCAGCCCGACCCCCTCCCCTCCCAATTCTGGCTGGTGTCTTGGGGACGAAGAGACCGGGAGAAAGAGGCCTGGAGGATGGAGATCTCAGTGTCCTTCCCCCCTCCCC
This sequence comes from Varecia variegata, assembly GCA_028533085.1. Taxonomy (NCBI): domain Eukaryota; kingdom Metazoa; phylum Chordata; class Mammalia; order Primates; family Lemuridae; genus Varecia; species Varecia variegata. Next base: position 19,984,585 of record CM052450.1, on the reverse strand, counting down.
CGCCACACCCCCTACTCAAGAAGGGGGAAGGTGGGGGCCGTAGGGGGCAGTCACCTGAGCCAAGCCCATCTCAGCCAGAGACGGCTTTGAGAGCCCTTGGAGAGGATCCCTTCATTGACCAAGCCCCATCCCTTGGGGCCATCTCCTGCCCGCCACATCTCAACAATGACAAAGAAGACATGGCAACTAAGGATCTGCTTTTCTCCTCTCTGCAGCCCCCTCAACTCCAGCCCAGTCTTGTTCCCCGTTTCCTGCTCATTAACTGCCTGCAAAGGAAATGCCCTCTGGTTCGAAGCAGCTTCCTGCAACGAATTCATTCATGCATTCTGCAAGCTCTATGTAGGACCACTCCTGTGCCATGACATGGGCTAGACAGCAGAAATATAAAGGGGAAAGATTCAGGTGAGACAGTCACACAGAAAACCAAACCAAAACAAAACAAATCAACCCAACATCAGTGCCAGAGGTGGTGCCAGAGGTGCCAGTGCCAGCACCCATGTGAGGGATGCTACACCAAGGTGCAAGCAAGGTTTGAGCCCAATAGGCAGGAATGACTAACTTCAGCCATTCATTCAGTAAATAATCTAGCATGTCTTTTGTGCCGGGCTCTGTGCTAGGCATTGGGGATACACAGGTGAACTGGTGGGCATGGTGCCCACTCCCCTGGAGTGTACAGTCTGGTGAACAAGATGGACACTGACTGGTGTGATATGAGCTGATCAGGAGACATTTGGGGGCTGTGAATAATGGGTGCTTCTTACACTACTTTGGGGAGCCCAGAAAGGCTGTCTGAGGAAATGAGGTCTAAAGGATGAAAGACAGCCAGGTGAGGATGGTATGGGGAGGGGCAAAGGGAAAGGCCCTTGAGCTGCTGGTAACTGGCTCATGAGACATCTAACTCAAAGAGAGGGAGCACACAGAGGGAGGTGGGTGGGGAAGGCCGTGGGGGGAACTAGGAGAGCTATCCAGGGTAGTATTTACAGGTATAACCAAGGCAGATTTTCCAGGTTCTACAGACTAATGTTTTGGAAGAGACTTGCTTCTGTGTCGCTATCTCTCAGGCCAACCCCACATCCTGCCCCCATTTTGCTTCTATTCACTATCTGTTGCAACTGGGCCAACTTTGTGCCTGCTGAAGACAGCCCAGAAATAAAAAACATAGATGATGACATCCCTGCTTCAACTTCTCACTCCCCAGCAGCTCACGCCACTGTTTACCTTGTCATTCATTGACCACTGGCCCTCACATGGGATAAGCTGTCCATAGCACTGGCCCAGACTCCTTCGCACGTGCTGGGATTGTATGCTTTCCCAGTGCTTCTGCATTTAGTAGTCCTGGATTCTCACAAGAGTCCTGTGAGTTAAGTTTATCTCCAACGGACAGATGGGGAAACTGAGAGCCTAGTGCCACATACAAATTCAGTACCCAAGCAGAGTTTGTGACTCCCTGACTTCTTTCTACTAGACTTTCAGGCATTCACCAGCCTCCCAGATCATCACTGAGCCCCGTAAGGGTAGGGGCTGAGTAATCCCCTGCCTCTGCAAGAGCCTTCAGCACCTAGGACAGGGCCCTGCACACCCCGGCTCTGAAGCTAACCCTGCTGACCGAGTGGCTGTGGTGGAAATGATTAAACAGGAGCTTTAGGAACATGTTATAGCAGAAACTGTATGGGGTGCCACTGTTACTAGCACACGTTACACACCTTACTTAGCCTTTCTGAGCTATAGTTTCCTCATTTGCCAAATGGGATTCACGCTATCCATTTGAGAAGACTGTCGTGAGACTAAGCGAAATCATGTATGTATGGAATACAAAGAGAGAAATACACAAGACAGTGGTAATGGTAGTTACTTCCGGGAAGGGGATCTGGGTGGATGGGGCACCTACTTGTCATGCTTCCCACTCTGGTAGTTGTGATGTTGTACCATGTGCATGTACATTACAAGATGAATAATGAAGTATTTTAATGAGAAAATATGTAAAGCAACATAACAACAATATTAAAATAACGTTTCTTGAGCTGAATGAAATTTTGTAGTTTGGAACACTGGAATGCGTTATCGAGAAAAATCACGGAGTCTCCTTCAGAAAGCAATGCTCAGACTGGGCACTGTGGCTCACGCCTGCAATCCCAGCACTTTGGGAGGCCGAGGTGGGAGAATTGCTTGAGATCAGGGTTTGAGACCAGCCTGGGCAATATAGTGAGACCCTGTCTCTAAAAAAAAAAAATTTTTTTTTAATTACCTGGGCATGGTGGTGCACAACTGTAGTCCCAGCTACTCTGGAGGCTGAGGCAGGAGGATCGCTTGAGCCCAGGAGTTCAAGGCTGCAGTGAGCTATGATCATGCCACTGCACTCTAGCCTGGGCAAAAGAGCAAGATCCTGTCTCTAAAAAAAATTGATTCTGACCTGAGGGTTTGTCTGTAGGCAAGGATGAAGCTGACTCACCAGGTGAGATATTTTGCAGCCCAGAAATTCTGCAGTTGAGACCCTCGATCACAGTGAGCGTCCCAGCAGGCTCACTTTCTTTTGAGAGATCCAAATCCCTGCAGTAATAGGAGACGAGTGGGCACAGAGCATGGGTCATGGGGATGACAGGCCATGTGTCTGGGCAGCCCCTCAGCAGGCCCTTTCTGGCCAGAGAGGGCAGGGCAGGAAGGACTCCTGATCTGTAATGGACTGCTGCTCCTCTCCAGCTCAGCGAGCTAGCTACCGGCCTGGACACACTGTGGCCCAGAGGAAAGCTGAGAGCAGCAGGTGCACAGCCTAAGGAGGGGAGTGGGCTTTCTCCTGTTACCCTCCAGGGACTGAGGTCCTGGGACAAGACAGGGCAGCCATTCATCAGCTAGCACAAAGAGACACTCTCTTAGCCACACGGAGACCAGGTCACCTCAGACACTGGGGTATAACATCAGTGGGAACTTTAGAGACCTCTTAGAAAAACCTTTGGACTCTCACATCTAGTGGTTTTGGGGAAAGGATTGGGACAAGGTAACATTTTGTAGAAAATCCTGGGGAGACAAAGGCAGAGGTGGTGGCCGAGCCTCAGTGAAACATGGGGGAGGGCAACAGGATCAGAAAGGCTAGCAAAATAGGAGTTAAAAGAAACAGAAAGAATTTATTCTGGAGAAGAAGTAGCTAAGGAGAAAAGGAAGGAGCATCAGAGGCCCAGGGCTGGAATGGCATCTTTCAGTCTAAGGAAAGGAGAGGGCTGCTCCTTTTTCTGCTCTGAGTTTCCAGAGAAAAGAAACTGTTCCCCTTCCGAGGCTGAGGGTGCAGTGTTTTAGTCTGGCGCAGGGGCTGAGGGGGACAGGGATACCTTGCAGCTCCAACTTTGGACAGGTCACCTTCCTGACACACGTCTTTGCCTCCTGTCCATCTCTTCCTAGTTAATGCAAAGCAATAGCAATCCAGTCCACGGTCAGTCTTGAAAACAGGAATGACTTTCATCAGAAGGGACAAAGTGCAAACTATTTCCATATTAAGCAATCAAAGGTACTTACAGATTATCATCACCCAAGGATTCTGAGCATCTATTGTGTGCAGTCCACTGGGCTAGGGCAATCACCAGAGCATCAGATATGGGATATAGATAAAGAGCCACAGTTTTAATCAATGAATGTGTACGTGCCTAACACAGCACTAGACACCTTGGCGATACAAAGATTCATTTCGTTCGTGCTTTTCTTCAGTAGAGTCCTCCTCACACGTGCCAGCTACATATTCTAGACGGCATGTAGCTCTAACTGACCACTGAACTTCCTTGATGACAGTGTCAGGATGTGGCCCTTCACGCCTCATGTCGCCAGCCCTAGCCTACTGCGTCATCCATCGCCATAGACTGGAATCCCAAACCTCGCCGTTCAGCTGCTGATCGAATCCCATCTCTCACCTCTCCCTGCCCTCCCTGCTGTATGCCCTGGAACTCAGTCTGTCATCAGCCAATGTCCCCCCATCCTTAACACATTGACTGCCACACTAGAAAAAAAGGTTTTTCCTTGAGGCCACGGTGTTTTATTACAAAAATAGTAATAAAAACTTCGAAAACAAAATGATCCTTTCTAATTTAATGAAAAATTTGTTATTTTTTATTGTTTTCTGTGTGCGAGTTATATGCAACTTGAAAAACAGTTCACAGGGCTCCCAAGGTGAAGAGACGTGTGAGTTTCAGATGCTTTACCAGACCCCGGGCTCAAAACTAGCGTGAGTTAAATACAACTCACATGGCAGTTAATGTGTTAAACCCTTCCCTGAGCATTCCCTTCAACGTCTTGCCCTACTGACACCTGGCTGACTCCTGAAGACGCTGCCTCCCCAATATCCCCGCCTCCAGGCAAGGATGAAGTGTGCAGAAAATAGTGAAAACTGTTTTTTCTCTCACACCCCACACATTTCATGGTCTGCAGAGGTTCTTCCAAACTTCTCCTCCTCCCTCCTGCAAAAACTCCAGCATCTTAGATATCAATGTGGTCAGACCCCACCACCAGCTACCTTGTTGCTGTCTTCTCCCCCACTCCCGTGGAAAGAACTAAATCTTGTTCTCACCAATATCTGCTTCTCTTCTTATAAGGACATTCGTCATACTGGATTAGGGCCACTCTAATGACCTCATCTTATTACATATGCAAAGACCCTATTTCCAAATAAGGTCATATTCACAGGTATTGGGGATTAGGATTTCAAACATCTTTCTGGGAGACACGAGTCAGCGCCTAAGAGATGTTTACCAGCTATTTCACATTTAACATGTCCATAATGGAATTCTTGATTTCTATACCTATTGCCTCCAACCTGTTCCTCCTCCAGTTATTAGGGCTGTCAGCTCTGTCCAAACACCTAGGGAAATCTTTGATTCCTCTCTTTTTCTCACCCTCTACAGCTAATCTATCAGCAAGACCCGTTGCCCAAATCCAACCACTTCTCTCCGGCTCCCTTGAGTCTAGTGATCTCACCTCTTCCCCGGGCTATTGCACCAGCTTCCTAACTGGTCTCCTGCTTCCACTCATCCTTGCCACTACAGTCGACTTTCCATCAAAAAGCCAGAGTGAGTGCTTAAAGCACGAATCAGATCACATCCCACCCACTGCTAAAAACCGTCCAAAGACTTCTTACTGGAATTAGAATAAAATCCAAGCTTCTTAACTTGGCTTATGAGGTTTTACATGGTCTGACTCCTCTTCTCTCATAGCCTACAACTCTCCCGCACACTCACCTCCTCTCCAGCTGCACAAGCCTTCCTCGGGCTCCCTTAAGCATTCCGAGACTACTCCTGCCTCAGGGCTTCTCACTTGCTGTTCCTTCTACCTGGAACACCCTTCCCCCATCTTGGCACAAACAACTTTCAGCATTCCAGTCGTATCTCAAATGTTACCTTCTGAAGAAAGGCCCCCACTGCAACAGGCACTCTCTCCCACTACTCTGTCTTCCTTTATTCGGAGCTTTATTTCTGTCTGAGATTGTTTTATTTATGGGTTTCTGTGTTTACTCTGACTCTCCTGTTAGAATGTAAGGGCAAGGATTTAATCTGCCTTTGTCACTACTGAGTCCCCAGCACCTACAACAGAGCCAGGTCATAGTAGGTGCTCCCTCATATTTATTAAGTACATAAATTTGCTACTATGTGCCAGGTACCGTACTAGGGTCTGGGGATTCAGAAAAGCAAAAAATAAAATCTATTTCTTCTCCATGAACAAGGGAGCCACCCTCCCCGCCGGAGGAGCACGTCAGGGAGAAAACCAGAGATGGAACCGCTTCTTAGCAGCATTAGTTCTGAGGATGAGTGAGCGCCCAAGCTCCCTGTCCTGGACCCACAGGACCCGCTCTAACCCTACACCCCTCCTGATGCTTCCCCGCCTCCCCATCTCAGTCGGCGACCTTGCTTTCCTTCACAGAGAACACTGAATCCTGGACCAGGAACTCTTGCCCTAATCTCCTATTTCCTTCCCCTTCCTTTTCTGCCTGCCTTTCCTGAAAGAGTGTGAGCTTTGTGATCAGGTGGACATGGGTGCCAGCTGTGGGTCTGACAGTGACCTTGGACAAATGACTTAACCTCTGAGTCTCAGTTTCCTCATCTATAAAATAGTCATGATCACAACCACTAGGTTATCGTATTAGGTTGTCTTGAGGATTGAAAAGATATATCAACGTGCCTGTCTTTTCATAGATGCTAACTAATCATTCCATTCCTTTCCCTGCCCCTCTCTCTCCCCAACTACCCAATGAGATAAGTGTTATCATTTCTGTTTTACAGCTGGAGAAACTGAAGGCGAGTCTACTGACGTCAAGTGTTTAAGTCTATCCGTGAGTACCCAAAGCCACACCCTGCTAAGTGGCAGACCCTGTGTTAATCCCGTATCTCTCAGACTGCAGGCCCAGGGCTTACACTGCTGCTGCAAAAAACAAATACAAAGACAATCTAGTGGTGTTGTAATAAAACCAAATTAATTCAATTTAAAGGATTGTCCTTTATTCTGACATTTTGTCCATTCTCTCTCCCACCCTCCTGAGTGTTAGAATGTCCTTTATCTTAAGAAATAATTGTTGTGTTTTTTTCCTTACTTGGAAAGAAACCCACAACACCCGTCCCTACTATCACAAAACTGCCTCACATGTACTAGGTAGGCTGCCCCTCATTCCCCTCCCGCGGAGAGCTGGCCCCAGCATTTCTGTATTAGGGAGGGCGAAAGATAGTGGGTTGGTTGGAAGGAGGAGGTTGAGGAATTGTCTGAAAGCTGGTTATGTAACTACCAACCTTGGCTTGGAGGGATTCATGGAAAAGTCAGAGAAGTCAGAGCTCCCACCCAGCCCCCCGCTGTCATTGAAATGCCCTGGCACACGGGCACAGCCTCCCCCGAGAAGGAACCCCAAACTGCTCGGACATGCTGTATCCTCCCTGTAGTCCTCCTTCCCCAGTTGGTTCCAGAATGGTCTCTGCCTTTCTCTTCCGAATAGCGTGCAGCATGCCCCATGGGAAAAATTTTGGATTTCAATGAAGAGCATAAAATGTGGGCAGCATATTGGCCCTAGTATTTTATTTTCTTTTTTCCATGCAGCCAGCCCCAGGAGGTGACTGACAAGTTGGGCCAAGTGCACTGAAAGCCCTGTCTCAGCTGGCCCATAACTCCTGAGCTGCACAGACCCCTAAAGACCCCACAAGCCGGCAGAGAGCCATAAATCTGGCAAGCCGGAGGCTGGGAGCTCAGTGATTGCGCTGGGGAAAAGCAGCCTGATCTGATCGCTGTGTGAGCTGGAGAGAGAAAAGGTGGTGACTGGAGTGCTGGGAATACAATGACTCTGGAACAAAATGAAGCAGCAGAGGGATGGCAGGAGGGACTGTGGTTTTCATCTGTACAACAAAGGGGCTGGATGAGACTGCATCTGAAGCCCTTTCATCGCAGAAATTCTGCGTTCCCCTAAGGTCACGTGTGATCCGGCAGACGTGGGAGGGTGTCAGAGCAGGAAAGCGGGACTGGGAGACCCAGAGAAGCCAGGAGAGGTGAGGAGGAGGAGGAGGAGGAGATATTTAATGCCCAATTACTACCACGTTTAGTCCACAAATAACAAGTAAGGTAGGTATAGTTAGTTATCCCCATTTTACAGAGAAGAACATTGAGGCACAGAGGCTAAATTAATTTCCTAAGGTCACAGAGCTAAGTGCTCAAGCCAGATTCCAACTCAGGCAGTGTGCCCCGGAGCTTACATTCTTGGTACCAAAGCCATTTTGCCTGAGTGTGTGATGTGACCAGGCGAACCCTAGAAGAAGCATGTATACAACTCCTGTTTCCCCATTTTGAAGGAGAGGAGTGGAAACAGATGGTCCCTATGGAGCAATTGTCCAAAATGCATACCTGTCTTGCGAGAGAGAGGAGCTCGTGCCTGTGTGTATGTGACCGTCCAGAGGGGACGTGGCAGACAAGAAGCACATAGGTGGAAATGTTCCATAGGAGTGAATGTAAATTGCTGGACTTGAGCACAGAATCGCCATTAGATAAGAACAGGATGGGGGAGTTAGGACCCAAGAGCATCAGTTTAGGGGCTTCCCCTGATAGCAAGCTCAGGTCAAGTCCCCAGTGTGGCGAGGCTTCCAGAAAAGCCCGCTGCAGGAGTGCGTCAGCAGAAGGGAAGTGTCCCAAACCAGGGCAGGATCCCCAGAGCACTCGTGCTGGGTTGAGTTCTAGGCCCCTTGCTGTAAGAGAGGTAGGGACAGGTGGGAGAGGATGAAGAGGACAGTGACGGGGACAGAGATGGACATCTGAGGACGAGGTGAAACATTCACCGGTACAGAGAACCAGGTGACTGTGCAAGTTATGCAGTATATCACAACCTCAGTTTTCCCATCTGCAGAAGGGGTTTCATAGTAGGGTTGGCGTAGAGATTAAATGAGGCATGTAAAGCGCTTAGCTCAGGGCCTGGCACAATAAATGGTAGCTGCACTAGCTGTTATTAAGCACCAGCCTGATCACCTCGGACAAGCGAAGCCATGCGAGACACAGCTGCAGGGTCAAAGACAGGGGTCTTCACAGCATCAGTCCAGCACCACTAGCTCTGTGGAGCAGGTTAGCACATCCAAAGGCCCTGGGTATTGTTCTTCATCCTCTGACATTAGTCCTGTTAAGCCTCAACAACCTCTTCTTCTTGGTGGCCTAGTGAGCCCTCTTGGTGACCAAAGCAGAGAGGTGTCTAGCTAGCAGTGTCCCCTTCTTCCCCTGTGGCTGGATGGGTGGGCGGGGCAGTGGGAGGGCATGGGACCAGCAGGGCCGCTAGTGATAGCCAAGGTCCAAGTGCACCTCTGCTTGCCTGTTCTTCTCCTTCCCTCCCTGTCTCTCCCTCTTCCAGCCCGCTGCCCCCCTCCCCCTCTCCCCCATCCTCCCTGCTTTCTTGCTGGGGGCAGGGACAATGGTGCTAGTCTCCTCTTTCCCCGAGTCCTAGCTGAGCACTGGTTTCCTACACTGGCAGGAGCCAGGCAGACAGTAGGCTTTCAATGACAAGGAGGATGCAGACAAATGCTTAGAAGACAGGAAAGCACATCACAGGCTGCCAAGGTTGGAAAGCACCTACAAGATCACCTGGTTTAAGCCTTAGACTAGGTGGTTTTCTAACTTTCCTGAGCATAGAATTATTAATACTCGGGGAGCTTATTAAAATGCAGATTCCTGGGCCATACCTACTGAGCCATAATCTCTTGGGTGGATACCTAGGAATTTCATTTGTCACCAGCTCTGGCAGGTGATAGCCTACGCAGGTGGACACTTTGGGCAACACTGTTCTAATTCCTGACTCCTCTGCATCGTCCCACTATATACCTATGGGGAAACTGTGCAAGTTCACAAAATGCCTCTGCTCTCAAATAGCTCCCAGTCCAGCTGGAGAAAGAAGACAGCCACAGGAGCAGTTAGCACAAGGTCCTGGCTGATGGCCTGCCTTGAGGGTTTAGGGACGGGCTGGCCCAGTCGAAGGCTCGGGGAGGAGACAAGGTTTGAGCAGAGCCAGAACAACCGAGGATGGTTTTCTTCCCCAAGCAGCTCAGATGTGTTCTTAGCAGAGGTGTGCAATTAGCCAAGCTCATGAATTCTGCATGTCTAACTGACTTTCATCCACCTCTCCCTCCTCCCCTCAGACGGAGCCCTCTGCTCCCTGGGACATAATTACAATATCTGGCCTGCTTTAATGAAGGCGAAAATATTCAGTATTTGTATGTGGCTTCTCCTGTGTTGGAGAGGGCTGGAGGGGGCGGGGTGGGAGGCGGTGCTTTGGGAGGATGAGAGACTGATACCCTCACCTCACACTTCTACCAAGCGTCTCAGCTCACAAAGCCCATCCACACACATTTTCTCTTTGCCTCTTGGCCCCATCACGGTGGCCATGTGTTTTAGAACCACTCCTGCCAGCGAAGGGGGCCTGCACGGTTTTTAAAATGATGTTGACATCATGTCAGCTCAAGTAAATCAGTATTTCCATCTCAACCGACTCCTTTAGCTTCAAGTTCACATACCAGGATCTGGGTTAACTTACACGATCCCACCATCCAAAATGCTTCATCAGGGAGTCAGTTTTTATTTCTTATTGTTCCTAGTGATAGTCACTGACCTATGCCTAGCACATTATACTAACCTTGAACCGCTGATTGTAATCAGCACAATTATTTTATAAATCATTAAGAAAATAAAGAGCATCGCCAATTACTATACAACCATCGGCTGTAAGATACCAATTTCAAAGACACTGAAATTTGAAAAAAAAAAAATGCACGTTAAGATTGGTGAAATGTTCTAAATGAGAAAGGACACAACAAATAGACATTAGTCCAGCTGACTGTGGCATATGAATCTTTTTATTGAACATTGATCCCAAATCCAATAGCAAATGGGAAGGAGGGACAGAAAGAGAGATGAGAGGCTATTTCTGGTTCATCAACTAGAGAGGACCATGGATCATTTTTCTTATGCTCTAAAAGACACTAGAGATTTAAAATTTTACAGTTCAGTTTTACAGGTGAAAGCGTCAAGGCTCAAACACATACCTGGCTGCTCAAGGCCACACAGGTAGGAGTGGTGTACAACTCAACCCCAGGGCTTCTGTTTCAAGATTCAGTGTCCTAGGCAACCCGAATGTCCATCAAGTGATGAATGAATTGATGCACACAACATGGTATAACCTGACAGCAGTATACTATTCAGCTGGAAAGGGCAATGGAGTGCTGACACATGCTATGACACAGAGGAACCTTGATGACATTCTGCGAAGTGTAAGAAGCCAGACATTAAAAGCCACATGTATGATTCTGTTCATGTGAAATATCTAGGATAGGCAAGTCCACGACACAGAAGGCAGATGAGCAGTTGCCAGGGCCTGCGAGGAGGGGGACACGGGGAGTGACTGCTGATGGCTATGAGGTTTCCTTCTGCGGTAATGATGGTGGTGATGACGCACAACACTGGGAACGCACTGTCGCTAATGGTGAATTTTATGCTATGTGTGTTTCACCACAACTGAAGGAAAGAACGAAGGAAGGAAGGGAGAGAGGGAAGGAAGGAAAGGAAAGGACGGAAGAAAGAAAAAATCAGGGAAAATGAAAAATTCCATGTCCTCTCCCCCCTGGTACTGCCGCAGGCACAGTCTGCAGCTGGCGCGGCGAGTGCCCACCACGGAGTGAGTCCTCAACAGATCGTGGACAGAACGGTGGGGCGATGGGGCGGCTGCTGCTCAGAGAGTTGTCGGGGGCAGGAAATCCCCAGAGAAAAGGCCACGTGTTGCTCTGGAGGTCGTTCAGGAAGCTGGGCCGGGGGTGGCCAGAGAAGGACAGCAATGAGAATGGGAGCTTGGGCCAGGTGCGGTGGCTCACGCCTGTAATCCTAGCACTCTGGGAGGCCGAGGCGGGCGGATCGCTCAAGGTCAGGAGTTCGAGACCAGCCTGAGCAAGAGTGAGACCCCCATCTCTACTAAAAATAGGAAGAAATTATATGGACAGCTAAACATATATATATAGAAAAAATTAGCTAGGCATGGTGGCACATGCCTGTAGTCCCAGCTACTCGGGAGGCTGAGGCAGGAGGATTGCTTGAGCCCAGGAGTTTGAGGTTGCTGTGAGCTAGGCTGACGCCATAGCACTCTAGCCTGGGCAACAGAGTGAGACTCTGTCTCGAAAAAAAAAAAAAGAAAGAAAGAAAGAAAAGGGAGAATGGGAGCTTGGGAGAGCCAGGCAACAGAGAGAGATGGGGAAGAGAGAAGAAAGAAGAGAGAAAAGTGGGCAAAGGGGAAAGCAGGGCAGGAAGGAGAGATGAGGGTGGACTAAGGTGAGAGGAGGGAGGAGGGACAGCTGGGGAGAAGCTGGGGGCGCCAGGACAGCCAAGATGCCAGAGGAGAGGGCACAGCAGGCACTTGGCAAGCCCACGTCCCCGCCTCTGGCCCAGGTTGTGACTCTTCTCCCGCAGGAGAGGAGCAGAGCTGGCCTGGGATCATCTGTCTTCATTACACCAGCCCCACCAGCCCCGTCACTTCCTGCCAGAAAACTCATCAATATTCCCCTGTGGCTTGGCAGACCCACCCCTCTCCTCCCCTCCCCCCACCCAGCCCCTCCTCCCCCTCCTAGGCTGTGTGCCTGGACCAGCTGAGGAGCACACCCCGTCCTCGTCCTCTGCTCTAGAGCTCCTGCTCTCTCCCGCCACGGGAGATCCAGCCATGGTCCTCTTCCTTGGCTGCAGAGTCCCTGCTAGGGAAGTGGGGAGGGGGCTTCCCGGGAGCCAGCCAGGCTGAGAGATGCTGCCTCACTGTTGTCAGCCCCTTGGGGAAGCCATCCCTGACCCCTGTGTTTGAAATTTCAAAGCACCCGCCAGCACTCTGTATCCCTTGCGTCTGTTCATTTTTCTCCAGTCTAAAGCCGTGATTATTTTCTAATATGGGCTCTATGTTTATAACCTACAGCACATAATTAGGCTGTTTATTCGTCTCCTCCTGTTTGAATGCTCCATGAGGGCAGGGCTAATGTCAGACGTGTTCACGGCTGCATACCCAGTGCCTAGAACAGTGCCTGGAACATAACAAGTGGAATGAATGAGTGCTGGGGTGTCCGTGTTAGCACCTTCTAGGGGCCTACCAGGCTCACCAAAGATTGGAGCAGGGACGTTTCAGTACTTCTGAAATCCAGTGGCTTCAACAGCAAGAAACAAAAGCGGAAACCAGACTGGAAACTCCCCTGCTCTCACCAACTCAGTGGCAGCTGTTACCTTTAGAACAAAATTCAAACCATTTCCCAACTTGGTGGAACGTGACAAGGCCCCTGGCTGCGTCTCTGATCTCATTTCCTAGGATACTCTGCCTCGTTCACTCTGCACGAGCCACCTGGACCTCTTGCAGTTGCTCCAACCCGCCAAGAGTATTCTCTGCTCAGTGCCTTAGCACTTGCTGTTCCCACAGCCCAGATTTTAATACAGAAACGCAACTGGCTTCAGACAGCCTGTCCTCATCTCACTCAGGTCTCAGCTGGGATCTCCTCTCCGCAGAGATGCCTGCCCTGACCACGTAAGCTAATGCCGCATCCCGCTTCCTCCTCCATCCCCTGACCCTGCCTTTTTCCCCAGAATGGTGCTGTCTGTATAGTCCATGTTTGTTTACAGCTCTCTCGTTAGAATGTAAGCTCCCTGAGGGCAGGGACTGTGTGGCAGGTGCTGTTGGTGCCCGCTCCTCTCCTCTGCCCTGGCCACAGAGCGCAGCAGCTGAACTGATCCTGCAAGCATCTGCATCTCTTCGCCAGACGGCTTTCTTCTGCTGGCCCTGCTTCGCTCGCCTTGGCATCAGTGGAAAAGGAATTGACAGGAAATGAACACACAAGCCCAGGAGCCCTCAATCAGTGGCTGCCCCCTTGCTCCTCAGGTGGGACAACTCTGCAGGGCAAGTTCTGTGCTGGCTGCCAGAGGTGCTCGGTGGCCCTGAGCTTCCATTACCTTCAGTGGTGGTAATTCGCCTGATAATGATCCTTCTTTGGCTTCCTTCCCTTCCCTTTCTCCCTGCCCTACTTCCCTGCTGGTGTTTCCTGCGATCACTTCCTAAACACAATTCTACAGTTAAAACCTTATCTCAAATTGGAACGCTTCAGGCATTGCTGGTTGGAATGTAAAATGGTGCAGTTTCTTTGGAAAATTGTTTGGCAGGTTCTCAAAATGTTAAATTACCATATGACCCAATATTTCTATACCTAGGTATATACCTGAAAGAATTGAAAACATATGTCCACACAAAAACTTGTACATAAATGTTTACAGCAGCATAATCCATAATAGCCAACAACCCAAATGTCCATCACAGGATGAATGGACAAGCTACGTGTGGGACATCCACCCGATGGAATAGTATTCAGCCATAAAAAGGAATGAAATGCTGACATGAGACCACAGAGATGACCCTTGAAAACATTACGCCAGGTAAAAGAAGCCAGTCACAAAAGGTCATGTGAGTCCATTGACATGAAATGTCTAGAATAGGTAAATTTATAGAGACGAAAAGCAGGTTCTTGACTGTCAGGCATCAGGGGACTAGGAGAATGGGATGGCTGCTAACGGGTATGGGCTTTCTTTAGTGGGTGAAGAAAATGTTCTAAAATTGTGGTAACGGTTGCACAACTCTGTTAATAAGCTAAAAATTACCAAATTACATAAGTTAAAGGGGTAAATCACATGGTATGAGAATTATAAATAATCACAAAGCTTTTTAAATTTTTAAAAGCCCTTACCTAAGGTCTGGCTCTTAGGAACAGCAAACTAAGATCCCCAGAACTTAGAATTGTGCCTAGCACATAGTAGGGACTCAGTCAACACGGGAATGCATGTTGAATGACTAGATGGATGGTAAACACCTGCAAGCACAGGCTTAACGACAGTCACACAAACAGCTTCAAACAGAACCACAATCCCCAGCCACCACCCCGTCCCCTGCTAGAAGCATAGCATGAAATTGGACAGGCGTGTCTGTTTGGCAACGTCTTAGCCCGTGAAAGGAGCAGAGTTGTGTGGACGTGCAGCAGTGAGGTGGCCAGGGTGGGAAAGGGGTGTGTGGTGTGGGGGTGGGGGGAAAGGGTGTGTGATGTGTATGTGTGTGTACATGTATGTGGTACATGTGGTGTATGTGTATATTTGTGTGTATGTGTATTGTGGTTTGTATTTAATATGTGGTTGTGTGGTGTGTGGTTGGGTGGTCTGTGGTGTGTGTGTATGTGATGTATGTGTTTGGTGTGTGTGGTGCAGTGTGTGTATGTGTGTGTGTGGTGTCTGTGTGTGTGATGTGTATATGTTGTGTATATATGTGTGGTATATGTGTACACATGTGTGGTGTATGTGTGTTATGTGTATGCATGTGTGGTATGTGTGTATAGTGTGGTATGTGTGTGGTGTGTGTCCATGTGTGTGGTGTGTGTGGTATGTGTGTGTGTGGTCTGTGGTGTGTGTACGTGGTGTATGTGTCTGGTGTGTGTGTTCATGTGTCATGTGTGTATATGTATTGTATGTATGTGGTTGTGTGGTGTGCAGGGGTGTATGTGTGTGATGTGTATGTGTGTGATGTGTGTGTGCCATGTGTATATGTGTGGTGTGTGTATGTGTGTGGTGTTTATGTGGTACATATACGTGTGCAGTATATGTGTATGCATGTTTGTGTGTGTGGTATGTGTATGCACGTGTGGCATGTGTGTATGTGTATTGTGGTAAGTGTGTGGTTATGTGGTGTGTGCTATGTATAGTGTGTGTATGTGTGTGGCATGTGTATGTGTATTGTGGTATGTGTGTGGTCTGTGTGTACGTGTGTATGTATTTGGTGTGTGTGGTATGTGTAGTGCATGTGTGGTGTATGTGTATGTGTGTGTGATATGTGTGTGCCCGTGTGGTGTGTGGGGTGTGACGCTATAGCGTAGCATGACACCAACGACGCAAGCGGGCGCCTGGCGAGGACAAGCTCTGGGCGGCAGGGCACCTCCTGGTGTCTTAGCGGCAACAAGCACCCCCAGCCCCCTCTGTGTCTCCGTTTGCCCATGAAGCGTCTCCTGTTGGAGTCCCCGCCCACCGGGTCCCTGCAGCGGCAGGGCACTGTCTCGTGTGCAGGATGTCCCCACCTGCAGGGGCTCGGCCAACATGCTCAGCTGTTCGTTCTTGGCTGGCTCCGTCTATCCGGGATCGGGGGCTGAGAGGAGAAAAAGGAGCCCGACTCTGAGCAGGTTCAGCGCAGAGGGACGCCCCTCACCCAGAGTCCACCATCCTGGACCTCTCCTAGTCCGTTAGCATGAAAACCAGCTCTTAGTGGACATAGCCACCATTAGCATGTGTTTCTGACTGTCTGTGACTCATCATCCCGCTCAGCTGAGACTGTCAGATCCCCGGCACCCCCAGCACCACCCGGGACTCTGCTGGGCTTCAGGGGCTGAGATCAGGGAGCCACCTGTGTCCCGCTGGGCTGTGCAGTGTGACAGGGGCACACTGGTGAGCAGAGTGTGAGCCCTGGGCCCGCACTGCCCCCGTGAGGCGCTGAGCAGGCCCCTTCCCACCTGGGCCCCAGTTTCCTCCCCACGTGGTGAGGGCAGGGGCTGGGCACCTGCTGGCATTCCGTCCTGGCCTGGCCAGCCACCCCATCCATTCTGCAGGGCCATGTGGACGCTCACTCTAGCTGTCCCTGGTCCAGGCGCTCAGTGGCAGAAGAGTAAATCCTCTAGGCTGGCTCCGGACTCTGCCTCCCTGGGCACCTGCCTCGGAGGACGTGCCTGCCGTTTGTGGCCCCCGGCAGATGGCCATTGCACCCTTGGGACCTGCGAGCAGGAAAAGAAACCAGGCACCTGGACCAAGCATCCCCTGACTCAGCCTCCTGCAACCCCGGCGCCCTCCCTCGGACCCCTTCGCAAACAGAGGAGCCCACCCACCCAGGTAGCATTGGCTCTGGCCCCAGCCCACCTGGTGCTCACTTTCACTGTTTAGTCAGTCGTCACTCAGCAAACATTTTTGGCCTGCCTGCTCTGAGCCAGGCCCTGGGGATGCCAAGATGAATGAGGAAGTCGGAGGGTCCCTGCCCGTAAGGATGTCGGGAGAGGAAGACAACGAAGAATGCAACGTGGTCAAAAGCAAGCGGAGTGCTCACGGACGCAGAGCACTAACTGTGCTCAAGCACCGTTGTAAGCACTTTACAGATACTGGCATGGAATCCACAGCCCCGTAATGTGGATATTGTCACAGACTCCTGGAAATGAGGCTCAGAGAGGTTAGGCAACTTGCTCAAGGTCACCCAGCTAGAAAAAGCTTGAGGTGGGATTCAAACCCAGGCTGTTCAGCTCCAGAGTGGAGCTTTGAGTCATGAAATAAATGAGGGAGAGGCCTTGTCAGTCCCCCCCACCCCAGGACTGCCTTCTGCTCATGTGGGTGATACTGGTGCCAAAGACATGGTATCTCGTAGTCTCTCGTGGGCATAGATTCCTGGCACCCCGATTTATTCCATTCACTCCCATTATACCCTGACAAGGGTGCTACGCCAGGTCTGAATTCCCTTCTCCTTCGCCTCCTCCCTCTGCTGTCCCCCAGGAGGCCGTGGTCCCTTCCCCTGGCCTGGCCCATCATTGTGTGCTTGATGCCCATAGCAGTGGAGCACACGTGGCCTGGGGAGGGACACGAATGCTAAGGTGTATCCCCAAGACTTTGGTGACACCCGCAAAATCCTCCTACATTGCATCGAAGATCCAAACCCGGAACTCTCAGTGAATAATGTTTCATTCATTCATTCCACACTCATTTATTGAGGACCTACTGTATGCCATGCAGAATTTAGGCACCAGGGACCCAGATCTGCCACAATCTGGGGAGACAGTGCTGGGGTACGAGACACCAGAGCTCTGTGCGTGTGCGCTGAGGAGGGTGGGAGGAAGGCATCCCTCCGAGGGGCCCAGACCCGGAGCTGAGAAATGGCATAATTTGTAGGGAGAGGATTACAAGAAAAGCTGGGCAGCTGAAGTAACCAGGGAGGGGCAGGAGAGAAAGCTGGGAGTGGGGGTAGTCACGATCCCAGTTCTAACTGCTTTTACACCAAAAAATTCGTTTAATACTCACAACAAGCTATGAGGCAGGTACTCTTAAAATTTTGACTTCGTAGATGAGAAAATAGTGGCACAGAGAGGGTCAGTAACTTGCCCTCTGGACACAGCTAGAAAGGAGCAGGCAGGATTTGAACCCAGGAAGTCCAGTCCAGCATCTGTGCTTCCAACCACTGTACTGCACAAACAAGAGTCACGCCGCAGACACCCTTCGACCACAGTAAGGAGCCTATTCATCACAGGCTCCCCCAGGAAATGGGACAGAGAGCTGGTCAGACTGGCCCTGCGGGGCACAGCCTGGGGGCTGTGTGGAGGAGGGTTTCGGGGGCAAGGCAGGAGAGCTGCCTGGAGGCGGTGGCTGCAACCAGGTGAGAAGAGGGCCAAGGGAGCTGGTGGGAGGGGAGGGGGGTGGATTTGAGAACAACTGAGAAGGGGAACTTGGCAAAAGGCGAGACAGCAGGCGATGCAGGGTTGGGAGGAGGGAGGGACAAAGAGGGGCTCCCCGGTTTCTGGCTGGGTGCTCGGGGGAGGGTGCACCACCAGCCAGGCCACTGAACCCAGGGGAGTAGGCTGTTGGGAGCGACAGTGAGTTCAGGTTGGGATATGCTGCCTCGGAGGCCCCTGTGGGACGGCCAGGTGGGGACGCACAGCAGTTACTAAGGGCCCCCCAGCCCACCGCCTCTCAGGTCCCACCTTCTCCCCGCCCTCTTGCCCCCTCCCCAGCCCCATCTTCCTCAGTCCCCTCGGGGCTCCACCCAGAGCCACCAGCTCCTTGTTAAGCCACAGAGCTAGATTCCCAAAGCCCTGCCCCCCACGTGGCACAGGGCCTCCTCCCGGTAGCAGCAGGGCGCCTCCAGCCTCCTGCGGAGGGGACATGGCAGATCCACGCCCACTTCCCCGCCTGCCCCTAAGGTCCTCAGACGATGGAAGGGGACTTTTCCACTCTGTTTTCCCCTGGCAGCTGTGGGGACATTATCTCCCTCCGTGTGATGTGACCCTGGCCTGTGAGTCCACATGGAGGAAGACCCCGTGCCAGTCAGCACATGGGAGTTGCAAGTCCCCCCATCAGGGCTCCTAGCGGGCAGCGCCTTGTGTGTGGTGGGAGAGGGGGAAGCATTGAGCGTGTAGGGGAAGGAGGAGGGGGACAAGGGACACGTGACACGTAGCAGGCCGGAGTGTGCTTGGGATGGGATGGGACCCAAGGTTCCCACTGACCTCTCACTGGGGGTCAGAAAACCCTGATGCTACTCCTGGCCCTGTAGCTGACCTGCCGTGTGACCCTGGGCTTGTCATGCACCTGCACGGGTCTCCTCTGTAACATTAGGCTGCAGGACACCACCTTTCAGCCGTATACTCTGGCTCTCCACCTCCCTGCACCTGTCCCACCTCTCCCGCCACCAGGGGAGGAGAAGCCCTAGAGCTGAGGGCTCAGCTTGGAGGGGAGGGCTCGTGGCAGAGAGCAAGGTGTTGTAGCAACAAGCAGGACAATAGGGCGGCTTAGCGCTGGGAGCTCATGCTGCTTATTTTCCCGTCTGTGTGTCGGGACACGCCAGGCTGGGTGTCTGCATTTCAGTAAGCCTCTTGCTACAATAGCATTCTCGGCAGCTTCAGTCACTCAGACCACAGCGGTAATCCGCTCAGGAAGGGGCCGGCCCAGCCCAGGGGCCCCGCCTGCCTCTGCAGCTTCAGCCTCTCCTACGTGTGCCTCCCTCCCTGCCCCTGCCCAGAGTGTCACCTTCACACGCCCTAGAGCCCCACCAACCAGGACAGGTCAGGGCAGGGCTGCAGGGAATTGAGTTAGACACTGGGAAGAACTGTCCCAGTGTTAGGGTGCTGAGTAGAGGGATGCGGTTTCTTTTTGCCTAAATAATTTTAAAAATATGAGATATTTTCTTATCTGCCATGGAAATCAAGTAAGTCTGGCATGGGAGCAGGGAGGTGGCCATTGAAACCTCCAGAATTTTCTGGAAAGGAGTTGAGTGGGGAACTGCTCCAAAGACATAGGCGAGGAAGACCCCGGGAAGTAACTCCCCAAGACACAGCTCCCCTTTCCCCCTCCAGGTACCGGATCAGACTGTGAGTTTGGAGTCCTGGATGTAGGGGCTGCCTGATTCTAGAAGCCCTTCTGACCCCCAGGTTCCTCTTCTGTCACAGTTTTTGGACTATAAAACATCTCTGACCTGACACTCTCAGCACTTGATACCATTCACCCCTCCTTCCATTTTGAAATGTTCTCCCTAAATACTGAAAAGAGACGTTCTCCGTATGAATTCGGAATCTTCCATTTGCAGGGAACAGAAAACTCTGCCTGACCGGCTTAAACAATAAAGGACATCTGTTCACTCAGCAAAGGTTCAGACAACTCAGGGATGTCACCAAGGGCCAGGTTTCTTCCTATCCTCCCCCTCTGTCTTCCCAGCCTGGCTCCCCTGTGCTCCCAGGGGGGTGAGCTGCTCTTGCTGCCTCCTGCTCCTTCAGGTGCTGACGGAAAGAGCTTCTTCGTCCCAGCATGTCCACCAGAAGTCCTGTGATGCTCTGATGGGCAGGACCCGGGAGAAGTGTCCCCTTGAGCCAATCATGGTGCCATGTGCTCTGCTCCAGAGCCAGAGGTGCCTTCGCTCCCCAGATTTGCCAGGACCTTCCAAGTGGAGGTGGCCGCTGTTGGCCTGAAGAAGGGGATCAGCTACTGGGGAGACCCCCCTTTCCACTGGGAGCTCCCACCTCTAGTCCTCTTCCTGCTGGTCTCGGCCTCTGTCTCCCACGGTTCACTTGGCGTCCATATTCCCTCTCGTGGCTGCACGACCACGTCACGTGGCTGGTTCCTTCCTCATCTACATCTTCAGTCCTGACTCTGCCAACATCCCGCCTGCATTTTGCTCTGTTCCCAGAGCATTTCTACTTGATGTCCTCAAATCCACCCTCATATAACAAGAACTAATCACCCTATCCCTGACATCACCCCTCCTGCCCCCACACATACACACATGCTGCTCCAGTCTCCGGGTCACCCCCACCTTGGACTGGTCCTTCTCCGTCACCCCATGTCACACCAGACTGGACACCCTGGCCGCTCCCCACTGTGTCTACAGTGACCTTAAACATCCTCCTCTGCTTCCTTCCCACGCACCCAGCCTCCTCCTCACTTGCACATCAGCCTTCCCGAAACGCCACTGCTTCCTGTCCCCCCTCCCTAAAAAACCTTCAATGACTCCCCATTGCCCACATGACCAAATCCTCCTCCCGTCACCTGGCATTCCAGGCCCTTTGAGAACCAGTCTCCTCTGACTTTATGGGCTCCCATTTTGCCCTCCACTCTGCTGTCTGTTACAGCTGCGTGTCTGGTCCACTGTGTACCCTGAAAGACCCCGAGCACCCCTGCCTCCCCATCCCCCTGTGGCTTCCCAAGGACCCCCATCCTCCTGGCAGCCTTTGTGGACCACTTCAGCCCACAGCCTCCCTGTCACCAGGCGAGCTGTCTGGCCCTCGAACCCACTGCCTAGCGTCCCACCTGTGTGTATGTGCCCGTCACCTGACTCTGTGCTCCCAGCTGCATCCAGAGCCCCTTGAGACAACAGTTGCTGTCCTCAAATCGCCTGAGGGAGACTGTTCTTGGAGAAACGAGCTCACGTGCACGGAAGCATCTACAACACTGCGAGTTCTGTTGGGGTCGGAGGGGCGGGTTGATGTTTTACTAGCGAGGCGGTCGGGAGCAGGAGCACTGACAGAAACTGCAGAAGGTGGAGCCTCAGGGAGACGTGGTCATTAACAGCAGCCTGCTGTGCAGGAGAGAGCTGCCTTCTGGCACCACCCTGCTCACCAGCTGTGGGATCTTGGGCAAGTCACTTAACCTCTCTGAGCTCTGGTTTCCTCACCTGGAAGAGGGGTATCATCCCACCTGGTCTGTCTGTATCCCAGGGTCGTTGGAGGATCGCTTGAGGCAGGGAAAGGCTTTGCAAAACTGTGCAAACACACTGGCCAAGGAGTGTTTACCCAGTGACCTGGCCTCAGTCCGCCCTGCCCAGGGGCGAGGGAGAAAGGGCAAGAAGGAAGCCTGGAAGCCTGGCCCGTCCCCAGCGG
Source organism: Varecia variegata (assembly GCA_028533085.1). NCBI lineage: Eukaryota > Metazoa > Chordata > Mammalia > Primates > Lemuridae > Varecia > Varecia variegata. The sequence continues at coordinate 19,962,956 of CM052450.1, read as the reverse complement.
GAAGCTCTGCACCAGTCTGGCCCTCAGCAGGCCATGAGCAGAACAAGAGCTGATCAAAGGCCAGGGCTGTAAACAGCAGGGGAGGGCACCTCTCCCCAGGCGCGGGGACCTGCAGGCCTGCTCCATCTGACACCCTGCGGGCCGCCAGCAGGGCCTTCCCGCCCTCTAGTGGACACACTTGGGAGGTGCACTGATTTCCGTAGCCCAGCTGCCGCCGGGGCTGCCTAGCCTGTTAGGCAACAAGGTCTGCGGGTTGCAGCATGCCTCTTTGCACAGCTGCGGTGTGACCTTTGTTATCTTACGGAATTCTCAACAGCCCTTCAAGGATCGCATTATTATCCGCATCTTCAGGTGGAGAGCCTAAGGCTTAGAGGTTATGGACCTGCTCACAGCCACACAGTTCATCACGGTGGAGCTGGGATTCCTCTCCAGGCCAGAAGGTGTGTGGAGGGGTCTGGGCCCCTCTAGGTTCCCCACTGGGGAGCCAGGCCTGGTTTCCTGCAGCCAGGCTGGGAGGACGCAGGTTCATTGTCAGGGAGTTTTGTCCTGGGAAAACCAGGGCAGTGGGTTCTGGCAAAGGCCTCAGAGAGCCCACCCTCTTCTGCTCCTTTGTCTCTGGCTGCAGCTTGAACTCACCCAGGTGGCTCCCCTGAGAACCGAGTAAGGAGCAGGAGACCTGGGGTCTGGCTCCAGCTCTGCACTTCGCAGCCCTGCGACTTGAGGGCAGTTACAGGGTGGTGGAGGCCTCGAGCCGTTTGCATCAGATAGAGCTGGATTTCAAAAGAGAGAAAGATTTGGTAGTCAACAGCATATAGATGGTGACATAGCCATGGGTGAGGATGACATCACCCAGGGAGTAAGAGGGTCAGGATCCTGAAACACACCCACAGGGCCGGTCTTAACCTCTGTGGCCACGAGGTGGCAGCATAGGCCACTAAGGGGTGTTCTGAGGGGCAGGAGAGCGAAGCAGCTCTCCCAAGCTTAACTTCTTACTTTTTCTTTTCTTTTCTTTCTTTTTTTTTTCTTTTTTTTTTTTTTTGAGAGTCAGGGTCTCACTTTGCCACCCAGGCTGGAGCGCAGTGGTGTGATCATAGTTCACTGCAGCCTTGAACTCCTGGACTTAAGTGATCCTCCCACCTTAGTCTCCTGAGCACCACCACACCTGGCTAATTTTTTTTTAACTTTTTGTAGAGACTGGGGTTTTCCTATGTTGCCCAGGCTGTTCTCGAACTCCTGGCCTCAAGTGATCCTCAGACTCCCAAAGTGCTAGGATTGCAGGCATGAGCTACCGCACCGGACCCTGTCAATCTTTAGATTTATCTCCTGGTTGGGCAACAGTGCCTGGCACCCAGCTGTGTGTGTGTGTTGGCGAGAGCTAAATCAGAGAGGAGTCGAAGTGTACGTAGCGTTTTCCATCTAAAAACTCCCTGGATGGGGATCAGGAAGATATTATATTGCCAAAAGCACTTAACTAGGAGCACAAAGGGCAGCACTCCTTTGGGAGGGGAGGGGCTGGAGGAACATAGACTACCCACTCTCAGGGTGTCTAGGTTCAAATCCCAATTCTACTATTTACTAGCTGTGTGGCCTTGGGCAAGTTACTTGACCTCTCTGTGTTTCAGTTTCTTCAACTGTAAACTAGGGACAATGATAGTATCTATTTCTATTGGGTTGTGTGAGTATTAGATGAAGGAATGAATGAACAAGAAAAGTTTTTAGAACAGCGCTTGGGACGTAGAAAGTGTTTATTAATGTTAGCAATTAATATTATTATCTTTAAAATCATCCCTGAATGGAAAACCCTCCAGGTCCCTCCTTCCCATGAGTTCCCTTAGAGTCCCAAGATCTAAGCCTGGGACTCAGAAAGGTGGTGGTCATGTCAGATCAGCCACTGGGAAAAGGGTCCCGGAGGAAGCATGCCACATCGTGCCACCCCAAGAGCCTTGGATTCCAGAGGCCATGCCAGCGGAATGGGAGGATCAAAGAGCACGTACCTCCTTACCTTGATGCCCTTTTACCTGGCCAGGGGTTACTGCCTCCCTTTCACCAGTCTCCGGGAGGAATTAGGGCCAGAATAGACAGGTGTGTGTGTGTGTGTGTGTGTGTGTGTGTGTGTGTGTTGCAGGGGGGGGGGCGGGGAAAGAAGACTCTTTTCCCCTCACTACCGCGGCTTGTCTCTGGTTGTGAAGTCAAATGCAGAAGTGAAAGATCCCTGGGCTGGGCATTAGGTGACCCAGGTTCCAGTCCTGGCTCTGTGACTTTGGGTGATTTAGTTTCCCTCTCCCAGTTCCCTTCTAGCTCAGCTGTTTCGTGACCTTTGGGTTGGCTTATGATTCTGCAGCTCACCTGGCACCCCTCCTCCACCCACACTCCCCACTTCCCATCCAATGTCCTCATGACAGGATCCTAGATCTAGAAATGGCTTAAATCTTCCTAGAGAGAGAGAGAGAGAGAGAGCGGGTGGAGACAGAGAGCCTCTTGGCCTCTGAGTTTCCATTTCCCCTGCAGCCATGCTCCTCAGGGGGCAGCAGATGGGCCTGGACAGCCCCACTGTGGACTGAGCTACACCTGGGCCCCTGGGAACAGAGGTGGGAAAACAGCTAAGGGGCAGACGCTGTGGAAGTCGGATGCTGTCGAGCAGTCTGCATTGGGGGGAGGTGGCGGGTTTGGCCCCAGCTCCTGGAATGCCTGCCCAGGGGTCATTGCCTGACCTTCCTGCCCAGTGCTCTGTGTCTGCCCTGGACTGCAGCCCTCACCCCAGTGGCCGGGGAGGGGGCCACACCACATTGCTAGGCCCCAGCGGAGGAAGTGAGTCCCCGGTAAGGAGGCTCCCAGCCTTGAGAGGCGTTTATTATAACACTTAACTGGGCTGGCGGCATCAGGGAAACCTCCCTGCATTGCCAGGAACCAAGGCTCAAGATTCTCTCCAAAAAGTCCCTCTGCTCAGAACAAGCAGGGTGCGATCCTCTACTGCCACCCTGGAGATGCTGGAAGCCAGACGAGAGGTGTGGTTCTGTCTGGCTCACTCAGATTTCTTGTGAGCAACAGCGAGATGCTTGGAGGATGAGCAGAGACGCATTTCCTGGGCAATGAATCTCATGAAATGATGAAATAAATGGTGGCTTGTTTCAGAGTATGGGGCACAGTGAATCCTTTCTGGATCCGGGGAACTGAACTCAAACCCATAACTGGAATTGGCTAGATAATGCGCAGGGTCCAGCGCACAATGAAAACGCAGGGCTTAATACCTTGTTCAAAGGTATTAAGAATTTCAGGAAGGCGACAGTGAGCACTAAAGCCAGCATGGGGCCCTTCTGGGCACAGGCCCTGGGGACCGCACGGTGGCACAGCCGTGCGCCAGCCCTGCAGAGAACAATCACTTCTTAGGCATCTACTGTGTGCTAGATGCGTTACATGCATCGTCTCATTTAATCATGAGACAGCCCTGTGCAGTAGGCATGATTATGTTCTCCTTAAGGATGAAGAAACTTAGAGAAACGAAACTGCTTGCTCAAGGTCACGTTTGCTAGGAGTGGCATCTGAGTCCAGGTTCTTCTGAGGTCAGAGCCCGTGTTCCCTTGAGTGGCGCGCAGGGTCTCTGGGGGACGCCAGGGAGCTTGGCCTCTGGGTGGGCACTCTGAGGTGTGGCAGAGGCTCCCTCCCAAGTTTAACCTGCCCTGTGCCGGGCCGCTGGGGTCTGGAGAGGACCAGGAGCCTGTCTTGAACACGGAGCCGTTACAGAGGGCACATGTGATCTAGACACAGACAAACCTGGGTTTGTATTAGCTGTGCCTCACACTGAGTGACCAGGAAAGTCACTCAGACCAGTTGGGGCTTTCCTGTCTTAGGGGGTGGTTTGGGTTTCGGACACTCCCGGCTGAGGCTCTTCATCTACTGGGCTTTCTCCCCTCCCAGGGACAGTCCCCTGGAATAAAGTCCCCTTCCTGTCCCTCCCGGCCATGCCAGGAAGAGCGGGTAGATGATGGGTGGGGGGATACCTAGGGTCTGAGAATTCCCGTGGTGCCAAAGAAAAGAGCAAATTCTCCCTTCCCCTCCCCCAGGGCCCAGCCAGCTGCAGCTTCAGGCCTGCCCGGCTGACGCCTGCCCCTTTGCCCTCTCTCCAGGAGTAAATATTGGATCAGGTTCAGTCACCAGCTGTTTAGCTAAGAGCAAGAGCGAAGTCGGTGGTGGGTTGGTGAATGGCTGGGATGCTGGGGAAGACATGCCCAGCGACATCAATGCCCGGGGGGCTGGGCAAGCTCCCTGGGGCACACAGTAGGCCTGGAAGTACCGACTCTGGGTGACACAGCCCTTCCTTCCCCAGCCACACCGGGCACTGCAGATACCAACGTGTGACGCTAGGTCGGCCCCTGGAGGAGCTGGCCCCGTGGAACGGGTCTTTCTTGCCAGGCCATTTGGCGCACTGGTCTGATTTGGCATATTGAGGTATTGTACCTGGTCACACCTGTTCACTCAGGTAGACTTACCACCACTGCCTGGCCACTCAGGTGTATTTTCACCTGGCAGTAACTGACACACTCAGATGCATTTTGATTGGACACACCTGTTCATTCGGGTGTAGGGTCCCTGGACCTAGCTGATCATTCAGGTGTGTCCAGCTGAGCAGGCCTGGTGTCCGCCCCGTCACTCAGTCGGGGTGTGTTCCTGGAGGCCCTGGTAACCCACGCCATCCCGGTCACGGGGCTCACCCTAGAGGGAAAGGGATTGGGACTCTAACTGGCTACCTCTCCACCCCTCCAGAGGTGCTCCCCACCCTGTCCTTGTCCGGACTGCTCTCAGTTCCTGACCCCTTCTGACCTCCCTGTTCTGCCAGGCCCACTCCCATCCCTGGGGCCACACCTGGCTGCTCTGGGGCCCCAGCCCTCTGCAGGCTGCAGAGAAAGGGGAAGCTGGTCTGGGAGGAAATTGGGGAAATTAGCTGTGACTCCAGGGAATGACATCTCTTGGGCTGGGTTCACTGGGTGTGGTGGCAAAGGACTCCCTGCTGGTTCCAGGGACTTGGTTCCTCTAGGGTCAGGTGGGGGTGTGACAGCTGCTTCCCCTCCGCCCTGGGCACATGCCCCAAGCCTGGCCAACGGCTGCTCCACGAGTTGAGATTTTGAGCAAGGGGTGCGAGGAGCACAGCCTGCCCGGGCATTTCTCTGGGCTCTGCTAACCTCAGAGGACAGCACCATGAGTCACCACTGCAAGGCTGTCCTCATCCCTCCCTCCCCAGATTCGGGGGTGGGGGTGGCAGGCAAGATCTGGGGCCAAAAATCACAGTGCTGGCCTGGGGCCAATCGGAGCCAGAATAACCATCGGGGACAGGGGCAGGGGCAGGAGGGAGCTCTGTGCACTTTTCTGATTCTGTCAGCAGAGTCCGTTCCATGGGCTCCAGCTGGATGCTGGCCACCAATCCAGCAGCTCAGTTTGAACATGAAACTCGATGTGCTTGTCTGCCAAACAGCATCCCCATCTTCCACCCATGCCCTGGCCTCTGCGCCTCCCCTGTCTGTCTCCAGTAAACTCGCCTTCTTGTCTGTGCAGAATGATTTGCTGCGTGGCACGGTCCCTCCCCAGCAGGCCCCAGCTGCTGGAGCTGGCGCATGGCATCGTCCAGGCCCAAGCCTCGCAGGCTGGGGGACTCGGGAACTCGGGGGCGGGGGTGCTCCCCTCCCCAGGCCCCCGGCAGCTGTCCTCTCCTCCTCCTCCCATCCTCACACTCGCCCCGGGCAGCAGCAGCTGGGTAGGGTTTAGAAGCCCTGGAGTACCTTCTCTGTGCTCCGACTAGCGGTCGTGGCTGGCTGGAGACGTGTGGCCAGGGGTGGTGGGGTGGGCAGAGACCTGCCAGGGCCAGCCTTGGTAGCTCTCCCTTCCCCACTGAGCAAGGAAAGGCCCTGTTGTTTAGCCAGCCTCACTATCTTGTCACTAAAGTCTTTCTTTTTTTTTTTTTTTTTGAGACAGAGTCTCACTTTTGTTGCCCTGGCTAGAGTGCTGTGGTGTCAGCCTAGCTCACAGCAACCTCAAACTCATGGGCTTAAGCAATCCTACTGCCTCAGCCTCCCGAGTAGCTGGGACTACAGGCATGTGCCACCATGCCCGGCTAAATTTTTTCTATATATATTTTTAGTTGGCCAGATGATTTCTTTCTATTTTTAGTAGAGACGGGGGTCTCACTCTTGCTCAGGCTGGTCTCGAACTCCTGACCTTGAGTGATCCACCCGCCTTGGCCTCCCAAGTGCTAGGATTACAGGTGTGAGCCACCATGCCCGGCATCACTAAAGTCTTAACAGTAAAGGAGCTCACCTGTAGCCTCAGATGAGCCAAGAGGCTCGTCAAATGCTTTCTCCTTATCACGCATCTTGCTACATTTCCAGGGGCGCTCTGTGCACCTGCTAGCTGGCCCGCCGCTTACCCCAGTTCTGGCTACAAGGACCTCTGGGGGCTGTCTTGTCCAGCCCTCTGACACCCCCCAGCACCCACCTGTCAGCCCGGTCTGTTTCCGCACCACCGGAACCTGTGTGTGTGTGGTAGGTGGGCAGGATGCTCAAATGTCCTCAGACAAACACGGACCACAGACCTCATAACCCCCCTGTTTCTAGGACCTCACTTCCCAAAGTCAAACCTCGGAATTTCCTGCAGAAGCCGGTGTGGCCCATGTGCTCTCCTTTGGTCCCAGGTGTCCAGGTGGGAAGGAGGTGGGTTCTCTCCTCTCATTGTATGCCCTTCCACTTCCTTTCCCAAGTCTCCCGGGCTCAGGGGAGAGCGCTGGGGGTGCTGCTCCCAACTCACCCCGCTCTACTTCCCTTCCCCTGAGCAGGGCCTGAGCCTGGCTTCACCTTTGCTCTGTCCTCCCCGCCCCCACCGCCACCCTGTCCCCCCCAGGCGGGGCGGGCAGGTGCCTCTGTGAGGTTGGATTTTGCGTTTAATTATGGAGCAGGAACTTGGCAATGAGTTGGCTCCCAGCAGGGCGTGCGGTGTCTCTCGGCATCCCGGCTAATGAGGCAGCGCAGAGCGGCTGACAGAGGCAGGCTCTGTAATTTGCGGGCGCCTAATTGCTGTGGGGGCTACTGCTTTTAATGTGATCAAGAGCAAAAGCCTTCTTTTTTTTTTTTTCCAACCCGTCCAGTTGGAGGAAATGGAGTTCTGGTCTCTCTCCTAACACGTGTTCCAAGCTGACACCCTACTCGGGGGCACAGGGGGTCGATTCCAGTGGTCTTTGCTCCCGAGTGGCTGTTTAGAGCAGGGTTCTGAGCCCCTTGGGCCTGTGGAGATGCAAGGAGGACATTCAAGGGGCATCAACGGCACCTCTGACCGATCCCCTGAGCACCTGTCGCAGTGCGCTGCCACGGCCCCAGACAGGTCGGTCCCACCTGCCGGACACGTGGCCATTTGAGCAACTCACAAAAGCTCCTCTCTCTTACTCTCTCAAAAAGAACAACAGCCAACATTAATTGTCCTCTTAGTATGTTCCAAGAGCTAAGTAATGATGTAAAGTTATATACATATGTGTGTATATGTATCTCTATGTGTGTGTGCACATATATTTATATGTCCTATCTAACCCTCACCATGGCCCTGAGAAGGGTGCTATGTTATTCCCATTTTATAAACTAGGAAATCGAGGTATAGAGTGGTAAATAATTTGCCCATAGTACAGTGATTGATTCCACTTGAGCATGTTGATTTGTAGAGACTCTTTCTTTAGAAACATACAGTCTGTGTCTCTCTGTGTCTCTCACGTGTCACGCACACACTCGCCGTCAACACTGGCCGTCCAGTTACGGTATTGCCAGACCCCCCTGCCCGGCCCTCTCCTGCCGCTCAGGGGTACAAACTCCCCAGGCTATGAGGCCCAAACCCAGAGCAGGAGATGCCTGAGGGCGGGAACTGTGGCTGTCATCTGCACCACTGAATAAGCAGCACTTAATTAGTGTTTACTGAAGGAACACGGGGAGAGAGGGGGAGAGAGGGAGGCGGGGAGGGAGGGCATGATCTCTGCCTCTAAGAAGTTCGGAATTGAATTAGTGGACGATCTATACAACGTGAAATGAGACTTTTAAATAACAGTTCAAAAGAAGGGAGGAGCTGCCCCCAGTCCAAGCAGGACCCACTGCGCCAACTGGATCAAACACACGGATACTCGCCGCAGGTCAGGGCTGCTGGTCCCGCTGGGCCCAGGGCTGGCAGGAGGACTAGTTGGGTGACCCAGGTGGCGGGCTTGGAGCCCTTCAGGAAGAAGTCATTAAAGGTGAACGCAGTGTTCCTGACGTCGGCGTTGTTTGCTTTCTCTCCAGCGGGAGGGGTGGGGGCAGGAGAGATGGGCCAGGAGGCTGGCACAGTCCTTAGCCTCCTTGGGCACAGCCCAGCAGCTCAGCAGTCACCAGTATTCCCAGTCTGCCTCCCCCACCTTCCAACCGCCCCTCAGCCCACCACATGCAGGCTTTTGCATGCCCTTGTTAACGTCACAATCTAGGGCGACCAGCCATCTCCGTTTGCCCAGGACTTTCAATGCCGGAACTGGGAGAGTCCCGGGCAAATAGGGTCAGTTGATCACCCTACCAGTGGCTTCCCAGTTGCCAAATTCAATGATGGTTTTCAGTCCTTAACAACCTTGACCTCCCCCCACTGCCTCCCCTTTCCTTCTTGATACTCTCTTTTGTCCTGGCTCATGCCCTAACTTCTGGTCTGCTTGTTCTCCTCCTGCTTTGTTAGCTCTGCCTCCTCTGTCAGTTCAGTTCTGCCATTTCAGTCCTCTAGACCCTAGTGAGCACCTGTTGTTATATACTAGGTGCTGGGGACATAAAAGCTGCAGACGTGTCTCTGGCCTCAGGAAGCCCACAGCCCAGTGAAGGAGAGACACAGAACCCCCGTGCACTGGGGGACATACAATGAGAGAAGCATGTAGAACAGAAGTGCTTTAGACTGGGGGTGATCAAACCTGTCTGGACAGCATCAAGGACTATGTGTATCAAGGAGGTAGTTACTCCTAAACTGGGTTTTGAAGAATGAATAGGAGTTTACTAGGGAAGAGGTGAAGGAGGAAGCCACTCCAGTAGGTGGGAACATGTGCAAAGGCATGAAGCAGTGAGACACAGTGGCATGTGCAAGAGAAGTACGTGTCCTTTGATGTGGCTGAACATACACCATGAGAGGAAAAATTCAAGACGAGCGGTGAGGGAGGCAGGCCAAGTCACAAGGGACCCCATAAGCGATGCCTCCGTAAGAGAGTCCGTGAATGAGCTTGGAGAGGCCCATAGCTCCTGCAAATGAATGGAAAATGCTGGACATACGTGCTTTTGATTCCAGGGAGGAAGTTCCTCTCATTTCATCAGCTTCTGAAGGAGGGGTTGGGGACCCAAAGGCCGATGTTGGGGAGCTGTTGGAAGCAACTGGGCAGAAGAGCCCATTGTCAGACTTTTGTTTTTAGTTGAGGTCCCTCTGGTGCCTGACTGAAGGGAGAGCTCTGGGCGTGGAGGCCGGAGGCCAGTGTGCCAGTGGGGCCAGCAGGGTTCAGCCCCAGCCTTCTCCCTTGGTCCTGAGCAAAGTCTCTCCCAGGCTGCCACCTGTCTCCAGGACCACCCAACAGGCCTCCTGACATGTCCAAAAGTCTCACCAAGATGTCCTACTGGCCCTCTCAGTCTACCTGGCTCTAGCTGAAATCAACTCTCTTTTACCCAAAGTCTCAAAAATCTTAAGATTTCCTGAAAAGAATATCTATACTTCCTATCCTCATCTATTAGTTGAAAAGTATTAATATTATAATTGCATGCTCTAAGCACATACTATAACACAGGTAGAAGTCTTTCTTTCTTTCTTCTTTTATTTTTTATTTTCATTTTTTTTGAACGGAGTCTCACTCTGTTGCCTGGGCTAGAGTGAGTGCCGTGGCGTCAGCCTAGCTCACAGCAACCTCAAACTCCTGGGCTCAAGCCATCCTCCTGCCTCAGCCTCCCGAGTAGCTGAGACTGCAGGTACATGCCACCACACCCAGCTAATTTTTTTCTATTTTTAGTAGAGATGGGGTCTCGCTCTTGCTCAGGCTGGTCTCAAACTCCTGACCTCAAGCGATCCCCCTGCCTCGGCCTCCCAGAGTGCTAGGATTACAGGCATGAGCCACTGCACCCAGCCCAAGTGGAAGTCTTTGACCCCATCTCCACAGGTGAGCAAACTGAAACCCAGGACTGAAAATGGGCATAGAAAGCCCAAGTGAACCAGCTTTCTCTGTCCTCCCTGCATGGGGATCCTCTCAGTGGCTACCCCAGCCAGTGCATTCTCACCCCAATGATTGCTCCAGTTTGTTGCTAAAGGCCACTTGCCCATTTGCTCCAGCTCTGTGTGGTGGTTTTGTTGTCATGGAAATGCGTCAACCTGAAGGGTGTGTGTGTGTGTGTGTGTGTGTGGTATGGTGTGGTGTGCAGTGTGGTGTGTGTGTCTGCATGCATGTGTGTGGAGAGTTTGGAAGGCACCGCTGGACGCAGGGTGGGGTTCTAATTGTTTTGATGGTTGCTAGGGTCAACAGGTCTGTGATTGGCTGACTGTGTTTATGTGCCCACCTTGTCCTAGAACCCTCTGGGGATGCAGCTGTTGCCTCATATGAAGTCTAGAGTGGTCGTGCGTGGTGTGTATGTGTGCACGCATGTGTGTACATGTGCACAGACATGCACGAGTGCACACATGCCTGTGCATTTAGCACAAATGATGAAGAGAGGATGTGACGCTTGGTGCAGTGATAAAGCAGAAAGTCCCAGGCTCTCTGCTGGAATCACAGGCAACCAGGTCAATGACTTTTTCCCAATCAACCCCACTCCCCATAAATTACTGGCAATCAATGGCTTAGGTTTCGCCAGAGGAGGAGTAAGAATTGGCTCGGTCCAGCTGAGTCCTGCTGTCCCCACTGACTCATAGGCCTCTGACCAGTCAGGCTGCAGTGGGTGGGTCCATCCTCAGGTCTCTGCTGCCAATCCCCCTCCTGCCTGCCAAGGACATTCATGCTCTTGGGGTGAGTTTCTCTGTTCTTGGTTAGCTTCCCATTTCTCATGTCTTCACTTGACTCCTAGAACCCTAAGAAGGGCCCTTTGGCCAAACACTAATGATCTCATACACATGCAGATCATGGTACAGCTCACAAAGCCCTTTCACACTCACAGTCTCATTTAATTCTCCATCCCGAGAGGCAGGCATTGGCACTATTCCCATTTTGCTGAAGAGGAAAACTGAGGCCCCGATGAATGAGGTAACTTCTGCACCCTAGGGGCAGAGTCAAGTCTCCGGCCTCCTGATCTTCCCTGCAGTGCTTTCAGAGACTGGTCTGCTCGAGTGTGGGTGGGACCAGCGAAGAGGACGCCCGCCGGTGGGGGTGTGCGGAAAGGAGGCTGCTGGCTGAGCTGTCCCTGTCTGGATGCCGGGCCTCCCGGGGGAAAGTGGGGCAGGCTTGGGATCTGGTTTTTCAGAAGCTATTCCAATGTGCTGCCCACACAGTCTGTGAGGCAGTGCTGTTTCCAGCTTCCCCGCTCAGCCCTCCGGCGCCCAGGGATGCCTGTCCTATCTGCAGAGCAGTGGCATCTCACTGGCAGCAGGCAGGAGAGACAGGAGCAGAGCAGGGAGGGGCTGAGCTGCTGCTGGGGCCCCCGTTGTCATGCTGCTCAGGCCTGCCAGCATCACACTGCTGCACGGCTAGGGCAACCAGGCTCCCAGGGTGCCACAGACCCTTTAGGCTGGGGCGAGGAAGGGGGCTGCAGGGCCTGCAGGGGCCAGGGTGCCGGAACCCCCAGCTGAGAGTCTCTTGTCTGACCCTCTGTAAGGAGGGAGTTAATGGGCTGCAGAGAAGGGAAACAGCATTGATTGGGCGCCAAGTTTACCTCTCATTGAAACCTCGGAATAACCCCATGAGAGAGGGCCTATTACCATCTCCCTGTTACAGACAGGACACAAGTCAGAGGTGTGAGTAGCTGCCCAAGGTCATACAGTCTATGTGGCTTGTCGAGAGATGCATGGGGAGGAAGTTGGCATGGGAGGAGGGTAGGGGACACCAAAGGGTCCAGAGGGAATTTTTGGAAGGGCACAGACGGGAGCAGAAAAATCAGCCTGGCCCAAATAGCACAGACACACACAGGCTGCACACCATGTGCTCCCTGTCTAGCTAGCAAACCTTGTGCACATGCACACACGGCCACTCTTACCTGGTTCCCCCCCCACCTGCCCATCTGTGCGAGGCCTTCCTGGGGCTGCCAAGGCTCCACGTGCCATCCTCTGGGTTCCATACAGATACCCCTCTGCAGCCCATCCTCTTTCCCGAACCCAGAGAAGCAAGACAACGCTTCAAAACTAAACGTTTCAGAAATTGTGAAATGTAATCCCGTGTGTGGGGGCGGGGATGATATGACAGTCTCCGAGCAGGTGTCTGGCCTAACATTGTTTAAGCTGTCACCTCTTCCCTGTGAAGTTGTCCCTGATTCTCTTGGGCAGAGTTAAGGGCTTCCTCCTCTGCCCCAGCCCATATTGCCTTGGTATGTGACTATTCCTCTCAGTATCTCTCTCCTACTGGACAGTGAGCTGCATGAGAATAGGGGCTGAGACTTACAATCACCCATACAGCCCAGCGATCTGGTACAGTCCTTGGCACAAAGCAGGTGCTCCGCAAACGTTTGTTGAATGGACAGATGATGGTGATTATATCTACTATTTATTGAGTCCCTGTTATGAACCACACCCTATGCTAGGCCCTTAGCATACGTTATTTCTAATATGCACAACAACCATACAAGACTGATTTTAGCATCTTTGTTCCATAGATTGCAAAACTAGGCTCGGAAAGGTTAAGTCACTTGCCCAGCCAGGGTCACGTGGCAATACAAGGAGATGCACCTAAGAAGCCCCAAGCCTCCCCTCAGCCTCTCACACCAGCGTTTCCAACCTCCACACTCCTGGCTCCTTATCTTCTAGAATCAAACAGGTATAAAGTCCCATGACCCCGTCTCCTATCTCTCATATCAGTGCCTTCCTGTCCTCCCTGCTGCCGCTGCTGTAATCTAAGCCTGCAGCAATTTTCCACTAGGATTAGCCTCCAAATTGGGGTTCCCGTCTCCAGCTTTGCCCCCCACCATCAAGCCCCCACTCAGCTGCCAGAAGGATCACGCCAAATCACAGGCCTGGTGATATCTCTTTGCTCTTAAATGTCCCATGTTGCCCCATGTTTTCAGGATAGAGTCCTGGTGGGTTAGTCACGATGTATGCAGAAGTGTCTTTAGGATCCAGCACCTGCCTCCCTCCACAGTGTCATCCCCACCCCAGACTTTAAGCTCTGGCCTCATGGAACTGGGGGGCCATATTCTCTCACCCTTGCGCACTGCACGTGGTATTACCCCTCCTGGAAAAATGGCGAAACCCTTCCTCCCCTCCCTTGTCCTCTTACCCAGCAACCCTGAGCTCAAGCAGAACAACTCCTGGAGGACAGCCACAGCACTAACGTCCGTCCTGTAGCATCCTAACTGTTTACTTACCTGCCCCATTGGTCCACAAGCTCTTTGCGGGTAGGGATTGCGTTTTATTCATCTTTTGTGCCCAGAGCCCTGGCTACTATTTGGCACATAAGAGGTGCAGAAAGTGTTTGTTGAGGCTGGGCGTGGTGGCTCACGCCTGTAATCCTAACACTCTGGGAGGCTGAGGTGGGAGGATCGCTTGAGGTCAGGAGTTCGAGACCAGCCTGAGAAAGAGTGAGACTCCCCCCCCATCTCTACTAAAAATAGAACAAATTAGCTGGGTGTGGTGGTGCCCACCTGTAGTCCCAGCTACTCAGGAGGCTGAAGCAGGAGGATTGCTTGAGCCTAAGAGTTTGAGGTTGCTGTGAGCCAGGCTGACACCATGGCACTCTACCCAGGGTAACAGAGTAAGACTCTGTCTCAAGAAAAAAAAATTGTTTGTTGAGACCTCTTGACCTCATCCCCCTGGTTCCTTGAAACTCTGCCCTTTGACCCCAGTCTCTCTAATCCTCTAGTAAATAGTTCCTTAGCTGCAGCCTTTTCCCCTTGCCCTCCCTGCCCCTTCCCTGCCTCTGCCTGGCCTCCCTGCTCCCCAGAATTCTCACCACACATACGGGGATCATGGAGCCCAGAAGGTTGCCTCCTCTCCCCAGTGCCTGGAGGATCTGTATCCATCCATTCTTTGTGCCCCTACAATACTTGGCAGTTTCATTTTTGTAAAGTGCTTGCACCCAGGAAATCTGCATGCCCTGGCAGAGAAAACAGAGGTAGCAGATGGCAGGCGCTTTGTGGGATGTCCCTGCTGGCTACCCACAGGTCACTTTCTTTCTCTAGCCAAAGGTGCAACCTCAGGCCAATGTCTTCCAGAAGGAAATTGATCTATTCTCAACAACTCATTCTTCCCAGGGAAAGGGTTCAGGCAGAAGCACATGCACACTGTGGACTACCTGGACCACCCGCTTCTCAAGAAACCTTCCCTGTCTGAGCCCCCAGACTGCAGCAGCCAGCCCATGGCAGGGCAGAGGACACAGACCTCCTTGATTTGGTGCCCACAGACCTGAGCCCTCAGGAGGAAGCAGAGCTGAGAGCGGCCCAGGTGGGGACCCTGTGCCCTTCATTCACCCCACCCCAGATTCTTTTCTTTTTTCTTTCTTGTTTTTGTTTGTTTATTTGTTTTGTTCTGTTTTTTGTGTTTTTTTTTCAGTCCCTGAATTCAGCTGGTGTGGGTAGCATGGCCATGGCCTGGGTTCCGGCTCACCTCTAACTCCTGGTGGGACTTCGGGCCAGTTCAGTCTCCTTTCTGGACCTCAGTCCCCACTTCTGTAAAATGAGAGCTGAACTAGCCCCAGCTGTTCTGTAAAGCTTCTTGGATGATTCTCAGTTGTCCTGTGGGGTTTAATTCCAAAAGGACAAACAGAAGTACCCTTCGGGGAGAGGAGTGAGATGATGGCTGGTAGCAAAGACTTCACTGAGTCCTGCCCTGACCAGGTGGGAATGTGTCCGGAAAGGTAAGTGCAGCCCCACTGGAGAGGGCAGAGGGAGAGCCCAAGGCCTACTGTTGTCGAGCAAATGACCCGCACAACCTGTTCCATGCCCATCAGCTCCCAGGGTGCTCGGTGCAAGGACCAGGCTCGGAAGGCAGGAGAGCAGCCCGCGCGGTGCCCTGGCCCCTGTCCTGGGGTGATCCAGTGCAGAGGGCCTCATTCCCTAGCCGCGGCTCTCAGGGCCAGCCCTAGAAACCAAACAGGAAGAGGCACTTGGACCCCGGCTCCCAGAGTGGGAGAAAGGGGTGGGCGCCCGGGCAGACGGAGCCCTGGGGATTGGCAGCGGCTGTGGGCAGGGCGGGAGGGCCGGGGGCGGAGTCAACGTGTCCATGTGAAAAACTCTGGCGGGGGCCGGGCTTTTCCCTACCTCCTCCTCCTCCTCCTCTCTCTTCCCCACCTTCCTCCACTCCCTCCCTTCCCCTCCCCTTCTTCCACCTCCTCCTCCTCTTCCTCCCTCCTCCTCCTCCTCCTCCTCCCTCCTCCACCTCTTCCACCACCTCCTCCTCCTCCTCCTCCTCCTCCTCGGCCAGCTCAGGTTGCAGCTCCTGTGGGAGCCGCTCACCTTTCCAGAGCCGGCGGGGACCCCAGCGGCCCGGCGCCCAGCCCCGCGGCAGGCCGGCCGTCGGCAGGCCGGCGGGCAGGAAGGGGGAGGTCGCAGGAGGGGGCACCGCGGCGCTGTGCAAACGGAGCAAAGGTAAGCGGAGCGGCTCTTAAAGGCGCAGTTCTGCTTTTGCCCTGGGGCGAGAGGTTGGAGGGAAATACCGGAGCGACGAGGGGAGCTCGGCGATCGCGCGGCGTGTGCTGTACGTGTGTTGGGGGGTGGAGGATGCCCTGGAAAGGCCTCTCCTAAGTTCCAGGTGCTTGGGGGGTGGCTAGTTTGCATTCCCAGGGCCCCCACACCACCCCCAGGGAGTCTCCATCGGGGACCCACCTTGGCCCCCGGGCTCCCGTCTGAACCCTGCCAGGCAAAGTGTTCCACCCAGACGCGAGCCAGGCGCTTTCTAAGCGCCCTTCTTTCTGGGAAGGGCAAGGGTCAGGAGTCTCCGGTGACGAGAGGAACCGACAGTGTGGGGCCAGATCGCCGCCTTGAGCTTTCTGGGCTCCGGTGAACTTTCCAGAGCGGCAGGCTGGGGGGTGGAGGCCAGAGCCCTGGGGAGAACGTGGAGGGACACGTGAAGCCCTGCCCTGCGGGTCTCAGCGCCGGGGGTGTGTTGGGGGCTCTGGGGAATGCTGTCCCCTCTCTCTGCCCACCCCGGAAGACCAGAGGGGCAGTGGCCCCACCCCTCATCAGCAGGGACAAAGGGTTAACGCCGCGGTGGGAAGGGAGGGTGGGGGGCCGGTTGGGCTAAGGAGATGTGCCTTGAGGATTCCGATGTTACTGGGGGAGACAATTAGGAATCTGAAATCTGAAAGCGGGTATGGGCCGGAGGCCTCTGTTTTTTCCCTGTTGGGGGCTGGCGGGAGAGGGGGTTCCCTGGAGCTGTCTGCAGACCTTGTGCTGAGTGGGAGGTGAGCAGCCAGACAGTGAGGGATTTTCCATCCTGCAGGATCGACACCCTCCTAGGCACCAGCGTCCCCTCTGCATTCTCTGGGCCCCTCCCTGGCGGAAGGGCTGGAGAGTTGAGGCTGTGGGAGTAGAAGGGCAGCTCCCCAGAACATCCGCAGCTCTGACTCCTGCTGTCCCCCTCGTTCCCCCACCCCCAGCCCTTTGCAGTTCCCCAACTGTGGCCTGGGCCCTGTGACTCACTGACACCACCAGCTTGCCCCTCTGTGTCAGCACCCTGTGAGATTCAGCATGTCCGTGTGGCATTCCCCACCCGGGCATGGGCATGCAGCTCATTTCTGGACACTGGCCTGAGGGAGCAGAATCCTCGAGGACGCCTGGAATGGCTGGCCGACTGGCACATCCTCCGAGGTCCCCTACTTGGCTTGGCCTTCAGAGGAGCCTGGGAAAACTGTGCTTAGGTGCTTTGGGTCCAGGGAATGCAAGGCAATGCTGGCTCCAGGTTTGAGTTTGCATCCTGAAGGTGCTCTAGTGAGAGGGTCACCTTGCCACAGCAAAGCTACTGTCTCAGGTTACCCTGTCCCAGCCACCTCCTGTGCAGCTGATGAGCCTGTGAGGCTGACCTCCCCCACCCTGGCAACCTGGAGTGCACCTGACCGTTAGGTTCCTAAGAATGTCCCGGCTGGCTACCCAGGCCCTGCCAGGAAAATGGAAGAAGCTCTCCACTCATGCCAGAAGTAGTTCATCTCAAACTTATTGGGGGTTCCAGAGCCAGAGTAGACTTCAGTAAGTTATATCCAATTTCTGAATGCCTTAATGGCTACCATTTATTTAATATCTACCGTGTTTCACGAAGTGTGTTGCACCAACTTTATGAAGTAGGTATTATTACCACTAGCCACGGTGCAAGCCCTAGGAAATTCCCTCTCCAAACCACCACCACCAACCACTACAGCCACCAGTTATTCAGTCTCTGCTACACGCCAGGCCCTGTGCATTATTTCATTTAATTCGCACAGCAACCCTCCCTATGATGATCCCCATTTTACAGATGAGGAAACTGAG
>CM052450.1:19923157-19944862 GCA_028533085.1 Varecia variegata | reverse complement strand
CTCAGTTTCCTCATCTGTAAAATGGGGATCATCATAGGGAGGGTTGCTGTGCGAATTAAATGAAATAATGCACAGGGCCTGGCGTGTAGCAGAGACTGAATAACTGGTGGCTGTAGTGGTTGGTGGTGGTGGTTTGGAGAGGGAATTTCCTAGGGCTTGCACCGTGGCTGGCTTTGGGGTAGAGACCAAGGCCGGGTTTCCTAACCCCATCAGGCTAGGGCCTTAGAATCTTTTCTTCTCTTCCAAGTTGGGATAAGGGGACTGTGCAGGGGAGTGGTGGTGGTGGCCGGGGCGGGGGGTGGAGGGGAGGGAGTTTGATGGATGGAAACCTTCCAGGAGGGGCCAGGAATCTGTGCTGTGGGGCTTTACCCTCTAGTTTCCAGGGTAGGAGTGAGGTGGACACTGGGAGCTGGAGAAGGAGCAGCCTCCTGCCCTGAGGGGGCTTCCTTCCCCAGGGCAAGAGGACCCTCCCCTGGTACTGAATTGCAGCCCCTGTTCTGCTCTGTTGCCCACGAGGGAGTGGCTGGCCTGTATCCAGGCCTACCTGATTAGTTTTACCCCTTTAGGAGTAAGTCGCATTCCTATTCCTTGGCCCTGCGTCCCTTCATAACCCCTCTCTTCCCGACCCTGGACCCTTTGCCTTTGCCCTCCAGGCATTCGCTGCTGAGTGCGCACTTTTCTATCTCCAGGGGGTGGGGACAGACCGGGGTTAATCTCATCCTGGCCCCCACGGCTGCACGCATGCACACACATGCACACACACACGCATGCACACGCAGAACCCAGCTCTCAGGCTGCGCTCACAGCAGCTCAGGCGGAAGATCTGGGACCCAGGATCCCGGAGCGGGTGGCTGGGCCTGGCGGGAGCTGGCCAGCGGTGCCGCAGCAGGTCTGGAAGAGGGAAGCCGTGGGCGCGTCTCAGCCAGACCTGCTGTCGGAAGGAGAGCCCATCTGCTCCTGAAATCTCCACAGCTCCGTCTGCAGAGGAGGGGGTAGGCAGGCAAGTGTGAGGTTTGATTTTGAACTAAAAGGAGTCTGGAAGCTTCCAGACAGCATGAGTGACCCAGGTGAGACAGGACACCCTGCTGTGAGAGACATTGGCCAGAACTTCTGAAGGGCCCATGGGGACAGCTGCTCCCCTGGAACTGTTGATGATGGCCCCACCCCGTGCGCCCCTAGAAATGGAGGGTTGGGGCAGGCAAGGCGACCCAGTAACGCCGGCTGACGCGGTCACACGCGATCTATACGTTGAGTGTACGTCTCTCGTCCGCCATGGGTGGAGGCCCTTTATGGACTTTGGGGTTAGTTCAAATCCTGCCTCTGCCGCTCAATAACCAGTTGCCTTAGGTTAAGTTATTTGCTCGCCTGAGTTTCAGTTTCCTCATTTATAAAATGAGAGGATAACACCTCATGTAGCTGTGGGGACTCCAGTGAGATAATGTCCGTGACAGCTTTTTGCCCCACCTGGGATCATCATCGAAGGCAGGGGCAGACGGCGCGAATGGGCTACCTTTGGCCTCCACTGGATATGTTTTTCTAAAGTCAGATGCCTGCAGACATCAGGGCTCTGGCCCCAAATTGCGAAGGGAACTCTATTCTTCAAATGTTTCTGCCTTCTCTCACGCTGAACGCCCCCTCCATTGCATCACCATCCTGGGAAATTCTGACAAAACTCTAGAATGATTGCTGCTCTCACACCTTGTTTCCCTAAAGAAGCCTTCCCTTTTCTGCCTGGGAGTCCCCACAGGAACCAAGCCTTCTTCTCTTCTGTGTCCCCAGCCACCCAGCAAAGGAGACCCTTGCAGGGGTGACCAGGCCCAGGAGGGGACGTGGCTGGCCTTTCTGTGTCCTGGCAGGTGGGAGGGGTTATGCTGGAGGGTATCACTCATGACAGAAGCTGTGCTGGGTCCCCAGACCGACTCTGCCAGGAGCATGGGAAGAGGCCAGGAAAGGGGTCACAGAGCCCCTCCCTGACCCTGGCATGGAGCCCAGCTGGCACCATCCCCTGCCGTGGCCGGGCCGGATGCCATGTTCTGTGCTGATGCCAACCTGACATGGCTCCTTCCCCCATTTGTGGGCTGTGAATTTCCCTGGCTGTGGTGCCCAGTGGAGGGAGTGCCATCTCTGGGCAGGCCTTGAAATCCCCTCCCCAATACTTAAGTCTGCTTCTGGGGGAGCAGAAAGGGCATTGAGCTGAGAGTCACAGCCCACAGGGTGGTCTCAGCTCTGCCCTGTCACCGTGAGTGGACTGGGGCAAGTCACTCTCCTTTCTGAGTTTTGCCTTCTTTTCCTGAAAAATGAGAGCACAGACCAAGGGATTTCTAAAGCCCCCTCCAGGACTGCTGGTTTGTGGCTCCAACTTCTGCCAGTCCTGCCAACCAGGTGAGCTGTGCTCAGGCCCCAGGAGGGACTCAGCCTTCTGTCCTTCCAAACATCAGAGCCAGGGGCTTCCCCCACCTCAGGCCTGGGTACCTAGTGGGCAAGGAGACCCTAGAAGGCCTCACCTCTCTCAGGTAGGAGGAAAAAAAGTACCTCCCAAAGACACAGATGCTGGATTCAAATGCCACATAGGTACTGGATGCCCAAGGCCAAGGGTTGGTGAGCCACAGCTCTTGGCCAAACCCTGCCTGTTTTTCTATGGCCCATGAGCTAAGAATGGTTTTTACATTTTTTAAGTGATTAGAGAAAAATCAAAAGAAGAAAATAATATTTTATAACACTTAAAAATTATATAAAATTCAAATTTTAGTGTCCTTAGTAAAGTTTTACTGGAACACGGCCAGACTCATTTGTGTACGTCTTATCTGTGGGTACCTGTGTACCACAAGGGCAGAGTTAGTTGCAACAGAAACTATGGCCTGCAAAGCCTAAAACATCGGCTGTCTGGCCTCTTACAGAAAAGGTTTGCTGACCCTCGCTCAAGATAATCACAGTTCTCTCAGGCTTTGCACCACGCCATTCTGGAATCTCAATTTAAAAGCACTCTCTTTTCATTTAAAAAGAAGTGTTGCTGTTTTCTTATTACGTAAGTAATAAATGTTCATTATGCAAATAGAAGATGCAGATAAGCATGAAAATCACCCATAATTCTACCACCTAGGGGTAATTACTGTTAACATTTTCACTTACTGCCTTCTGGATTACCTACAGTGCACTTGTGTTTATATGTACATGTATGTGACATGAATGTATATCTTATACACACACGGCTTTTACAGATTGTATGCATCTACTGTCTTCACTTAAAAACACATCTCAGCTGGGCATGGTGACTCATGCCTATAATCCTAACACTTCAGGACACCAAGGTGGAAGGATCGCTTGAGGCCAGGAGTTTCAGACCAGGCTGGGCAACATAGTGAGATCCTCATTTCTAAAAAAAAAAAAAAATTAGCTGGGCGTGGTGGCATACCTGTAGTACCAGCTACTTGGGAGGTTGAGCCAGGAGGATCACTTGAGCCCAGGATTTTGAGGTTGCAGAGAGCTATGATTGCACCACTGCACTCCAGCCTGGGCAACAGAGTGAGACGACTTTGTCTCTTAAAAAACACAAGAACACAAAAAAACGCATCTCAAACCTGAACCACTGGGGAACGTGCAGGCAGAGGTGCCCGGCAGGCGGTCGGACCTGGGCATCTGAGGCAGAGGCTTGGTGGGGCCAGAGCTGTAGAGCTGGGAGTCATCAGCATGTGCTGGTGGTTTCTGCCACGTGAGGGGATGAGGTCACCCAGGAAGCATGCAGAGAGGGGAAAAGCGAGCGGCCAGAGAGGGAACTCCGGGAGTGCTGTCATTCAGTGGACAGGTAGAAGAAATGAGTCCACCGGACCCGGGAGGGAGAAAGAGACCCAGGAGGCCAAGTTATCTTGGAGGCTGGGGGTGCAGAGTCGGAGGCACAGAGCCTGGGACAGTGCCTGGTGCTGAGCAGGTGCCTGTCAAATGAGTGAGTGACTAGAAGACACCAGCGCCTCCTCATGAGCTTCCTGAGCCCAGGTTAGTGAGTGACCCCGACAGGGGACAGGTGAACAATTGTGAGGTGTTCAGAGGCTCCCCCAAGGAGGCAGGGAGGGGTGGGGAGGCAGTGCAGGCCACAGTGGCCACCTGGGCCCAGCCTGGCGGGAGGGAGGCCATGTGTCGCATGCAGAGGGAGAGGAGGCGCAATCCAATGGCCAGAGGCCGGGGGGCTGGCCAGAGAAGCGGGGGGATCGCTGTTGGAGAGAAGACGAAGCTGCTCTTTTGGAGCAGTCACTCAGATGGGAATGAGGAAGGCTGGAGGGGATTGGCCAGGGGTTCCTGTCGGAACACGGGCATGGGGTGGTGCGGGCCAGACGGGGGGGTGGGGGCATGGAGTATAAATAGGAATATGGTTCAGAGATGCTGGGAAATCCTCCCCCCACTCATGAGACTGAGATGTCCCCAGGGATGCCAGGCCTTAAAGGCCCCTGCAGTTCTGCTGCTAAAGTTGGGCATGGAGAGAAAACCAGAGATGTGAATCAAGATCCCATGACAGGCCACCAGGAAAGCGGGCATCTGATATCTGGCCGAGGGAGGGCTAAAGGCTGGGGGAACTTAATGCTCAGGTGTGTTGGGTAAAAGATGGTGGGCATCAGCGTCTGTCCTAAAGCAAACAGAGAGGAGACAGATGGGAGCCTGTTTCCTTTGGGATTTAAGGAAGAACCAGGAAAAAGTTGCAGACTGTGGGATCTTGAGAACGCTGGGCAACGTAGAAGAAGGACCTCTGTTGAGGGTCTTTACAGAGGGCTGCCGACAGGAGTGGAGAGGGCGTCCTCCGGCTGGTAGAGTCAGGCGGCCTTGTCTGGAGGCAGGAGGAGGTGGGAGGTGGAGGCCAGGCCTGCCCTGGCCCCTTGCTCCTGCCTCTGGGATGTTCTGAACTCCCAGGACCAGAGCTGACAGCGGGGCAACTTGTCCCTTCTTATCACTTGGAAATCCAGAGCCTCCCCAAAGATTGCAGACCAGCTTTAGCTGGTCCCCAAAAAGGGTCAGAAAGAAAATACCAGAAGATGCTATCTGACCTCTATTCCTTGATCCTCAGGAGGCCGGAGAGCAGCAGCGTGGACGTCAGTGGGCTGATGCGGGGCCACACAGAGGGGCGAGAAGCGAGGCAGTGAGTGGTCAGGAGGGGCCATCTGCAGGGTCGAGGCCAGAGTCTGAGCCTGGTTGTGCCTCTGCCCTGTGGGGCACGTGGAAGGCATCTGAGAAGAGGTGACAGTCACACCCGACTTGAGCCTTGGTGATGAGTGGCACTTGTCTGGCTTCCCTTTGGTCCCCAGCCCGCTTCCCTGCATTCCAGTTCTCTCTGAGACCCAAGAGAACTGAGGAGGAAAGACGCCCAGGGTGTCTAGGGCTGGTGACTGGACAGCCCAGGCTTGCTCCGGTGTGCCCAGGGCAGGGCCAGGCCCAGTGGCGCGCAAGTCCTAACGAGACTGAATCCGGCCTAGGGAGAAGATACATCTAGAAACACAGGCCTGGTCCGCCTGGAAGTGGCAGGAAGGGCACCAGCATTTATTGCACACGACAGTGTGTCCTAGATACAGCAGAGGTCCCCAACCTTTCTGGCACCAGGGACCGGTTTCATGGAAGACAATTTTTTCCATGGCCAGGGGGTGGGGGATGGTTTCAGGATGATTCAAGAGCATTACATTTATTGTGCACTTTATTATTATTGTATTGTAATATATGATGCAATAGTTATACAACTCACCATAATGCAGAATCAGGGGGAGCCTTGAGCTTGTTTTCCTGCAACTAGATGGTCCCTCCTGGGGGTGATGGGAGACTGATCTGACGGGAGGCGGAGCTCAGGCGGTGAGGAGCATCTGTAAATGCAGATGAAGCTGAGCTTTCTCGCCTGCTGCTCACCTGCTGCTGTGAAGCCTGGTTCCTAACAGGCCACTGACTGGTACCTGTCTGTGGCCTGGGGCTTGGGGACCACAGTCCCAGAGCTTAAAGGTGACTAAGATACGGTCTTTGTCCTTGAGGGTCTAATGTTTACATATCTTTAGAGGAAAGAGGCTTAAGTAAGTCATTATGATACAGTGGCTCAAGTTGTTCGTTCATTCCACAGACACTGAGTATCTAGTGGGTTCCTTACACTGTGTAAGGCACCAGGGAAACAAAAATGTTAACACCCCGTTCTTGTCCTGAAGGACATCACAGTCTCGTTATGAGGCTGGTATGGAAATGACAAGGAGGAAGCATCTAATTTTACCTAGAAGGAGTTGTGGTCATTCATGCATAGCTTCTCAGGGGAAATGACACTTGAGTTGAGTTTGGGAGTGGTTTTACCCAGGGAAAAAGTGAGGAAGGGCGTCCCGGGCCGGGTGAATGGCGTGTGCGAAGCCGAGGGGTGTGAGTGTGGTTTGCTCTGGGAATGCCAAGTACGTTCGGTGAAACCGGACCTCGGGGAGGGGCAAGTGCTGACACTCGAGAAGACAGGGACCCAAACACAAGAGTCCCCGTCTGCCTGGCCCTGGAGCTCAGACTTTTTCCTAAGGGCAGTGTTAGCTTTGAGGGATTTTAAACAGGAGAGTGACATCATCAGAAAGCAGCTGAGAAAGTTGAGTCTAGCAGCCTGGTGGCAGCTGGATTGGAGGTTAAGTATCGTTCCCACTTGGCAGCAGGGAAACTGAGGCATGGGGTGTCTTTCCAGGTCACAGTGCTAGCAAATAGGGTTTCTTCCGGATACCAAACGGTAGGGAATTTTGGAGAGCAGGGCTGATAGCATGTGGCCCTCACTGTAGGACATCTCTGGTCAGAGTGAGACACTGGAGGGGACAATGATGCACTTGTCCAGAGCAGGGGTGACCCTGAGCCCCAGACACTGCCCCCTGACCAGGCTTCCTGCAGGTTTACCCAGCTCACTCCCGGAAGGCCTTCCCCGCCTACTTCCTGCATTCCGACAGAGGCTGTGGGAATCTTCTCCAAGCTCGGTCACTGTTTGGAGCGTTTGTTCGTTGGCAGGGTGGCTGCAGGCCTGGCTATCTTCCTCAGCTCTGGCCGCCCCGAGGGCTCCAAGCCCACAGCCTCTCCCATCCAGGCTGGGGCAGGGTGAGGTCAGTGAGGAGGGCTCCAGGCAGCCCAGGGGTGACTGGCCTCCCCTGAGGTTTGTCAGGGGCTCCAAAGTCTCCAGCTGTGCAGAACAGGGTCGGTTAGAGGGTGAAGGCAGAGATGGTATCTGGGGACTGCCTGCAGGCACAGTTCTCCCTGGGGGGAGGGAGTGTCTCCGAGGTCCCAGCTGATGACGTCTGCAGACTTGGTCATCCATGGCCTCTAGTTCTCTGAACGAGAGGCCCAGAGTGGCTGAGGGACCGAGCTGGGGGCAGGGAGTGGGAGGCAGAGGGTGTCAGCCCTGGCTGGCAGTCAGTCCTTGGGACTGAAGGTCAGACCCTCTGGGCTTCAGAAAGTGGGCACTTGCAAGTTATATCTCTCGACCCCTTCCCTTGGGCCCACAGAGACCAAGATCAAAAAAAAGAGAAAACAAAACAAAAAGAGACTTGGGGAGGCATTTAACACGGGCCTGGAACATAGCAGTGTTCCCCATGTGCCTGCAAAGCAGACTCGTGCCTGCTGGATGCCAGCAGCCCTGGGCACAGGAACCAAAGCACACTTGGCGAGGCAGACAGGTGCAAAGTCACGCCCATCAGAGGAGGGGCACCTGGCGGTCCCGAGGGGTCGGGGAAGCATCTGTAGACCCAAGAGACCTGAACAGCGTGTGAGGGGCTTGCCTGGAACAGAGCCAGTGTGGCGGGGAGTGGGGAGAGGTGCAGCCAGCGAGGAAGGGGCCCCAGATCTTGAAGGGCCTTGGTGCAGGCTGGGGGTTGGGACTTTGTGCAAGAGGAAGGCACAGGGGCATCTTGAAGGGGTTTGCGGAGAGGAGTCTCCAAGCCAGCCCCTGGAGGTTAGGAAGTGAAGCTGCCCCTCCTGCCCTCTGCCCCAGTCTGCAGTCAACTCCTGGGAGGTAGAGGCTACTTCCTGGGTCCCCTCGATGCTCTGCCAACCTCCTTCTCTGCCTCCACGGCCTCCAGGTCAGGGTCTCCCAGGGGTCTGAGCCCCAGGGTAGGTGTTAGGTCTAGGGCCTGGCACAGGTTGTCCCAGGGGTGGGGACAGTAGGCTGAGCATCCATACTGCCTGGGCAATGGGCCCCCAGAGCCCCCATGGCTTGCTCTGTGGAGCTTTCCCTCCTCCTAAGATGGGGGGTGAGAGCTGTCCACCGGGAGCCCGGGCCGCCCTGCCTTGCACGAGCCCCACGCTGTGTGGCCCTGCAGAGTGTCTGAGTAGGGGGACCCCGCCTCCCTGGCCTTCCCCCTTCTCGGTCCAGTGTTCAGGACTGCCGGTGGGCGACCATGCTGCAGCCTTCTGCCCGCTTGCATCCTGGGGTCTCAAAGCTCCTCACTGCACGGAAGTGTGTAAGGGATGTTGTGGGGGCACCTGGAGGAGAAAGCAATTAGCGCCCGGGCCACGGAGCGGGCAGGGCTGGGAGGGCTCCGGTGAGGAGAAGAAGGGAGCGATGTGGGCACAGTTTGTGCACTTGGCAACAACCAGGAAACGGCTGTGTGGTTCTGAGCAGTCAGTTCTCGTCTCGGAGCCTCAGCGTCCTCACTGAGCAAGGGACGGAGCGGAGGCTCTGGAAGCGGCTGCCCACTGGCCTCTGGCAAGTGCCGGGTTTCCTCCCGCCTGGCTCCTCCTTCCTCCTCCTGTGGCACCCGCTTCTCTGGCAGCAGGAGGAAGTTCTGGGCTGGCTGGTGTGTGCCCAGGAGGAAGTGACAGGAGGCAGGCTGATGGCCTCTCTGACCTACGTGGGCAGGGAGGCAGGAGGGAAGGCAGGTCGGGGTCCACCTGCCCACCCCTGTAGCTCCCCAGGGGAACCCTGCTCCTGCAACCTCCCCTGCCCGACCCCTGCCAGGCCAGCATCCCTGGGTGCCCACTGCCCTCTTCCCCTGGCACCAGTTGCACGGGGACAGCCCCAGATGGCTCCCTGGCCTGGGGACAAAGGCTACACTGTGCCCGGCCCTCTGCTGGCCTCAGGCTGGGTCACACTGAGCCCTTCTGTCCCTGGTTGGGGGTGAGGGGCAGACAGCACCAAGGTGACAGGCCTCTTTCCTGTCTCCCTTCCCCCTCTACCCCCATATCTGAGGAGCTGACTCTCCCAAGGGAAAAGTGACAGAGGCATCTTGTGTCTTGACCTAGGGAACAACAGGCTATTCACTGCCCAGTCTGCCCTGTCACACCCAAGACCCTGCCGGGTTCAATGCCCCGATTGTCCCCAGCAGAGAGAGGCATCCACTCTCTGCCGTGGTTACCGCCCCCGCCGCCTGCCCCTCTGTCTCCATCAGGAAGTCCATCCCTACATCTGACCTCCAAACCTCCTGCTACAGTGGCAGCCACTTCCTCTGGGTCTCTTCTGTGGGTGGACAACAGCTGGTCCCCATCCCTCTACATTGCTCGGCCCCACACTCCTGCTCAAGTCTGCTCCCCTAGTTTCACCCTCCCTCTGGCTCCCTGTCCCACCGGCCACCCCACCCCAGGCACAAGCTGGTGGTCCTTGCTCCTAACGGAACCATGGAGAGAGCAGGTGTGACCATGGAGAGAGCAGGTGTGACTCGGGGTGGTTCTCCTTTGTCTTGCAGAAATTGGGGGCCTCCCTCCCAGAAGGCTTTTAATGAGCTCCCTCCCCCTCCCCCACAAGCAAGAGCAAGGTTGTGAGATTTATGGCAGCTACTGATAGATTCCTGAGCCAGGAACCCAACATGCCATCCCATAAATCCCAGACTGTAGGACAGTTTTATGGGGAAGCCCTGTTTTTAGAAAGGGGTGTGGCTGGTCCCTCCTGCAGAGCTCAAACCCCAGGGAGCCCAGTGCCTGCCTCCCCTGACCCCCACTAGGGTAACCAGGACCAGGCTCTGGGGCAGCAGTTTGTGCCATGCAGATGAGCCTCTTCCTGTTTCCAGGGCAGAGCGTGTCCTCTCCTGTGGGGGGTCTCCTGCTTCACTCAGGAGAAGCGAAGCCCCCTCCCCAGCTCTAAGGGCTCCCCACACCAGCACAGCAGGGCAGTCTGGAAACCTGGGCAGATAAACATCCCTTACCTGGACCTCCGATGCCTCCAATCATGGCTCCATGTGCAGATCATTGTGCTTTTTAAAAATGAGTTTTCCCAGGCACCATCCTCGGAGCCTCGGTTATAGAATCTGAGGGTGAGACCAGCCACAAAGGAGTGGCTGAGGTTGGCTGGCGGGGATGAGTTTGGGGACAGAGAATCAGGAAAGACCAAGGCCGGTGGGCTATGCCAGGGAGGCTGGAAGAAGTGCTCTCAGCTACCTGCTCATCAAAGCAGGCGTCCCCAGCCCCTGAGTTCCTTGAGAACAGGGACCACACGTGCCTCTGTAGCCCCAGTGCCTAGCACAATGCTGGCACATAGTAGGTGCTCAATTCGTGTGTGTTGAGCTGAACTCAGTGAGACTTCAGGGCCCACTGACAGATGGGCCCGGCTGGCAGTGCAGACTGAGGCCTCTACTCCGAAGCATGCCAGCTGGATGAAGGAGGGCCTGGCCATACCCAGTCTCTGGGCTTGGGAGAGCTGGAGGGACACAGCCGAGCTGCATTTGGGGGTAGCTCGGAGCATGCAGAGCTGGGGAGATGACCCTTTCCGGGCTGGCTAAGGACAGAAGGAGGTGATCATTTAGTAAAGCAAACATGTTACTGGCCCATAATCCCTTAAACTGGGAGGACTCAGGAGGGGCCTGGTTACCTTGGCAACAAGGTGCTGGCCAGTGGCAGGGCTGAGAGCATCCTCCAGCAGTGGGCTGTGCCTGGTGCGTGGGTAACGGCTGAGAGGGGGTGTAGGGTGGCCCCTTCCCATCACTGGGCTGGTCCCTGGTGCCTTCCTGGTGGGTGTGGGTGGGGGCCCTTGAGAGGCCTCTTGGTCCTGGCCCCCGCTGCAGCCAAGGGCAGTGTAGGCAGAGCAGGCTGGGGGCAGCTGCACAGAGCCCCTACGAAACCCCGGAGGGGCGTGGAGGGAGGGTAGGACCCACTGTGGGTTTTCAGGGCAGGAGGGAGAAGGGAGAGTCTGTGGGAAGCAGCAGTTGCACGTGTTTCATGGGTGGGGGGCAGCCAGCAGGGTGTCCTCTCGTTCTGAAGGAAGAGGAGCTGAGTTGCTGGTGAAGAAAACCTTTTCTATCTGGGGAAGGGGCCCGGCGGTGAGCACAGCAGCTCTGCCCTCTCCTCTCTGGTGTTCTCGGGCAGAGGACACCCTGCCTGCCTGCTTGGAGGGCTCGTGCATGGGAGGGGCTGGCGGGGCTCAGGCCTCCCCTTCCCTGGGCCCGTCTCTTTCTGGCAAACTTCCGTGTTTACCCTGAGAAACTTCCACTGCTCCTGACTTCCCGCATTTCAGCTGGAGAGGAGATGGGGCTAGGCTAGTTCCTATGCACACTTCCCCTCTCTCATCCCTTTTCTCTTTTCCTGCCTTCTGGCGACCCAGGCCAAGCCAGAGAGGGGACCTTCAGGTGTCAGTATCAGGGTGAAATGGGAGTGGGACCAGACTGTGTCCCAAGGGTGTAAGCCAACCTGATGTTCAGCAGATGGGCCTGGATCAGTAAGGCTTACTGGCTGGTGACACATCAAGCTCTTGCACACAAGTTGGTAACGGGCTGCTTGTCCGAGGACCACCCAGTTCTGGTCCCCCACCCCCACCCTGCCACCCCAGCCCTTCCCCCAGAACTCTCTAGACCTCCAGTAGCTAAAGAGTTAATATCAGGGCGGGGGGGCCTCCAGGATCCTCTTTGCACATCGTACCCACCACTATGGTCAGTACTTTGCAGGACTGGTTGGTGCACATTGGGACCTTCCCCAGGGAAGGGAATTTGGGGGGGGGGGGTCAGCGCTGAGAGTCAATGGGCAGAAGAGGGGCAGGACCTACCCTCAGGGGGCTTGAACTCTGGAGAAGACACAACCCCGGCCCCTGGTGGCGTGCAGGTGACGTGCAGGGCCACAGAGCTTGATGGGAGACGAGCTGAATTCCCAGTGGGTACAGACTGGGACCTGTGGTCTTATTCTTCTCACCTGCTGTTGTCACACCTCCTGCCCGTCTCAGGACCCACCCACCTGGTCCCTGACGATCATGAACAAGATGAAGAACTTCAAGCGCCGTTTCTCCCTGTCAGTGCCCCGCACCGAGACCATCGAGGAGTCCCTGGCTGAATTCACAGAGCAGTTCAACCAGCTCCACAACCGGAGGAACGAGGGTGAGGGGTCTGGGCCTGCCCTGGGACTCTCCCACCCTGACATCCCCCCAGGCCCCTTCCCCACTGGCCTTAGGGGAGGGGATGGGTGGGGGAGTGGGCTGCCCGCCTCTCCCTTGGGGCAGCGTGGCAGGGAGGGGAGCTGATGCCTGTCCCTCTCAGACCTGCAGCTCAGTCCTCTGGGCAGAGACCCCCCGCTGGAGCCCGGCACCTTCTCCCCCACAGACAGCGGGGAGGAGCCCGGGCAGCCGTCCCCTGGCATGCGGTACCGGCGACGGCAGAACCAGCGTCGCTTCTCCATGGAGGTGAGGGGCTCCAGAGAGGGTGGCAGGACACATCCAGGGTGTGTGCACAGGAGGGCAGTCGCCTTGGAGCCAGACTTCACGAGTTCAGACTGCAGCTCTGTCATTGACTGGCTCTGCCTCTGAGCAAGTTGCTCAACCTCTGTGTACCACCGTCTCTTTGTCTTTAAAATAGTCATTGAGGCCAGGCTCAGTGGCTCATGCCTGCAATCCTAGCTCTCTGGGAGGCCAAGGCGGGAGGATCACTTGAGGTCAGGAGCTCAAGACCAGCCTCAGCAAGAGTGAGACACAGTCTCTACTAAAAATAGAAAGAAATTAGCCGGATGACTAAAAATAGAAAAAATTAGACAGGTGTGGTGTTGCACACCTATAGTCCCAGCTACTTGGGAGGCTGAGACAGGAGGATTGCTTAAGCCCAGGAGTTTGAGGTTGTTGTGAGCTAGGCTGACACCACAGCACTCTAGCCCAGGCAATAGAGCGAGACTCTGTCTCAAACAAAATAAAATAAAAACGAAAAAGTAAAACAGTCATTGTGAGGATTAAGTGAGTTAGTTTATGCCAAGTGCTTAGAACATTCCTAGAACATAGCAAAGGCTAGACAGCTTGACTATAATCTTTATGATCCACGTACATGTGCCCAAATATATTAAAAATACGCTTATAGAATCACGGTGTCTGTAAGGGCATGAGATTTATGTTGTACAGATGGAGACATTGGCCCAGAGAGGGGAAGGAACCTCCTAAGGTCACACAGCCACCCCAGGTGTTCATGTATATGTCTCTGAGCACAACCTTGAAGCGCAGCCTGTGGTTTGGCCCCGCTGTGGTTGTTCTACAGGGAAAGCTAGGTCCAGAGTGAGAGGCGAGGGCCCCACAGCCCTAGCCACCCTGGAGCCAACAATGGTGTCCCCATCTCATCCCATTCACTGCAGGACATCAGCAAGAGGCTCTCTCTGCCCATGGATATCCGTCTGCCCCAGGAATTCTTACAGAAACTACAGCTGGAGAGCCCAGACTTCCCCAAGCCACTCAGCCGCATGTCCCGCCGTGCCTCCCTGGTGAGTCCCAAGAGGGTCAGAGGTCATGAGGGTGAGACGCCCCCTTCCCAGCATTGGACAAATCCGTCCTGGCTTTGCCTGTCCCAGCTGAGGCGTGGAGGGCTTTCCGGGAGGATTCCTGGGCCTCTGGCGCCACCTGCTGGCCTCAGTGAATTCAACTAGATCCTTCTAGATTAACATCCATTCCCCAGATGGGTCCCCCCTGGGCTGGAGCTGAGCTAGCCCCTGGTCTCCACCTGGTTAAGATCAATAGACCAGCTGGCATGTGCTTTCCAGTCCTAGCTACCTGTCAGAGTTGCTTGGGAGCATCTTACAAAAGAGACTCTGGGTCCCACTCCAGACACCTACAGAATCAGCCTCTCCGGGTAGGCGGGTGGGTGGGGTCCAGGAATCTGTCCTGTTAAGGGTTGGGTACACCTGAGCGAGAAGAAGTGTGCTCATGAGAGAGACTGTCAGGGAGGTGGGTTCTGAATTGGACACTCGAGGTACAGTGGAGAAAAAGGCACAGCGCCTGCCCTGGAGGAGCTAGCAGTCTGAGTAAGACAGACGACAGCTTCTTTGTCAAACGAAGATAGTAATTGTTCTCCTCACAGGGTAGAACCAAGGTGTGCAGCAG
Source organism: Varecia variegata (assembly GCA_028533085.1). Lineage (NCBI taxonomy): Eukaryota > Metazoa > Chordata > Mammalia > Primates > Lemuridae > Varecia > Varecia variegata. Next base: position 19,930,635 of record CM052450.1, on the reverse strand, counting down.
TCCCGGGTGCCACGGCTCTGAGCTGCACACCTTGGCTGCCGTGGGAGGAAGCAGCTCACACGCCCAGGAGCTCCTTCCTTTGTCACAGGGATGAAGGAGATAGGAGAGGAGGAAGGACCCCTTTTCAGGATGGGGGTCTCATTCCCTTCCCCCCGAGGCTCAGGGGGAGAGTTGTGTCTGTGGGCTGGTGGGCCTTCACGCTCACGGCACCCCACATCTCTCCCTCTCAGTCAGATATCGGCTTTGGGAAACTGGAGACGTATGTGAAACTGGACAAACTGGGGGAGGTAAGAGGCCGGGCTTGGTGGGAGGGCAGCCATGCAGGATGGTTCGGAGGAGGGGCAGGGCCTCCGGGTCCTCCCTAGTCCGGCCTCTGCCCCACAGAGAGAGGCGCACGGTCTTGCCCGGCCTTGGTGGGTGCTGAGTAGACCCCCGACGCTGAGCAAGCACGTGAGGGTAGGGCAGCCCCTGGGCCCTGGGCAGAATCCAGTCTTTTTTCCCTACGAGCACTTCTTGCCTGGGTTTAAATCCCAGCTCTACCCTTTACTAGCTCCGTGACCTTTGGCGAGTTACACGACCTTTCTCTGTGCCTCAGTTTCTTCCTTTGTCAAAGGAAGATAGTGATTGTTCTACCTCATCGGGTTGTTGTGTGGATTGAATAGGTCACAAGAATACGCTTATGTACGGCACGCAGACATGCCTGGCACGTGTTGTAGTGAGTGCTGTGTCACCAAGATACTTGCATCGTCACTGTGTCTGGCTTTGTGTTAGAGGCCAGGAGTGGGCGAAGGATTATAGAGGAAACTCCCTCGAGGAGCCGAAAGGGTGGACCTTCGTGTAAACGTAGCACAGTATAAGGAAGAAGGAAACTGGTGCTATGACAGAGGGGCGCCCAGCGTGCTGGGGAGAGAGGAGGGAGCAGTCAGTTCTCACCGGGGAGCCGTTCGGGACACTTCCCAAGGACAGCAGTGGGCTTGGGGGGAAACACAGCGTTTCAGCGAAGGGAGGAAGGGCACTCAGGCCAAGTCACAGCCCAAACTGAGGCACACAAGGGAGGCACTGGACAGAGGACAGCAGGACCCGAATGTGCCCGGTGCCAATCGGGCTCTTCATCCCAGGGCACCTACGCCACCGTCTTCAAAGGGCGCAGCAAACTGACGGAGAACCTGGTGGCCCTGAAGGAGATCCGGCTGGAGCAGGAGGAGGGGGCGCCCTGCACTGCCATCCGAGAGGGTACAGCATCCTGGGGTCCCGCACTCCCCCCGGCGGCATCTGGAGGAGGGGTTCATTGGCCTGGGCCCCAGTGGGGACCTGGGGTGGAGTGTCATTGCTGGAACAGGGACTCCTGGGGGTGACCCCTTGAAGAAAGGGTACGAGGGGCATGTGGGGTCCCACGGACCCAGGCGGGCCGTCTCCCCACAGTGTCTCTCCTGAAGAACCTGAAGCACGCCAATATCGTGACCCTGCACGACCTCATCCATACCGACCGGTCCCTCACCCTGGTGTTCGAGTACCTGGTAAGTGGGGCTGGGGCTCCCCTAGGGGAGAGGCGGGGTGGGAGGACAGGAGAGTAGGCGGCTGAGGGAGTGGAGAGGTGGGGTGGGGGTGGCCCCGGCCCTGTTCTAGAATCAGGTTCTCAGATGCGCCCACGCAGGGTGGGCCAAGAGCTCAGGCTTAGGGGCAGCTCGGAGCCAGGGACCCATCCCACTAGTGGGCGTGGGCCCTGCCCAGGGAGGGGCTTCTGGCCAGGGGTCAGGCCAGGGTGGGACTGAGCCAGGCTCTGTGTTCCAGGACAGTGACCTGAAGCAGTACCTGGACCACTGTGGAAACCTCATGAGCATGCACAATGTCAAGGTGAGGGCCTCGGCACCGGGGACCCCCAGCCATTGTGGCAGCCCCTGTCCTGAAGCCCAGCGTGGGAACCCACTCTCGCCACCAGCACCCGGCTGCTGGGGCTGCTCAGACTTTGCAGCGTAGTACGGAGGGAAAGGGCACTGCCATTCAGTGAGCCCAGGACCTGCACTGAGCACCTCACCCCAGGCGCGCGCGCGCGCGCACACACACACACACACACACACGCGCGCACTCTCTGCCACCGTCCAGCTGTTGGTATAAACCCCCTCCCTGACTCTGAGCATCAGGTTCCCCATCGGTCAGTTGGAAGCATGAGCTGCCAGATTGAAAGGAGCTTCCGGGCAAGCTGGGCGGGATGGGCGGCCTGTTCCGGTGTTTGTTAAAGAATCAGACACACGTACCCTGCACAGGCAGGCTTCCTGACACTGCTGCCTGCCATGCCTCCTGCACACTCACTCCCCCACATGCCTGCTGTCCTCCCCTCTGGATGGGACTCCCTGGTGTGACGGGCCCGGATGGGGCTGCTGGCTGGGCGGGAGAGCCAGGGACTTGTGCTGATCCCCCAGGTCCCTGCCCCTCTCCCTGTCCCAGCCTTGGGGCAGAGGCTCAGGGCCACCTTCCACTTCACCATTCTCTTCCCCCTTCCCCCAGATTTTCATGTTCCAGCTGCTCCGGGGCCTCGCCTACTGCCACCGCCGCAAGATCCTGCACCGGGACCTGAAACCCCAGAACCTGCTCATCAATGAGCGCGGGGAGCTGAAGCTGGCCGACTTCGGTGAGGCCAGGGCTAGAGTGGGGGTCTGACGCTGTTAGGGTGCGGTGGGGGAGGGCTTCTCGGTCAGCCCCAAAGCACCTGTGGGCAGAGATTCAGTGACACATCTGTCCCTAGGACTGGCCCGGGCCAAGTCAGTGCCCACAAAGACCTACTCCAATGAGGTGGTGACCCTGTGGTACAGGCCCCCCGACGTGCTGCTGGGATCCACCGAGTACTCCACCCCCATTGACATGTGGTGAGTGAGCACTGGACCAGTGGGGGCAGAAGGGACCTGTCCACACTTCCACACTCTTTCGCTGTCCCCAAGGGCCTCCTAGAAGAACCACCTAACCTCCTTTGACTAAAAGCCACCTGGCATCCTGCTGCACTGCATGTTAGAAAATTAAGTCTGAAATGGACTGGGGTTTCTCCAGCTTAATCAGACCTTCCACTCTGTGCTTCTCAAATACCCCCCAGGAGCCACCCGCAGGGTGGGTACCAGAGCCCCAGAGGGTACAGGGGGGCCCCTACAGTGAATACTATGAATCTTCCCCAAGCATCAGTTCGAGTGAAAATTTTGGAAGGGAAGCGTTATTTTTATGTTAAAATTAACAGGTATATGATTTGGTGTAAAATAAAAAATCAGCCCAAATTTAAAGCTAAAACACAGGTTTCTGATGACTGGCTGCTGTGTCTACACCCCAGTGTTCCCTAGGAGAATGGACCTCTGTACTTCTGTCTTCCAGTGGGGCACACATGGAAAGAGTTTGAAACCACACTGCCGAAAGAATTGCCACCTGGGCGCTGGCTATGCGGACCCAGACCGCACGCAGTGAAAGGGGAGAGGCCATGTCTTCCTAGAGCCCAGGGAAGCCCCCAGAGAAGGGCTGTAGTGGGGGCTGGGCAGTCCTAGGAGCCTCCACTGCCCTGGGCCACACCCGACCCCAGGGCCACCTGTGGCAGGACGTCACGGGTACCCTGGTGGAGCAGGCCCAGGAAGGGCGGCCACCTCTGCCTGACGCCGCCCCTGCCCCTTGCTCCCTGCAGGGGCGTGGGCTGCATCCACTACGAGATGGCCACGGGGAGGCCCCTGTTCCCCGGCTCCACGGTCAAGGAGGAGCTGCACCTCATCTTCCGCCTCCTCGGTCAGTCCCCTGCCGCCCTCCCGCTCACCACCAGGGGCGCCCGAGCTCCGTCCAGCCGCGCCTCGAGGCCCGTTCTCAGCAGGGCAGGGACCCCTGCGGCCTGGGCCAGCTCTTGCTCCCACCTCCTATATGGTACCCCCGCCAAATCGCCTTGGCCCTGGCCCCTCACCACGCCCTCCCCACCCCTGTCGCCTCCCAGGGACCCCTACAGAAGAGACGTGGCCCGGCGTGACCGCCCTCTCTGAGTTCCGGGCCTACAACTTCCCCCGGTACCTCCCGCAGCCGCTCATCAGCCACGCCCCCAGGTAGCCCCGCTCCTGCTCCTGCTGGGGTCCCCGCTGCCACCGCTGGAGGTGGCCTCCCTCCCCACCCCCAAGCTGGCCAAGCCCGTGTCAGCGCCTCCTTCTTGCAGGTTGGATACTGATGGCATCAGCCTCCTGACCGGCCTCCTCCTGGTGAGTGTCCTCCCAGCGGGGGTGCCCCAACTTCAACATGCCCACAAGCCTTTGAAACATCTGCCCTGAACTCTCTCCACCCTTGAGGCCCTAGAGGAGTGCTGCTGTCCGTAGGCAACCTTGGGAGCCCGAGCGGTTTGAACCCAAACCCCAGTTCAGACCCGCTTGCTGGCTGTGTAGCTTTTTGGCTTAGCTACTCTTCCATGCTTCAGTGTTCTCAACTGCACAGTGGAATTAATAATTCATATTATATAAGATGGCCTCGAGGATAAATTGAGATTGTGAGACATACTTACTGTGGTGTCTGTCTTGAAATGCACACAAAAAGGGTAGTTATTGGTATTATATAGTAATATTACCGATATTCATGTTATTAACATGGTGGCTTTAGCATCTGTATTTCCATCCCAAGAGAAAGTGACTTCTGGTTTTTCCTGGTGGGTGGAGACCTGGGAGCCTGGACCCTGAGACTGCCTGAGGTTGGGCTGGAGGTGGGGGCTGGTACCTGTTAGACTCAGGTTCCTCCCACCTTGGCCATCTGATGTAGCATAGGAGTCGCGCTGTCCAGAGGCATCCGTGGCCTCAGCCAGGGCCCAACAGCCCACCTTGTGCCTTTCAGTACGAATCCAAGAGTCGTATGTCGGCAGAGGCTGCTCTGAGTCACCCCTACTTCCGGTCTTTGGGAGAGCGTGTGCACCAGCTTGAAGACAGTGAGTGCTTGGGGGTGGGGGTGGGCAGGGCCACCTCAGAACCAAGGAAAGGGGGAGGCAGGTGTGGGCGGAAGAGCTGTAACAAAGAGGCCAGAGGCCCCAGGTCCAGCTGAGCAGCCTTGGGCACGAGGCTTCTCCTCCTTGAGTTCTTACTCAGAACTAAGGGGGCAGACTCTGCAGAAATGAGGTGCTGCCAGAAGGACCCAGGTAGGTCCTCCTGGGCCACTCCTGCCTAAAGGGCCCTCCAGCTGTGATGCAGTGGGCGTGGGGGCAGCAGGCTCCAGGAGCAGGGCCAGCTCCACACAGCCCTCTCCCCGCCTTGTTCTTCTCTCACCCCAGCCGCCTCCATCTTCTCCCTGAAGGAGATCCAGCTCCAGAAGGACCCAGGCTACCGAGGCTTGGCCTTCCAGCAGCCAGGTAGGGGCTTGTGCTCCCCAGCTCCCTCCCTTGTTAGAGGAGCCAGGGCAGGCTATTCCTCCCCAGTGGGGACTCCCATGGTCCCGCACCCATCTCCCCCCGACACTGGCTTCCCTTCGGGGGCCCATGGCGGGCAGGGAAGGGGTTAGTTTCTCCTGCCCTGGCCGCCTCGTCCAGTCCCTCCCTTCTTAACCCCCACCCGAGACAGAACAGGACATTTGACATTGGCCTGGCAAAGATGCATGCTCTCTGCAAACCCTGAGCTCTCTACCCAGTCTCCATCCCAGGAGAATGGCACTTTGTCCCTAGAAGAGCTCATGGCCTTGGATGTGACAAGTGCTTTCCAAGCTTCGTCTCCTTTAATCCTCAAAACACCCCTTGCAGTTGGTACTATGAATGTTCTCCATTTCACAGTCAGTGAAACCGAGGCTCTGGGAGTTAAGTCACAGGTCCATACCGCCAGTAGGCAGCAGAGACGGGGTTTGGCCCCAGGGCTGACTGGCTCCTGAGCACATGCCCTTGCCGGCTTTGTCAGAGCGGCTGTGGGGGATAACTGGCCCTGCTGATCTTGGACACCCTGCGGCCCAGCCTCCTCCCTGCAGCCCCACCCCCTCCCCTCCATTCTCCAGGACGAGGGAAGAGCCGGCGCCAGAGCATCTTCTGAGCGGGGCCCACCCTGCTGCAGCCTGAGGGACAAGGGGTCACATCAAGCACAAATTTGGGTAGGATGGGGCCTGTGTGGCCCTCGGAGGACTGAGGCACCCGAGCTGACTGCTGGCCCGGAAGATTGCTCAACGGCCCTGCTGGCCACGGCTGTTTCTTCTCTCTGCTCCCCACATGCCTCCCCGTGGCCTGCACCTGGACTCCAACCCCTCCGTCACTGGGCTGGGCACGATCTGCTTCCCTGAGAGAAGGTGAGGGGGCAGGGAGGGACCTTGGACTCTCATCCACCCTGAAGTGCCCAGGCACCAGCGCGGGACACACATGGACAGGAAAATCCAGGCGCCAGGGAGGGCGCCATGCCCTGATACAGGCTCCACCATGCCTCCCTCCAGGGCCTGCCTGCCATGCTAGTCTGGCAGACCCTCCCCCTTCGGCCCCTTGTAGCCCACACTTCCCCTTTGAGAGCAGGGAGGGACATGGCACTTTGTCTGGGATCCCATAATCCTGTCCCACCTGTCCCACCCCCACCTGAGGGGCAGGTGTCCCCAGAGCAAAGGAGGAATAGCAGCCCTGCCTCCTCTTTCCATCAGCCCTGGCCTGCTCCCTTCCCCTCCACGCCAGAGGCCCTGTGCGCCCTCTGGCTCAAGCCGAGGCTGAGCGGTGCTGGCATGCTGCAGATGCCAGCTGTGTCTCGGCCAGCCCCCACCCGTGTCCCCAGTCTGAATGGAGTTGCCTTAAATTGGCAGGTGGTAGAGCGCCCACTGCCCTTGGAGCTCTGACCCAGCTCCTGCCTGTCCACCCCTCCTGAGAGTGGCTCCTGCTTATCTAATCATCCCTGTGGCTGATTACCCAGCCCTGGGTCAGGATCCTAGGGACGGCCCTGGATACGATATGCGGGTCACCGTGACACTGGTACCAAGCCAACCTCAGCTCCCTGGGGCAGGCACAGCCTCCCCTGTCCCCTCCTTCCCAGCCCTCGGGTGTGTTCACCTGATCCTGGTACCGGCCTCCCCCTGCCCCCCGCCTCTCCAGAGGTTGGTCAGGACAGGGAGGTAGAGGAAGGTGGGACAGCAGGCTTTGTTCCTGAGAGCCCCACCCCTGGGGGCTGGGAGCCTGAGGGGCCAGGCCGCTGAAGAAGGCTCCCCTCTGTGTTCCCAAGGTCTCCTCCACACTTGGTGACCTTGAATGGCCAAGGCCAAGGGGAGGCCAGGCCCAGCCCAGTCCTCGGCCTGGGGAGTAGCCCTGAAGAGCCTGGGGCTCCCCAGCCCTCCCCTCCTCCCCCGCCCCATACTGTGAACGTCCTGTGACTCAGCGCAAAGACAGATAATATATTTAATTCACGTTGTACAGAAAGGACCGAGCAGTCTCGTGCAGAAAAGCTGATTTTGATAGATTGAAGCCAAAGATGGAGACCGGAGGCCCTACTCCAGGCCTAATGAGCGTGGCTGGGCCTGCTTGTACATGTGTACATATATACAGT
>CM052450.1:19896213-19922657 GCA_028533085.1 Varecia variegata | reverse complement strand
CTACTCGGTGGGTGGCCCTGGGTAACATTTCAACACAGATAATGTGACCAGGCCTCTTCCCTAAGGAACAAGGTCCTGCAGCCTTTCCTATCACCCGAGCCTCAAATCCCTGAGATGCCATCTCGACGTCAAGTGCCAGCCCTCGCTCCTGCACCCTCGTCCCCTTCCTCGATGTCCACACGAGCCACGGGGTGCTGTGGCAGGGGGTGCCCAGCCAGAGCATGGAAGCTAGAATCACTCTGCCCTGCAAGCAGTCAGCACTCCCCCCTGCTCCTTTCTGGGCTAGAACCTTCTAGCCCTGTTCCTCGTCTTCCTGTCTTCTCCAGAACTCCTCCCTCCCTAATTCATTCATTATCTGGATGATTCCAGACTATGTGCCTGGCTCTGTTTTCAATACCCAGGATACAGACTTGACCCTGACTTAGACCCTACTCTCAGGAGCTCAGTGTCTCAGCACTGGCTGGGATGTAGTCTCTGCTTCTTCTCATGAGGTCCCGGCCCCTTGGGCGAAGGGGAGTTGGCCATTAGTCATTCTTTTAAAATTTACCGTGTTTTTTTGTTTCAGACATAACAGAAATCTTTTATGCCATCCATGTTATCCTTGGAGGAGGGACCGGCTAGGTCCCGGCTTCCCGGGGAGAAGGAGTCTTGCATACCCAGGGAAACAACACGCAGGCTCCAAAATCACGTGGACCTGGATTCAAATCCCAGCCGTACTGCTGGCAGGCTGTGTCACCTTGGGCATGTTCCTTAACCTCTCTGTGCCCCAGTTTCCTTCTCTGTAAAATAGAGGTAGTGATAGCACCTTTTGCACAGGATTCGAGAGTATGTTCAAAAGGGGCCTGACAAACAGAGTGGAAGCCCAGTGTCATCACCCTGCTCACTCCGACCCCCTTCACCCGCAGAAATTCCAGCTCCTTCCTCCCCAGGCATCCTAGTCCTGGAATTAAAATTGGAAATCATACTCTTTTTTTTTTTCCCCTTGTATTCTTCAACCTTGATAAGATCTCACTCAGCAAGAATGTATTAAGTACATTCTACTTAAAAGATTTATGCAAGACTTTTTAAAAAGATGACCTCAGCCCACAGTTTTGTCTCCACGGAGCTTTAAATGTAGCTGGGGAAGTAAACATGGAAAGAGAATTTATGATAAAAGGCACTGGGTCACAGGTGTCACTCGAAGTGGATCAGCTGCTTCCTGAGGTAGTGAGCACGCCATCCCTGGAAGCATTCAAGCAGAGGCTGGCAGACCACTTGTTGGGAATTCCAGGGGCACCACTGCCTCTGATAAGTCTCGCCAGGTTCCTGAGGAAGAGGCAGCCAGATCTGCATCTGGTCTGACCCGAACCCACAGGCCTCTCTTAGCCACGCAGGGCAGTGAGGTGTAACTGGCAGATGAAACGTCCTCAGAGAAGCCAAAAGGAATGTGGCAAGCCATGATCCTGGGCTCGCAAACACCCTTCCCCCTAGATTCCCGGAGGCCTGGGGCATCCTCTCAGCCATGCCGCTGGCTTCCAGGCCTTTCAGGACCTGGGACTGATTCTGGGGTGTGGGGATGAACTAATCAGGGATTCCTAAAGCAGAGTTGATGAAGGTAGGCGAGCCACCTCGGGGAAGAGCCGAGGGGACGGGGGTTGGGCACAGTACTGTCTCCTGCCCGGGGCAGATGCCTGTGGTTACCCTCGGCCCCCTGTGATTCTGCACCCCTGGCCAAGGTTCCGCCTGGTCATGGAACTGACTGCCCAGCTTCACTGCACAAGGGGAGTGGGGTGGGGCGGGGGTGGGGCTGGGACTCACAAGCAATAGAGGCCCTGCTGTGCCAGGCTGCATCCGTCTGCATCCTGACCACCGCATCCCAGTCGTGTGGCCTTAGCCACATAACATGGCTTCCCTGTGCCTCCATTTCCCCAGCTGCAAAATGGGGCGATCACAGGATGAATGTGGGCATTAAATGAGTGAGTACATGAAAAGCACTCAGATATTTGCCTAAGATCCAGACCACCCCCCCTCCAAAAAAAAGCACTCAGAAGTTACTGGCCACATAGGAAGCATCACATAAGTGTCGGCTGTTATGTCATCTGTCCCTGAGGTGGAAGCAGGTATCACCCAACTTCTCTGTTTCGCTGTGAGGGCTGTCCCAGAAGCCCAAGGTTTCTTACTAGAAAGAGGAAGGGTTGTATGGGGTGCAGGAGTGAGTAAAGGCCCTTCTGTCCACGGAGAACCACCTGTCTTCCCAAAATGCCACCGCAGTTTGGGAATTCCATGTCTCTTATTCTAACAGATACGTGCATTAGGCAAAGTGCTACGAACCTAAACAAACATTACCTAAATTTTAAAAGTTTTTTTTTAATTTAATAGACATTTATTTAAAAATCTCCTTAGCTCACACCATTCTGTGAAACACCAGAGATTCAGAAATAAGTAAACAGTTGTTCTTTCCTCAAGGAACTCACAGGCTGGTCAAGGAGAGAGGAAGCAACTGCCTACAGTCCGCACTCCTGTGTCTGGGTTGTCGGTGTCTGTGAGGTCTTTTTCTCGGGTTTAGGCTGTAAGCTGCCTGGGATGAAGAGGGCCATGCCTTCTAATTTTTAGGCTGTCACCTCTCCCAGGTGTGCCCCTCCCCCAGTTGCTTTGTCAGGGTAATGACACCACTTGGTGACCAAGCATTTCTTTATAATTATTGAGGTGCTTTCGCGCACAGTAGCTCTTGTGGCTTCACGTTCCGAGAGGTACACAGCACATGCAATGGACGTGGAAACCGAGGCCTGGCTGAACACCTTGCACGTGGTTAAGTGTCAGAGCAGGCCGCACACCGGGTACGTCTGCCTGCATCACTGCGCTGCACACACATGTCTGACTCTGGACTGCTTTATCTGCCAGCTCAGGTTTTAATCCGTTCCAGGGTCAGGGCCGTCTGTGAGCAGTGGCCCGGGGCTGGCAGGGGAGCCAGAATAAGCAGATTTCACTTCTAATCTGACCCACCCAGCTGGTTCAGAAAGCAGCCAAACTGGGGAACTTTGGTTGTGCTCCCCTCCCACGCCCCCTTGCTTCCAGGGCTGTCCTCCAGCCCCTGTCTGCACCCCTCACCCCTCCCTCCCAGCTTCTGGGAGCCCACAGAGGGGTGGGGTCCCAGGAGGATGTGAGCCTGTGGTCTGGCGGGATGTTTTTCCCACTCGGCATTGTTCTGCCCATGCCCATTGTACGTGCTGAGAGCAGGATGTCACCTAGTCGCCTGGCAGGCTCTCAGCAGAGCTGGGGAACGTTTCCGGAGGGGACTGACCCATTATGAACACGGCTGAAACTTTTCAAAAGCTCTGGCATTTCTTTGGATCACCAGACCGGGCGAGCTAAGGAGGAGGGACTCGGAGCCTCCTGGCCATGAGGCTAAGGGTCCCCGGGACCTTGGCAGACCTGTGGTTTGCCGAGAGGGCCTTTCAGACTGGGCCTGCCGCCCAGGGAGGGGTTTGGGAATGTAAAGCAGAGGGGAAATGGGGGGGGGGGCCCTGGGGATGGAGGGCTCAGCTGGGGGCGTGGAGGGAGCCGGTGTTGCATTGTATTTCGTTTACAACACCTGACCCCAACTTGCGATGGCTCACACCTGAGTATGGGAAAGGAGCCAATCACCTTTAAAATCTTCACTGAGCTCACCCCCGAGGAAATGGAAAGTCAGAATTGTTTTGAAGCTGCTCAGTGTTTGCCACGGGATGAGTAATGCTCCGTGTTCTCAACTGGCTCATAGCTCTTCTCTCCCAGAGAAGGTATTTATTTAAGCATCTCTCTCTTTACCACGAGGCTGGGTGTGCCTGTGTTTCCTAGGTGCCAGGTGCTTTGCATACACTTTCTCACGGTTTGATTGGGCTCCCTGTGAGGATTAACTACGTTTTGCCAGGGCTGACATTTGAACCCAGGGCTACGACACTCCAAAGTCCATGTTCTACAATAGGATTTCTCAAACATTCGTGTACATAAGAGATGACTGGGGTGCTGAGTAAGAGTGCAGATTCCTGGGCCCTATTCTCTCTCCGCCATTCTAATTCCATACATCAGAGTGGGGGCAGGGATCTGCACGTTCAACAAATAACACCGGTGATTCTGAAGCCTTCATGCCACAGGTTGAGGGACACCGCCTTGGGGGCTGTTATATGACGTCAGCCGAGAGCAGCAACCTGGTCTGCAGACATCAGTGCAGCCCAAGGCCCTTCCCAGCTCTCAAGGGGTGGACCTCTCCCCTCCTTCCTCCTTTGCCTAAGGAATGAAACCCAGAGAGGCAGCCTGGACCCTCTGAAGACAGAAGGACACATCTTCAGCCTACAAAATCTTCCATTGCATTATATAACATACTAAACTACCAAGAGAGAAACTTGAACAACAAAATCAGGAGTAAAGGGACACTGATTCATCCCTTAGATGTTTATGGGCCCCCTGCCATGACTAAGGGCTTGGGACCGACACCTGTGAGATCGCTTGTAGAGCAGGTTCCTCAGAGCTGGGAACCCCCTGCTTCAGAATTATCTGGGGGTTGTCTACGGCCACACCACCCTGAATGTGCCCAATCTCATCTGATCTCGGAAGCTAAGCAGGGTTGGGCCTGGTTAGCACTCGGATGGGAGAATTCTCTGGGGGTTTGCTAAGAATGCAGAATCCTGGGCCCCACCCCAGACTTCCATAGTGAGAATCTCGGGGTGGAGGGTGGCGAACTCTGGGAATCTTCATTTTAAATACTCTTCTCAAGCAGTTCTGTAGCAAATACTAGTAGAAGTTTGAAAAGCAGGTCCCCGAGAGTCTAGGAAGGATAGGAACCTAGGAATACTGTAGCTTTGGGGTCCTGAAGGTTAAGGACCCTGGTAGGACCCCAAAGCTATAGCATCTGCCAGCCAGGAGTCCCTGGGGTGCAGCTGTGGATTTGTGAAAGGAGAGCCATGCATGGCATGTGGAGGTTTGGCTTTGAATCCTGGCTTGGCCACTCCGTGATCCTGGCCTGGTGAATCTGCCAAAAGGCAAGCAACAGTCTCAAATCCTCCAGCAAAGGAGACGGATTGGGGTGGGGCCCTGCTTCAGTCACTCCCCCTGCTCCTGTCTCCTCTCCTCCCGCCCAGTGTCCCTCTGGATAGGGCCAGGCAAGATTAGAAAGGTTACCTGGTCTCCCAGTCCCACCTTCTCTAAGGGACTAACCGGGTGTGAGAAAAGGATCCCACTCCTCCCCTCCCCCTTGGACAGACCAGCGGTCCCCAAGAGCCCCTTTCTCTCCTACTGGACCCCTGGGGGCTGGTCCTTACCCATCCTTGGTCTGGAAGATGCGGCTCTGTCTGAAGAACGCCACTAAGTAGAGGGCCCCATCGGCCAGGAGCAAGGACTGCGCCACGTCAGGCAGGACACCAAAGGCACAGCCCAGAAACTGCGGCACCCGGAAAGGAGGCACCGAGGCGAGGACTGTGGCCAACTGCAACTCTCTGAATGCGCCGTCTCACCGAAGGTGGAGGAGGCACCAGGGTGTGGCCACTCAGCCCACTCGGGCTGGCACTCGTTGTGCGTTAGGGCCGGGACTGACCCCAGCAGCACAGGACTCAGAAGACAAGGCCCACACATACCAGGGATCCAGGCCAGAGGGAAACAGCTGGTTACCTGGGCACGAAGGAGGGAGCCACTGATTCTATCTGGAAGGGGGTGACACTTGAGTTGGACAGTGAAGGCTGGGTCGAATTTCTGCAAGACAACAGAGAACCAGCAAGGGGCCATGTTCAGAAACCACCAGTCCTGCTGTGTGTGTGTGTATGTGTGTGTGTGTGTGTGTGTGTGTGTGTGTGTGCTGGCAGTGCATCATGAAGACACCGAGCTTGACCCTGTGCACCATGCAGGGGAGGGGAGGATGCATTATTTTTTACAGACTATTAGAAATGATCTGTGTTTATCATGAAAAATTTGGGGAGAAACCGAAATAGGATAGAGAAGAAAATTAAAATCACTCATATGCCAACTACCCATAAGTAACCATTGTTAATTAACATATTGATGCTTTCCTTTCAGATTCTTTTATAAAGAGACCTTAAAAAAAGAGTATATGTATTATAGATATAATATGTAATATATAAACATGTTAATACATCAAAATACATATTTCATATTAAAGGATTATGTTACATTAGAATATATTTTGAATTCAGTGTATATATAGGTTAACATACAAATTATTTTATAATAATTTAGTATAATATGTGTGCTTTTTAAAAAAATTAAATTGGGATAATATAAAGGGGGAGTTTTAAATTTTATTTGCTTAAAATAGACAACAAATTCATCCCTCCATAATTCAAAAGGTGCAAGTGGGTACAGTGAAAATGTCCCTTTCATTCCATTCCCCATCTCTCACCCCTAGCTGGACTCAGTGGACAGTCTTGTAACCTCCCAGGAATTTTATGCATAGACAATAAGATAAACATATTATTTTCTCCTTTTTTTTTTTACATAAATGTTACACAGGTTAGCCACTTATTCTGCATCCTTCAGTTTTTACTTAATCTTAGGTATTATTTCTTATCAGTACTCTAAAGAGTTTTCTCATTTTTTGTGACTACATAACATTCCATTATGTGAATATATCCTAAATGATCTAGTAAGTCTCTACTAATAGTCATTTGGGTTGTCTACCATCTTTTGCTTGTATAAACAGTGCTGCAATAAATAACTTGGAACATATGTTATGTGTACACAAAACAAAATGACATGTTATGTCATTTTGTACACATACAAGTCTGTATGCAGGATGATGTCCTGGAAGTGGAATGGCAAGTCCAAGGGCAGGTGCAGTTATAATTTTGATAGATGTTGCCAAATAGCCCTCCACAGAGGTGATACTCATTGCGTTAAAATGTCCCTCTTTTGATGTAAATCAGAGACATCATTAAGTGTGAGTTTAGAGCCTGCAGGTGCTGGATTAGGGCAGGGCAGGCAGGGACGGGAGGCTGCCGCAGTAGCAGAGGCTAAACTGCCTGGGACTAAACAATAGGCCAGAAGCCCCACGCAGAGGCAGTGGTAGGGCTGCACCCATGAGTCCAGGAAACGTGTGGGACGGAGAATTGGCAGGACAGAGACACAAACTGGCACTTGGAGGTGAGGGTGCCAAGGTCTGTGACAGGGGTGACCGGGAAACCTTGTCTGAAATGAGGAACCCAGATGGAGAAACAAAGGCAGCTCAACAGAGAGGGAAGGAGCTTTCATTTCCCAGAGGGAGAGATATTTATTATGATGCTCAAACTCTTAATTTGTTTCATTCCCCTATGTCAGGAGAATGACCTTCATTCTGAAAAAAGCACAACAGACACATTAAGAGGGAATTGAAAATTTCCAAAGACAGACATCGGCTGCACGTGTCTGCCCTCCCTCCTTCCCTGATCCCACTAAAATGATAATAAGGCAGTGAAGAAAAGTATATTCCCTAATGATGAGGAGACAGAAGGGAAGCCACCTGCAAATAAACGTTTTCAGCAAATACATAAGAGCTGGGAAATGGAGAGAGAGCAGCGTGGCCACTGATGAAGCCAGGAGAACAGTGAGCCCAGAGGGGGCGGCAGCTGGGAAGGTCACACGTTATCCCAGCAGGACCACAGGGTGGACGGAGGAGAGGAGGCAGGCAATGGCTGGAAAGAGGACTGGCCAATGGTATATGGAGAAGTCAAGTCCCACACAACACAGTGGAAGGTTCCATGGCCCCAGAGAAGGGGCTTCCACTTCTATTGCTTGGAGTCCCCCGTGTGATGCTGGCTCCCTGCCCTCATGAAATGACATGAAATCTACCAACTAACCAGCCTGGCTCATTTTTAAACATGAAAAAACAAATATCAGACATTTGGAAAAATCATGAAAAAAAAAAAAAGACAAAGATGAATGGAGGTGGGGGGAGTGCTCCGTAAGAAAGAGAAATAATTTAGGAAATAGAAGATAAAACAGAATTTTAAATATTTAATTGGAATCCTCGGAGAGATTTGAGAAGGTGTTGCAGCCCCAAGCAAGGACAGGATGCGATGAAAAGAAGAAGTCAGAGGGTAAGTGTGACTGCTGGAAATTAAAGATAGGATCATGCCATAAAAATTTCATTAGATGGTGTTGGAAGGTAAGAGAATTAGTTTAATGTCTGAAAAATAGTATATCCAGGTCCTAAAAATTTCCTTAGAGGGAAATAAAAAAAGGTTACCTCTAAAAATATAAGAATCAGACGGGCCTCAGGATTCCCATTAGCAACGGCTAGAACGAGGCCTTCAACATTCTATGACAAAGCAACTTTCAACCAAAAATTTCATATCCATCTAAATTACCACTGAAACGTGAGGGTAGAACAATGACATTTCCAGACACCAGGGACTCAAGATCTACATACCACGCATGCCTTCTGGAGAAATTACTTAAAGATGTGGTACAACAAAATGAGAGCATAGATAAAGAAGAAAAAGAGAGGAAGGATGAAAGAGAGAGAGGGAGGGTTGGAGGGAGAGAGGAAGGGCTGCCAGGCCTGGGGCTGCCGTGGAAAGAAATCCCAGGCCAACAGCTGGGTGGCAGAAGGGCAGGGCTCTGTGTGACAAGTCCCCAGAAAATAGGGGACCTCCATCCACGTGCTGGAGAAGTGGAAACAGACTTGAGGAAATGACCAGGGCACATGTTGATAAGAAAAAAAAAATAAAGAGGGAAACTTGGGAAGGAGAAGAAGAAAGGCAACTCTAAACTCTATGAAAAGCGAAAAGAAATGAAATCAATTATAGGACTTTGTGTGGCTCTGCAATAAATATTTACATGGTCACAAAACGTAAACACTATTTATTGCATTTAAACTTTTAGAACCAACCTATAGACAAAGCACAGAAGACCTAATTATGGTTAGAAAATTAGCATATAAATATTATGAACATTGACCATTTAAAGTAAATGTTTAGAAGACAGAAGGTGGGAAGGGAAGCCAAAAAGGAAAGGTAACAGTGATGATATCTTTTATCCTACAAAATAATGAGTCAAACCTACTATCAACAGCTGGTGCAACGAAAAGTAAAGATGTAAATATGTTACTTAAAGCAACAAAGGTAATCAACAGATTTATTTTTATTTTATTTAGAGGAATGAAACAAAAACTGCTATATAATTATGTTGGGAGTAGGGTGAGGGGAGGGTTGTTTGGATGATGTATGTGAACTAAATCCTCATTTTCCATAGTTATAAATCAAAAGGGGATGTTTAAACTTGAAAAACCAAGGAACAGCAGCATTAGCATATTATTTAGAGATCTGGAAGTTTCTCCCAGAATAAAGAGCTAAAACAGACGCAGTTCCTCTGGGGAGCAGGACTAGAGGTGGGAGGGATGAGTTTGGGGACGTATCGCTGTAGGCTCTTCTGTTCTAGTTTATTTTTAACCATGTGCATGAATTTCTTTGATATAAAAAATTCCAAGTACATCGCAAGATAGACGAGAAGGTAGACGGCGAGAGCTTTCACGGCCCCGGATGAGTTCTGCGGGCCCCATTCAGACGAGACACGAGGGTCATGAAATACCTTGCAGGTAGGACTGAAAAACAACCCAGATAAATCACGAGGACGTTGGAGATAAGAAAATTTTCGCAAGGAGACAGAAGGTATTTCTGGAAACTATAGACCAAGTCAGCTCAATATAGAATCCTGGCAAAATCCTCGCACAGATTATTAAACAGATGGCTTGGGGAGTGCTTTGCAATTTATTTATTTATTTATTTATACTCTGCCTCATTCCAAAAAGAGAGATTTGCAGTGGCTTACAGAGACACGTACCACAGGACAAAAACATTTATTTAAATGTGAGGAAAGGATCTGAAAATGTTAAACATAGAGAGTTACTATATGACCCAGCAAACCACCCCTAGGTATAAGCCCAAGAGAACAGAAGCATGTTCACATAAAACCTGGTACACGCATGTTTTTAGCAGCAGAACTTATAATAGCCAAAAAGTGGAAACCCAAATGTCCATCAGCTGAGGAATGGATAAACAAAATGTGGTACATCCATACGATGGAATAGTATTCAGCCATAAAAAGGGATAAAGTACTGATATGTGCTACAACATGGATGACCCTTGAACACATTATGCTGGGCCGGGCATGGTGGTTCACACCTGTAATCCCAGCACTTGGGGAGGCTGAAGCAGGAGGATAGCTTGAGGCCAGGAGTTCAAGACCAGCCTAGGTAGCACAGCGAGATCTTGTCTCTACAAAAAATAAAAAAATTAGTTGGGCATGATGGTGCATGCCTGTAGTCCCAGTTACTAGGGAGGCTGAGGCAGGAGGATCACTTGAGCCCAGCAGTTCAAGGTTGCAGTGAGCTATGATCAGGCCACTAATGGGTATGGAGTTTCTTTTTGGGGTGATGACAATGTTCTGGAATTAGGTAGTGGTGACAGTCACACAATCTTGTAAAATACACTAAAAACCACTGGATTATACACTTTAAAAGGGTGAATTTTATGGTATGTGAATGATCTCAATTAAAAAGCATTATTATGGAAAAAAGTGAGGAAAGGAGGATAAAGAGGAAAGGACACAAATAAAGAGGAACCAAGTCGATACATAATACATACACCATAAAATTCTATGGAGTGGATAAAGACAGACCATGACTTTGATCATGAGCTTTCCAGCAGCTACCACATGCTTGGAAAATAGTGTTACATCAGTGATTCCCAGCATCTATAAGATAAACACGAACAGGTTGCTCAAGAGGAGCACAGCTTTTTTTGGTGCTGATGCCCAATAGAAATCTCTCCTGTGCATTTTCACAAAGGGACCTCAACACAATAAAGGCCACATATGAAAACCCACAGCTGACGTCATATGAATGGGGCAAAGATGAAAGACTTTCCCCTAAGAACTGGAACAAGACAAGGATGCCCACTTTCACCACTCGTATACAACATAGTACTGGAAGCCCTGGCCAGAGCAATTAGGCAAGAGAAAGAAATAAAGGGCATCCAAATTGGAATACAGGAGTCAAATTGTCCCTCTTTGGAGACAACATGATCTTACAAATAAAAAAACCTAAAGATTCCACCAAAAAAAACTCTTAGAACTGATAATGAATTGAACAAAGTTGTAGGATACAAAATCAACATACAAAAATCAGTAGCATTTCTAACACACAATAATGAACTAGCTGAAAAAGAAATCAAGAAAGCAATCCCATTTACAGTAGCTACAAAGAAATAAAATATTGAGGAGGTAGCCAGGTATTAAATTTAACTAAGGAGGTAAAAGATCTCTGCAGTGAAAACTATAAAACACTGATGAAAGAAATTGAAGAGGACACAAAAACATGGAACAACATTCCATGCTCGTGGGTTAGAAGAGTTAATGTCAAAATGATCACACTACCAAAAGCAATCTACATTGCAATCCCTATCAAAATACCAACGATAGTCTTCACAGAAATAGAAAAAAAATCCTAAAATTTGTGTGGAACCACAAAAGACCCTGAATAGCCAAAGCAATCCTGAGCAAAAAGAACAAAGCTGGAGGCATCACACTACCTGATTTCAAAATATACTACAAAGCTATAGTAACCAAAACAACATGGTTTTGGTGTAAAAACAGACATATAGACTCATTGGTCTACAGGAGAACACAGAAGTAAACCGAGAATAGAGAACCCAGAAATAAATCCACATATTTATAGCCAACTACTGGTCTCATAATATAATGTTGAGGCAATACACTACTGTTCTGGTGTGGGTGCTGGAAATATTCTATATTTTGCTCTGGATGGTGGTCAGATAGGTGTGTACACCTGTAAAAATTCATCGAGCGTGCTGTTTAGTTAAGGCTTGTGTGATTTAATATATTTTAAGTTAATATATTTTAATATATTTTAAGTTTAACCTCAATCAAAAAAGCAAACTAAAAAGTACTGTAAGTCATGTGCTTGGCATATAGTAGGCACTCAATAAATAGCTGTCAGAATTTATAGAGTAGAGGAGGTAGCAAACCCACTGCACTGTGCACTACTCAGACCACTTGGGGGTCCTGGGTGCTGTGCTGGGAGCCGTCCTTTGTAAGAGGGTCGCTGACCATCAGAGGGCGGCATGACGGCAAGGGAACACATGGTAACTGAGGAGTAGCTGCAGGGAGTGGAGAGGATGATGCTGGGAACAATGCGGCGTAGGAAGAACACAGAGTGTCTCCAATACACACTCTCTCTGTACAATGGGAATGAGACTCTCTGTGGCTCTGCATCTGTGACTCTCAAACTGCAGCTGCATGTGAATCCCCTGGAGGGCTTGTTAAAAATCAGATTACTGAGCCTCACTCGTAGAATTTCTGATTCAGCTGGTCTGGGGCAAGACTGAGAATCTACATTTCTAACAAGTTCCCTGGACGTGCTGCTGCTGCTGGCCCAGGGACGCTATTTGCTGGTCACTGTTCTAGCATACAAAGTTGGGATGGCAGCTTGTGTTGTTAATACCAATAACAAGAATTTATTAGGAACCTGGTGTGCCAGTTTCTGTGACACACATTATCTATGTTTTCTTACAGTGAGTGAATTATTACTCTCCCTGTTTTAGAGAGGAGGAAACTGTGGCTCAGTTTCTCACAGATGTCGCAGCCTGGGCACACTCAGTCTGAGGCTGGGCTGCTACCTGCAGGGATGCTAGACGTGGAATTCGCTTTCTGAGTGGGAGGTTGCACTAGATAATTTCAGAGTCCTTCCAACTCTCAGTTAGACTAACTTCAACTAGCACTTTTAAGCACTAGCACATATTAAACACCAACTAAATGCCAGATACTATGCAACATCTTTCCAAGGTGTTTGTGGCCACTAGTCCAAGTCTAAGACGCTTCTGGGTCATCTTGCTTCCTCCTGTCCCTCCTACCCTCCTTGGCACCTGTAGTGACCCCTCCCCTTGCCCTCCAGGCAGGCTGAGCACTGAGTTCATCCGGATATTTAGTAAAGGAGGCTCAGTGTACACATATCCGCCTCTGCTGTTTGCATTCATGTGTGTTAAGGTAGCTTGGTCATCCAGGTACAGTCCTTGGCGCTAAGTTATCTGCCACCTGCCACATGCCAACCCCAGACAGAGCCTGAAAATCCACTCTCCACACCCTGGCCAGCAGGGCAGTGATGTGGAGGCTGAGAAGACAAAATCCGGAAGTTGGAGAGGAGCGCCTCAGGCCACAGAATGGCCAAAGGAACTGCAAGATGTGCCCAATGACTTTGAACTGGAGACTTCCCTCTACCGCTCCTGCCTGGCCTCCTGAGAATCTGGGAAACAGAGACTCGAGGGCTCTGGGGACTGAGGGCAGATCAGAAGTCACTAAGAGGATCCTGCCAGGCATGAAATCAGGCCCGCATCCTAGTGACCATCCTCTAGGCTAGCAATAATCAGGCCTTTTCCCTTTGTACATTTTTTTTCATATTTAAGGTTTTCAATTCTAACAGAAACAGTAACAAAAACAAAATGTACAACATGGGTTTATACACTAAGGAATTTCCACAGCTGTGATGCATGCAAAAGGATAGCAGTAAAGATATCTAGCTCTTATTTCACTCTGTGTTATATTATCCTGTTTACCTTCTCCTGTGTATTTCCAGGATGTAAATTACCTACAGATGGTCCAAGATGTGCAGTCGATTTTTTTGCTTCTCAACTTCCAGGTGTAAGAGCGGGAGTTCAGTGGAATGCAAACACCTCTCACCAAAGAGTCAGAAATCTGGGCTCCCAGTGATGAACAAACCCCACAGTCCTTGCCTTGGAACAGCAGCAGTAAACAGATAATTAGCACTGGGATAGGGAGGCTAGGGAGGTCAGAGAAAATTCTGGAGAGGTGATCTTTGAGACAATGAATAGATTTCTATCTCTAAGAGCTTGAGAACCCTTCACTCCTACAGATCCTTTCTTATAATCAATTTGATCTTTCCATATATTGGGGTCTCAAACCACTTTCCAGAGCTTGATGGAGATAATTCCCTTTCAATTTATAAGGAGAGAAATCAGGAGTTAAGCAACCATCCAAGGTCTAATCTTTCAAATTTAAGAATGACCACAAGGTGCCCAACCAAGAAGAGACATTTGAATACTCAGCACATACGAAAGGCTGGACAGCCTCTGCCCGTGGGGAACTTGGTGTTGGGAGATAAGACATGTAAACGTAAAACCGAAAGTAAGTGTAAAGGTGTACAAATAAATTTATCCAGGACTTGCTATCTGCAAGGCATTCTGTGGTAGGAGGAGCATGGGTAAGGGTGGAGAGAGCTGGAACATAGGTAAATATAGTCCCAGCCCTTAAGAACTCGTGGTTTAACTGGCTGCGGTGAGGGGTGGGGAGGCAGGAAGAGGAACAGTCTGTGAAGTGTAATACCCGGCCCTGTGGAGACGTCGTAGGGTACAGAAGTGGATCTGGGTCTGGCTGGAATTGAGGGCTAGATAGAATTTATCCGGGAAAGATTCCTAGAGGAGGGGGACAATGTGTGACACTAGAAAATAGAAGAGACAGAGAAAGAGATAAGGAAAGAGTAAGCAAAATCTTTTCGCATGTGTGCTCATCTTGCAGACCCAGCTCAGAAGTTACCTGTTCCATGAAGCTTTTCCAGGCAGAATTAGACACTTCCCCCTCCAGGCTCTCAAGCCACCTGTTACAGATATATCTCGTTGCCGTGTACAGCTGACCCTCTGGACCTGCAGGTTCTGCATCTGTGGATGTGACCAACCACAGATCAAAAATACTTAAAAAAAAAAATAGCCTCTGTACTAAACATGTACAGACTTCTTTATCATTAATCCCTAAATAACACAATGTAACAATTATTTACATAGCATTTACATGGTATTAGGTATTATAAATAATCTAGAGATAATTTAAAGTATGCAGGATGGGGCCGGGCACAATGGCTCACACCTGTGTAATCCCAACACTTTGAGAAGTCAAGGCAGGCGGACCGCTTGAGGCCAGGAGGTCAAGACTAGCCTGGGCAACTTAGCAAGACCCCATCTCTAGAAAAAATAAAAATTAGCTGGGCGTGGTGGCTTGCATCCGTAGCCCCAGCTACTCAGGAGGCTGAGGCAGGAGGATTGCTTGAGCCCAGGAGTTCGAGGTTGCAATGAGCTATGATTGTGTCAGTGTACTCCAGCCCCAGTAACAGAGCAAGAATTTAGCTCTAAAAATAAATAAATAAATAAATATGAAGGAGGATGTGCATAGGTTAAATGCAAATACTACGCCATTTTATATCAGAGACTTGAGCATCTTTGGATATTGGTATTTGCAGGGGGTCCTGGAACCAATCCCACATGGATATGAAAGACTATACTTGTTGCCTTACTCGCTCATCTCAATCCCAGGGCCTTATAGAGCACCAGTGCCCAAGAGGTCTTTGACCCTACAGGGGTCAAGTATTGTATTCATGGTGGAGTGCCTCACATTTTTAAGTAAGGCGTGCCTTACTTTTTATTTTTACTATTTTATTAAAGTATAACTTACAATAAAACACACAAATCGTTAAGTATACGGTCCAATAAATTTTTACATACATTTACACCTGTGTAACCACCACCCAGATCAAGCTAGACAATGCCTCCAGCACCCAAGGCACTGGGCTGACTCACTGTACCAGAGTCACTGTCACTGTGGCCGGAGGAGCTGAGCCAGTAGGGTGATATAGCTGGGGAACACCATCTAGGGAAGTGTTGAAAGAATTTCGGGGGTTTGGGCTGGAGAAGCAAAATCACTGGGGCAAGGTCATTATGTGTGAAGCACTGATACGTACAGAGTGATTAGATTTGCTCTCTGTGGGGCCGTGGACAGCAGTTACAGGGAGGGGCATTTCAGTTGAGCACAAGAACTTTCCTACAACCAGAGCTCACCTCCATGGCAAGCAGCCCCCCAAGAAAGCATAAGTAAGGTCCCCATCAGTAAAAGTGTCAGTCAAGGACAGGATTGGCAGGCATTTAACAGCAATTTTGGGGTGGCGATAGAGGACTTAGTTGGAGGTGATGCCTTCCAACTCTGAGCTTCCATGGTGCTGGAGTTCTGTGATAGCTGCAGAGAGGATTCAATCAAAAACTTGTGGTTATGATTTGTATTTTCCCAGAGGAGAGGACTCCCTTTTCTGGTGCTCACAGTCTAGGGATGGATGGAGCAGATGTCCGGGTGTTCCTGTGAGATGGGACCAGCACTTGCAGGAGAAGTTGGTTGACCCCACCTCATGCCAGGTTGTCTTTGGGCCACCCCCTCATGTACCTCCTCAGTCCTTTCAGCCCTGGTCCCCCTGGCAGGCAAGTGGGCATAATGTCATGGCTCCTGCCACTACTAGCACACCCAGGCAGAGGTGACACTGTAGGGTCTTGCTGTTTTTGCCTCCAGGAACCAGTGTCCTGGCTCCCTTAGGAGCAGGATCACACTGAACCCAGCAGCTGGTGACCACCTGATGAAGGGACAGCCCGGGTCAGCTGCAGCTCCTCGAAGGACACCCAGTCTGGAGGCTAAACATCCCCCTAGCCCCTGCCCAGGCTTTACCCATTGAAAGGAGAATTTTCCCTAGAACCCGTGATTTATTTATTCTAGAGAATTATTTCAGAATTCAGAATTCTTCCCTGGGGTTCTTCTAGGACACCAGCCTTCCCTCTCCACCCCGTCCCCTCCTCCAACTTGTTAGAAGGAGAGAGATGGAGTCTGCAGGCACCGACACCCTCCCCCTTCCCGCACCTGGCCAGGGCGCAGATAAGCCTGCGGAGGGCCGGCTCTCGGGCCCTTCCAGGGAGCTTAGTGGGAAGAGGATGGCAAGTTTTTAGGGTTTTCCTTCTAAAAGGCAACGTGCTTAACCTCTTAAGGTTCTAATGAAAATCATGAATACTCTCCCGAGAAAAAACGTTTATTGAGGAGATTTTGCCTTCCATCGGGGAAGGCGGGGCGCCGTCAGACCCTCGAAGTCCACCTGGGAAGCCCCTAGGATTAAGGGGTTAGGGGTCCAGGTTTCCGGCACCGCCAAGGTCCGGGCGTGGGGAGGGCTCCAGCCTCTCCCTCTGCAGGTGCAGGACGTCGCGGGCTCTCGCTTTGCCGGGCTCTAAAACGGGCGCCCAGGGGCTGCGCGGAGAGGCCGTGGGCGGGCTGCGGCGCGGCTCGCGGTTGGTCTCCCGCAGCCGGGGGAGGGCGAGCATGTGTGCTGGGGAAGCCGCGGGAGGCCGGCGCCCCGCAGCGCACCGGGAAGGCGCGGGAGCACTCGCGCTGCCCACCGGCCGCACAGGCGCCCCCGCCGCTCCCCGGGCCCAAGGGCGGGGCCCCTCGCCGGGGCGGCCCCTCCCCGCCCCTCCCCGGCCCGGCCGGCCCTCCCGCGGGCGGCGCGGCACTCGGGCACCGGGCTCGCTCGGAGCCACAGCCGCGAGCCCGCCAGCCGGGGCCATGGGCTGCGACGGCCGCGTGTCGGGGCTGCTCCGCCGCAATCTGCAGCCCACGCTCACCTACTGGAGCGTCTTCTTCAGCTTCGGCCTGTGCATCGCCTTCCTGGGGCCCACGCTGCTGGACCTGCGCTGCCAGACGCACAGCTCGCTGCCCCAGATCTCCTGGGTCTTCTTCTCGCAGCAGCTCTGCCTCCTGCTGGGCAGCGCCCTCGGGGGCGTCTTCAAGAGGACGTGAGTGCCGCGCCCGCGCGCCCCCGCCGCAGTCCCCGGCGCCCACCCGCGCCGCGCCGACCCTTCCCTCCCGCCCCCCACCCAGTCCTGCCCCAGCCGTGCCGGGCTGCCCGTCGCCCCCGTCTCCTGGTCGGCCGCGACCACCCTCGCCGGCTCGGCCAGCTGCACCCCGCCTGGGCGGAAGGGTTGCCTCCCTCCCCCACCCCACCTCTCCCCGGAAAACTCTCCCCAGAGACTGAAGGTGACTTCTGGATTATTTATTTGTCTTCACTCACCCGCGAGAGAGGGTAAAACCAGTTCTCACCCCTTCCCCCACCCGCCACCCCACGGGGAGAGAAAGGAGTGATGGAGTTTGCAGAGGTGGGGAGGGTCCCTCTCTTGCACAGCTCTCTGAGGTTTGTCAGTAGCCCGGCTGCCTGCCACTGCCAGGGGCGGAATTGGAAGTGAGGTGGAAGGACAGTGGGAGGGCCAGCTCAGTGGCAGTGCTGGGTGTCAGAGCTAGCCTGCGGCTTGACTGAGCACCCGGGGGCCGGGCTCCACTCACAATCAGCTGCACATCAGCTGACACAGGCTGTCCCTTCCCCACGTCCAGCAACGAGGCTAGTGGGTGCTGTGTGGTCTTGCTCCTAAGGGAGCCAGGACACGGTTCCTGCATTGGCCCCTAGAGGTGGAGCCCTGCTGCCTCTGAGACACATGGCACCACACTGCAAGGGCTAGGTAGAAGGCCCAGGGCATCTCACCCATAGCTTGGTAGGGTGACATTCCATCCCTGGTGCCAGGATTCCCCTCTGCTCCCCGCCTCCTCCCCATGCCACTACTCCCTGGCCTATGCCCCTATGCCCTAGGACAGGGCTCTGGTCTCTCCCTGGCATGTCCCCATTGGATACCCTTGCAGAGCCTCATTCTCCTGGCTCAAATTGGACAGGGCCACCTCCGCAGGGCCCTTATGGAAAGGCAGCAGGATTCACTCCCTTGGTGCAGCTGGGAAAACAGAGACCCAGAATAGAATAGAATAGGGAACAGAGGACTTGCAAGCCAGAGGCTGCTGCATGATCTCCCTGATCCCAGCTCCTGGCTGAGTGGTCTTCTGAATTGCACGGACTCAAGCAAGCAGCTAGCCTGGGAACAAAATCACAGTTGGACTATCCCAGAGAAACCTCTGGAGGGATCATTCTGGACCGAGGGCTTTTGCCCTTTGCTCCCTCCTCGAAGTATCCGTGATTGTGGGTTTTCCCGTCCACCTGACTAGCAGCCAATGGAGAGAAGCACAGGTGTCAATACAGATGGAACAGAGTTTAAAACATGAGCAATTCGGGTGTGATTGTCCCCAGTTTCCCCAAATCCTCTTGTAAACTGAAGAATTCTTTCCTTAAGAAGCAAGTGTGATGGCTCACACATGTAATCCAACACTCTGGGAGGCTTAGGCGGGAGGATCGCTCAAGGTCAGGAGTTCAAGACCAGCCTGAGCAAGAGTGAGACCCTGTCTCTACTAAAAATAGAAAGAAATTAGCTGGACAACTAAAAATATATAGAAAAAATAAGCTGGGCATGGTGGCTCATGCCTGTAGTCCCAGCTACACAGGAGGCTGAGGCAGGAGGATTGCTTGAGCCCAGGAGTTTGAGGTTGCTGTGAGCTAGGCTGACGCCATGGCACTCTAGCCCAGGCCACAGAGCAAGACTCTGTCTCAAAAAAAAAAAAAAAAAAAAAAGAAGCAAGTGTATTTGTGCGTGCCAGTGTTTTTGTGGGTTTGGTACAGGACTGCTTGTACAGGAGATTCAGAAATCTTAAGGAAGAGCTCAAGATCCATTCTGCCTAGAGGCTTAATTAGAAATGAAGATAAAGTACCTTCAAATATCAGAGGTTGTTTCTTACGTATTTTAACTGGCAAAAGCTCCCTTACCTGGAACTGTTAAGAGCACGGGTAGTGCAAAGAATGGGAAAGGGAGTGAGGATAATTCTAAATGACAGGTTGGCAGACCAGGTTTTGTGAAGCCGGCAGAGACACACACCCAACTGGGCCATCTCTTCCTGGACAGCTTTGTGCCTCCTTCAGGGCTCCTTAATCAGCAGGCGGCTCTGACTGGTGGGGACAGTCCTACAGCAGGACACTGGCTCACAGAAAAGAAAAGTGATAATGGCAACAGTCGAAACTAACTTTCTGTTGCACTTACTTTGTGCCAGGCACTGTTCATGGCACTTTACATGCATCAACCCATTCAATCTCCGCAACCACCCCGGGAAGTAGTACTAGTATCTCGATTTTGTGCAGAAGGAAGCTGAGGCACAGAAAAATTAAGAAACTTGGCCCATATCTTGCAGTTGTTAAGAAGAGACATAGCCAGGATTTGAACCCAGACATTTGTCTCTAGAACCAGATACTTTGGCAGTGCCTCTTGCTTTGTGAGTGGTCAGCTTCAGCTCTGCAGATCAGGGGCATGGGATGTGTATTTCTGGGAAGGCAATGGTGGGCCTCTGGGGCTTTCTGCTGGGATCTTTGGGGGAGGGGTAGGTCCTATCAGTGGTTCAGGTTTAAATTCTGAACTTCAGTCCTCCCACTTCCAAGACAAAATGTCAAAAAGAACCCTTTCCTTTGATTAAGAGCAAAGCAGACTTCCAGTGGAAATGGAGGGATGTCCCAGGAGTGGGACATCACCTTGAGCATAGGTGATAGTCTGCCACCACCCAGCTAACTCTGGGCAGCTCTCATCTCGGTTCTCCATCCCCCCAAACAAACAGAACATCACCAGCCCAGAAACCAACCTCTAAAGCTTGATTCCACCGGGCCTTGCCACGTCTCAGTTAAAATGCTAATACCCTTGCAAGTAAGTGCTTTTCAGCTTAAGTGATTACCAGCTAGTGCAGCTCTAGTACTTGTGAGTGGGGGATTGGTTTAACAAATCTGTTAAAGCCAGCTGTTGCGGGGGTTCGGAGGAGAGTGACGGATGACACGTGGGAGAGGAGAGTCCAGGCAGCGCCTTTCTCTAGGGCTCCTACTCAGGTCCTCCCTAGACTGGGGGCCCGGGCTGCACAGGGCTTCTGGACGCCTCCATGGGGACATGCGTTGGAAGAACCATACGTGGAGAGCCTTGAATGCTGGAGTGGGTGCAGGGGAGGACTTCAGCCTCTGCTCTGGGCAGCACCAGCCTATGTGCACACTCCTGCTCTCTCTCTCTCTGCCTCTGCGGCTTCTAGCATAGACAGAGATCTTGAAGGAGGCCAACACATGCAGGCAAGAGGGAGGAAGAATCTAGACTACACCTTCCTTAGGAAAAATCTTGCTTATCACAAGGAGGAAATCTTTCAGAGAAGAGAAAAACAAAAAGCCACCTGGTTGGCAGGGTGTATAGGTATGAACTTTGTCAGATAGGAAAGGTGAGGGGGTATGTAGATTAAAGATTAGGTTTTCTTCCTGGTTTCTCGGGGACCTGTCTAACCAGCCCAGGTGGTTGGGAGACCCCTTTATCTCAGAGGCATCGGGGTAGTTAAATGACTTTCAGAGCCTCCTCAGCCTTTTCCCAGCCTCACCTTGGCCTCTCCCCTGCCTGCACCCTCTTAACCGAAGGCGTGTTGAGTTCTTCCTCTGTGCCCTATTCACTCTCTCCTTTTCTACCTTTTTCCCCCTCAAATTTCTTCTAGTCTGCAAGTCTTGCCCTGCCCAAGACCCAGCTATGACACCGTCCTGCCCATTGCATCAAACCCTATCTTCCACGCACCGGGTACCCCGCCACTCTCAGACCTGCTGGCCCTCTGAAGTCCCGGGAACACAACACAAGCCAGATCCTCCCTCTGAGCTGGGCTCTGGTTGGTCTCCCATCCAGAAAGCCTCTGCCTCTCTCTCCAGCACCTTGTCCACTTTTCAGCACACGACAAACCTGTGCCAAAAGCCTACGGGGAGTCCAGCACCAGACGTGGCTCTTGTTTTAAAAACCCCTCTCAACGCTGGGCTATCATATGACCCCAGCTCCTAGGTATATGCCCCAAAGAACTGGAAACATAAGTCCACACAAAAATTTGTACACAGATGTTCATAGTAGCGTTATTCATAGTAGTCAAAAAGTAGAAACAAATCAAATGTCCATCAACAGATAGATGGATAAACAAAATGTGGTATACTTAGCTGGGTGCAGTGGTACATGCCTGTAGTCCCAGCTACCAGGGAGGCTGAGGAGGGAGGATCACTTGAGCCTAGGAGTTTGAGACCAGCCTGGGCAACATAGCAAGACCCCTGTAGTAAACAAAACAGAAATGTAGTATATCCATACAATAGAATATCACTCAGCCTTAAAAAGGAATGAGATACTGACACATGCTATTAATACAACATGGATGAACCTTGGAAACCTCATGCTAAGTGAAAGAAGCCAGACACAAAAGACCACATCTTGTGTGATTCCATTTATATAAAAGTCCAGAATAGGGAAATCTATAGATACAGAATGTAGATTAGTAATTGCCTAGGGCTGAGGGTGGGGTGTAGGGAGGAATCGGGAATGACTGACTACTGAGAGATACAGGATTGCTTTTTGGGGCGACAGAAATGTTCCAAACATAGATTGCGGTGATAGTTTCACAACTCCAATATACTAAAAACCATTGAATTGTAGCGCTGTACACTTAAATATGTGAATTTTATGGTATTTAAATTGTATATCAATTTTTTAAGTTAAAAAAATTCTGCAAACTCATCCCACCCATTAATTCACTCAACAATTCTCTCTTAAGTCAGACTCTGTTTTGGGGAGGAACGTGACAAGGTCAGGGCCCTGCTGTCATGGAGTCCGCATTCTGGAGGAGAATTTTCGATGGTGACATGAAGGACATAAAGCAGGGCAGGGTGGAGAGTGGCAGAGTTGGGGGGCTACTTTAGCTTGTGCTCAGGGAAGGTCTCTCTGGGAAGGTGACATTAGAGCTGAGGCTTGAATGACAGGACAGAGCTAGGCGTGCACCATGGGGAAGGGGCATTGCAGGTGACAGACTGTAAGTTCCAGTTGAGCCAACATCTAAGGAGCACTCTCTGCATCGCCAGCACCCCAGGGGGCCCCGGGGGATGCTGTCACGTACAGGGTGCAGCTCCCAACCTCAGAGTCAGACAGCACAGTCCTGCCTTGGGTTGGGATCTCCCGAAAGACAGATTTGGGTGCCCCTCCTGCAGGGTCTGAGGTAGAGGGGAGCCTCCTCTCCCCGGCCCTTTCCTCAGTCTGAGCTGCCCCTTCCTCAGCCTCGCTCGAGGTAATCACCAGCCTGACCTAGCTCCCAGGGGTGCCTTGTCTCCTGGTTTCTTGTCCCGGGTCCCCACACCGTCTCACCCTGGGCTGCCTGCCCACTTTGGGGTGCACAGGGCTGGGCTGCCTCTGTCTGTGGTTCTGCTCTCTGCCTCTCCGCCCCAGTCCTGCAGGAAAGGAGATCATGGAGGCTGCGCAGGGGAGGGAGGGAAGGAAGACGTCCTGAGCAAAAACGTAAGGGGAATGTCAGTGTTGCCAGACCCTGGGGTCACTCCGGGCTGGCATGGGGCTGAGCCTCTGCAGCATTCTTCCCCGCCCCCGGGGGGAGGAGGGCAGGAACAGGCTGGCTGGCACCTTACTGCTCAGGCCCTTCCCCTGTTTTGGAGCCACGCAGTCCCTGCTCTATTCACAGAACCAGGAGGGCAAGAGCAGGTGCCCAGGACAGGGCCAGGTCAAGGTGATCACGTGCTCCCTCGGGGTAGGGCAGAGCACTGGGGCTGAGAGGGTTCGGCAGCATATTCAAGGTCACCCAGCAGACGCGGCTGGGCAGGCAACGAGGCTGGGGAGAGAGGACCCCTGCTCCCTCCTCTTCCTTCCCGCTTTGCACCTTCTGTGTGGAACCATTAATGAGTAACTTGGTCATTTCTCCTACACTGTTGAGGCTGTTTCCTGGGTCTCCCTAGGCCGTGAGGGAGTGAGGCTCTTCCTCTAATTGGCCGGAATTAACCTGTGCACCGAGGACAAGGGGAAGGAAGATCGATGACACTCTGCTGGCCTTTGCCTGGATTGGGAGTCGAGACACTGGACCCTGGCTTGGTTCTACTCCTCTCTCTTCCCCTGCCTGGGCCTCAGTTTCCTGATGTGTAAAAGGAAGGGCAGGACTCACGTCCTTGCTGCCATTCTAGCCGGGATGCTGCGGTGGGAGGAGGGCGGTCTGGGAAGGAGGGGCAGTGATGCCTCCCTTTGACAGCTCCTGGGCCAGCCAGGGTCGCCCCAAGGGTGTCGCAGCAGGAGTAGAAGCAGGCCTGGGGGGAGTTGAGGAGCTGGCACTGATCTCTGCACTCTCTCTGCTGAGCGCTGTTCTCTGGGTCCAGTAATGCTCTTTGGGGGAACCAGGGCCGCAGGGTAAGCACCTGGGAGGGGCTGCAGGGCCATGGGGAAAGCCCAGTGAGTGAGCAAAGGAGGATCCAATGTCACATCACGCCGTCTCCCGGCAGCCTCAGCCTCACGCAGAGGCTGTCCCCATTTTATAGCAGAGGAAACTGAGGCTCAGAGGGGCTAAGTGTAAGTGGTTTGCCCCAAGCCACGCTGCTGGGAAATGGCCAGGGTGGGTCTAGAACCCAGTCTTCTGATTACAAATTACACTACATCCTCGATGCCAAAACCATTTTGACATAATTATTCCATAATTTTCAATTACCCACCTTCCGGAAGGGCCCATTGACCAAGCCATTTAAAATAGGCAATAAATGTCTTTCAGTCTGGCTCTGGGATATAGCTGGGACTTTTTTTCTTTTTTCTTGGCAACAACATACCATTCTAAAGAAATTTGTTCAGGCTGTTTGGAATGTCCAGGCACAGCCCTGCTGGAGCAGTTGGGGAGGGTGTGCAGCCTGGGATCCCAAACCCAGATTTCCTGGGCCACAGATGTCCCCATTTACGGGGAACCGGTCTTCTCCAATTCCCGGGCCCCCTGGCCCGATGTGGGCTCAGCCCTCCCGCCCCAGCTGCTGCGAGGCGTCAAGCGCGAGTCGCAGAATTCACAGCCCGGGGTCTGGCAGGAGGGTCGGGAGGAGGTTTCCCAGGCCTGGTTCCCTCCGGCCTCCCTCTCCTGTTTGTTCTCTCTATACCCCTCCCTCCTGCCTGTCCCTGGACTTAGGACAAAAAATGTCCCCGTGGGCATCTAGTGTCCTTCTCAACAATGACAAGGTGAAAGGAGACAACGGGCAACCCATGGGATCGAGGGACAGGGCAGCCCCTGTGCTGCCAGCCCTTCCCCGTCTCCTGTGTCCCCTGCTGTCCACTCAGAATGTTCCTGGCAACCCATCCCTACATTATTCTTTATCTCTCTGCCGCCCCCATCAGATAATCTAGCAAAACTCCCACATCAGCGTCCCAGCAATCCCTTGCTCCAGGCTGGTGTGGGGCGGCCGGACAGGCCTTCGTGGAGCATTCCACCCTGCCCCTGGCAGCATCCAGGGCTGAGCGCCTTCTCGGGGCCAAGCACGGGGCTGGGCATGGGTCCCACATGGAACAGGCTGCAGCACATGCCTTGCGGGGCTGATGACAAAGCCGGCAGTTAGGATAGCAAGCATTTGGATCCCTGGTAACAGGCGCAGAGGGACCGTCGGAGGCACATGTTCTGGAGACTAAGCTGCTCTTCATTGTTTTCCTGCCCCTGCAACTCAAGGCTCTGCGGAACCCGGCCTCGTGTTCCCAGCTGGCGCTCCCCTCTCCAGCCTGGCTGGGTCTGTGGCCCGGCACCAACCACATACGTGCACATGCATGTGACACTCTCCTCCACGGAAAAGCATGGCATAGGGAATGTAACCGCAGAATGTAACAGTCCAGGCTCTGTCCGCTACCATCTTAGTCTTTCTCAGTCTGAGTTTGCTCCTGGGGCAAATAGGCACAATGACAAAGCCTACCTTACAGCCTTGTCACGTGCACCCGGTGTGGGGCACTGTAAACAGATGTTAGTGGCTGCATGTAAACCGCAGCGCTGGTGCTTATCCTCACTTCCTTTCCCACAGCTCCTTCCCGTCTCAGCCCCCTGGTGCCCGGTCCCATGCCCTCAGGCCCTTGCTACGGGACAGATCACTGAGCCACTTTCATCCAGGTTTTTAAAGGCAATAATGATAATGAGTTCATTCTTCAAGAGAGTATTTGCATTCGGTTTTCTGGGGTGTCCCTGCTTTACGGCAGAGTGGTGAGTGGGGTGGTGGAAATGTCGGTCCTGGTCCCGAGGTCGATAGGAGGATATTTGCAACGTGCAGATAGGGCCCCTCTTGCTGTCCCTGAAGTCAGCCACCCAGGAGGCTGCCTAGTCTGTCTTGTCCAGGGAAAGGAAGGGGGAAAGGGAACTATAATGAGCGGTCTGCCGTTTTTATCAATCTGCAGTGTGTGTCGGCATCACCTCTGTGCTGGGCGCTAGGCAGGAGGTGGCCAAGCTGCAGGACACAGAAGCACAGGGGGGCACAGTGAGCCACGCAGGGCAGGGCTGGTGCAGCAGGGCCAGGGCTCTTGGTGCTGGGGACTGTCAGGGCAGGAATCCCCGGAGAGCCAGAGGAGTCGGGAGGGACCTGAGCAGGCCTCCCCGCAGCACTGCCCTCCCTGGGTTTCCTCCTACTAGCTGGCCTTGCAGCGGGTGTACCCTCCCCTCTCACACACCGAGTTCTGAGCTGGAAACAGACAGGGGTCTTGATCAGTAATGTCCCCGACAGATCGGCCTGGAAACAAAAGGGAAAATAACGAACTGCTGCTATCAGCAGAGCCGTTTTGATAAAGGATTTAATCAAAGATGGAGCAAGATACGATGGCTGAAGGCCAATGCTGACGGCCAAGGGGGTCAGAGGCAAAGAGCCCTGGGAAAAGACA
>CM052450.1:19856726-19895713 GCA_028533085.1 Varecia variegata | reverse complement strand
AAAAAAAAAAAAAAGCCTGGGTAAGCTCTCAGAATGAATCATTGCTGCGACTCATCAGAACTGCTAAAACATTCACCTGTTTGGGTAATTTTTTTTCTTTTGTAGTTCCTACCCAAGACAGATCACTTGGAACGGAAAGCTCTGAGTGCTACCAGAGGTAAAAGTGGGTGAAGGAGCAAGCGAAGACTTCCAGCCTCCCAGCCTCTTGAGTACCAACGCCACCAAACTGTTTAAGAAAGCTGGGGATGGCAGTGGAAGCAACCTCTCAACGACTTTGTTCAAATCTTCTCCACTAATACTTGGTTGGGTAGAAAAAATTAAATTGAGTCCTGGTACCTGGATCAGAATCATTAGAAGTTTGCCTGGCTATTCAAAATACCTTCCTCTTCCCTGGTTCAGACTTTTGGTAAGAGCGGTCCAGGACCCCCAGATGGGAAGGAAGAAGACAGCCACGTGCTTCACTCCATTTGCCACCTCATGCATGGACTTGCGATCACTCTTAATTGAAGTTTGAAAAAAATCAGTTGAAATTGTAAAGCTTGATGATCATTGCTATATATAGATATATCTTAAAATGAAGCAGAACAAACCCCAAGTTATTCCCTGGCATGCTCAAAGGATTTATGTGCTTTTCACTTATTAATAGTCCAAAGTCCCTCAAATTCCTGCTGCAGATATCCATAGTTTACCTATATTCTAAAATATCAAAAGGAAAAGTTGCATCTTGCTATCTTTGGGACACTAATTTAGTGGTATGCTGGGCTAGCTCAACCAGCTTAGAAAAGCTGTTACATTTTCATTTTGAGCTGGGCGCAGTGGCTCAGGCCTATAATCGCAGCAACTTGGGAGGCCAAGATGGGAGGAGTGCTGGAGGGCAGGGGTTCCAGACCAGCCTGGGCAACATATCAAGACCCCATCTCTAAATCAAAAAATAAAAATTAAAAAAAAATTAGCCAGGCGTGGTTACATGAGCCTATAATCCCAGCCACGCAGGAGGCTGAGGCTCCTGCTTGAGCCCAGGAGTTCGAGGCTGCAGTGAACTATGCTTGTGCCACTGCACTCCAGCCTGGGTGACAGATTGAGACTCTGTTTCTCAAAATGAATAAATAGAATTTTCATTTTGAGAGCTGCTTGTTAAATGCAGCCATTATTAAAATTAAAATATATAAACATATTACATAAACTATACTAAAAACAAAGGTAATAAATAGTAAAAAAGGAACACTTCCTAACTTTATTATATTGATGCTCCTGAGGTTATTTATGTCCAGGCCTCTGTGTGGTGGAATGACTATGTAATGGTGTGCTACTGGACATCTCTTCCCAGTTCCACTCTCTGTGACAGCATGTTGGTAGCTTGAGATCAGCCATGGTGGAAGTATTTACGCCACGGAAATTGGCAAAAGCTATAAATCATGTCTTTTTCCTTTCCCTGGAGAGCCAGTTGGTAAACATTTACCAACATACCCACTGCTAATAATCAATGCTAATTGGTCCAGAAATCGCCTGGGAGAATGAGATGGATATTCTATTTTTCTCTACTGACATTGACTAGCATATAAAAGGTATAAAAACAGCACAAAGAATTTCCAAAAATATCTAATTAACATTTTACATTTTCTACAGAGAAAAAAAACTCTTTATACCATGTCTAGGTCTTTTCTTGAAGACAAAGCTGGGACTACTGAGCAATTCAAGCTGTGCAGTGTCCGCCAAGGAGTTTCAGCTCCTGCCCAGAGCAAATCCAGCAGTAGTACAAAGGGAGAATGCAAACTCACCAGCTTAGACAGGGATAAGGATGCTGAGACTTCTGACTGTTGTGAAGTGGCTGTTACAGTGGCTGTGGCATGGCTTGCCTGCACTTTCTCTCTGTATATACAAATGTACATGTATAAATATAAAAATTAAGTGGATCACGGTTCTCGGTAACCTGTCCCAAGTGCTGTGGTTCACATGCTTGACACTAAAGGGTCTTTCCTGGATCTGTGGGAATTGTCAAGTTGGCCAGCTCTCACCACCAGCATCCCAGCTTAGTGATGAGAATCTGGCTGGAGAGAGAAACATGGTTGAAGCACTGGCCGCACGCACCGTCTAGCTGTGTGTGGCCCTGGGCAGATGACTGAGGCTCTTCCAACCTCACTTTTTTTCACCTGTAAAGTGGCATTTCTAAAAGTACCTACCCTACCTCAAAGGAATTCTGAAAGAATTAAGTGAATTTGTTTAAAGCACTTACTATATGCCTGACATAGAAATTGTTTAATAAATGTTAGCAATTTTTAACACCTCCTCCTAAGCGGCTTAGAATTGCTCATATGTTTGGTACCTATTTATTGCAAGTCAAACAAATCCAACTTCTTTTGAAAGCTGGTGGTCTAGGAGTATAATTTTAAAGATGTTTGTAAATACAAGTATTAGATGCCAGCCAAATTTAAATACGCAGTCTAACTGTAGCGAGTGATTGACTTGGGCAAAGAGAAAGCAGTTCTATTTTTCTTGTGGTTTTTCAAGGAAACATCTTTTATACAGATTTAAAAATAAGAACCAATGGCTATATCTAAGTTGATCATGATTAATTTGTTAATATAGAAAACAAGATTAAACAAATCTAAGAGTACCTTTCCTACAATAAAATATTTTAAACTTAATAAGTGTGTTATCCATTATGAAGGACAGTTGAGACTCAGAAACAAATGGCCTGATGTTCCCCAGAGACAGATAGCTCTCATACTCTTAGGTTCACATGGCTGTTTCGGAAGAAACAAAGCTCTCAGGAGGGCTGAGAGCCACTGTTCCCTGTTACATAGGATCAGAATAAGGGGAAGGCAGATAGGTTCTTACCCTACACGTCCAGCTACAGAGCAAGCAGGGCTTTCTTCCTCCTCTCCTGTCAAGAACTTTGACATCTCAGAGTGCTGTGGAGTCACCTGTTCCCAGACTTCCCTCTGCGACTTGGACATGGGAATCTAACCCATCAACCATACCTGATTCACTAAAGGAAGATACGGTGGCAGAAGTCTTTTAGGGAGAATTCATTTATTCATTCAAAACAGACTTCCTGAGTACCTGCTATGTTTAGGAAAGCGATCTGGGTGCAGAGATACAGCAGTAAGACAGAAGTCCCTGCCTCACAGGGATTGCACCGTAGGTGAAGACACATAGACAGCAAACAGATAAATACGTAACATGCCACAGGGGGAGAGGTAATGGAGCGCCAAAAAGAAATGAGACCACCTAGGGAGTGCGTGTCAAGAGAGATCCTCAGATTGAGCCCTGGGGTTGCTCTTCAACATCTAGAGGTTTAGAAAAAGAACAGATTCCTGCAGAGCAAATGAGAGAAGACAGAGAAGTAGGAGAAAGTTCAGGAGAAAATGTGGTTTCCTGAAGAGTATCTCAAGAAGGAGGAAGTAGTGCTGCCAAGGGGTCCAATGAGGACTGAACATCAACCAGTGTATGTGACAACATGGAAAGTGACCTTGACGAGAGAGGGGTTTTGGTTAATGATGGTGGTGTATTCAAACATGGGAATCATAAAACGGACTCTGATGCTCCAACGACCTCCTTAGCACCAGTGCTTGCCAACCGACTGGCACCGCTGTTAGGGATTACCGCTCCTGTTTCATTTTTCAATATTATACACTGTTGTCTTACTTTTGAGTTATTCCAAATGAAGTCACTTTCATGGACTCCCTTCAGTTACAGAGTGTATTCCAGTCAGTGCAATGCTTTGTAGTGACAATCAGTGTGAAATATTATGACCGTTAATGATTATCTCCTACCTGATAATGCCAGCCCTGGAAAATTACACAATATTAGGGTATTATTAATAGTTTGTCATTGGATGCATCAATAAAACACACAAAAGGCTTGCAAAATCGGCACGCCTCTCAAAAGAGGATGTGCTCACAGTCAGAAAGGTTAGAAAATGGTGACTTAAACAGGCTTTTTAACTGAAGGACTTGGAGCTTTTGGTAACGCAAAATACATTTTGATTCTCCAAGAAGTGAAGATGCCATTTCCCAAACTTGCTGGACCTCGCGGGACTACTGTTCTCGTAACACATTTTGAGGTGGTTTGGGGAGACTCTAACGGTCCTTTCAAGTGGCTGCACCCAACTGTGCTGAACAGTCCCGACTGCCCCACCATGGGAAGCGACATTTCACCAGGGCTCATGAACTGCTCCCCCAACAATCTGTCACTCTGTCCCCCTATTTCCATCTAGAGATACGGAACAGCTCTCTCTAATCTGATTTTGCCACCTATTAACCCCACCTTCCCCTATGTATATTATTTCGACCCAGTTCTGAAAAAGCCTAATTTCATTTGCTAAATGAACCAAGTCTCCAGGTTCTTATCTCAAAAACAAGAGGAAGAAACGGTGCCTAGAATAGAAATAAGCAAAAGTTGCTCCTTACAAAGGCTAGAATAAAAGCATCTGATTAAATTATTTAAAACCCTTTTTAAATGCAAATAAATTTTTAAAGTAAAAAAGATTTCAAATGGTGAATAACTTTTCTAGCCAGTCAGTTCTCCGTTAATTCCATTTACATCAACAATCATTTTATAATCTCCCTCTTCGCCACCTATCCCAATCTAGGCTTTAAATATTTTAATGTAGATAGATATCAAATAGTTGAAAGCCAGGTTTTAATGATAACCATTACGAAAACTCTTTTCACAGTTAGCATGGATGAAAATATAATACAAAGACTGTACACAGAGACTACCTCAATGGACGTGAGAGAAGGAAAATGAATAACCGATTCAGAAAATCATTTTGTTAAAAATATTTATTTAAAAAAATACAATTGTTGTCCATATCTAGTTGCACATATATCTATTAACATATCTGTATAATTTTAGACTTGTAGTAAATTTCGCTACAGTGCTTTCTTAAAGCCAGCTTGCATTATACAAAGCAAATTCCTCTGTCAGTTCTTACATAAAATAATTTTTTAAAAAGGTATCATCTTTCTTAAAAGATGCATCATCACCATTATAGAATTTAACAAAATTTTTGCATAAAACCTGGAAAGTGATAGAAAAAAACGATCACCTGATTGGTTATTCAGAGCAACCCCTTGCCGTATCTGGAGACGCACTGAGTAGCAACCACACTTTTTCTTTTAAAAGCAGCATATTAGAAAGCCCTCAAAGTGCTAGCGCACCCTTTTCCTCACCTACCTAAACTCTCTGAAGTTTCTTTGTTGCATACAGATAGAATTCAAGACTCAAGCTACAATCACGCTAATCAACCTAAAAACAACATCTCATTGTTTCCCAACAGGTAAGTCGGACGCTTAGCTAGATGACATGGCAGTTTCCCTCTAGCTGTATAAACAATTAATGTGAATTTTTATAAATGTTTCATTGCTCGTTTAGGAAAAAGAAAAGAAAAAAGATGATTTTAATACTATGAAGGTCTCCCTAGTGTAAATTACACTGAAATTAGTTAAGACAAGTTATTAATAACACTTTAACAGTTATTCATTCCTTTGGGTAAGTGTGCACTTGCATTATATATAAGTACCTATTTATACCAAGTGGTGGCTACTAGCTATTATGTGATATATAGACTTCAATAAAATAAGGGAGAAAATAAACAATGAAGTAACTGTCTTCTCAGTTGAGCTGATAGGCTTGAGGAAAGCACCCTGACAAGTTCTTATTACCATATATCGCAAACCAAGACACACACACAAGGTAATACCTCTCTCCTGTGTTAACACGATGGAGACGCACTGCAACCGTCCCATGGCAGACATGCTTTTCTTCTGAACTGAAGATTGGCTGAACGAAACTCCAGAGTTTATTACTTACCATCTTTTAATTTTTAAGTGATGTCCAGACTTAGTAGCCCATAAACTGCCAGTGCCACTGTGGTTAAACCACGTGGCATATGGAATTTAAAATAATCTTACAGTTATTTCCCAATAATCGCACTCATTCCTAATTGTCTCTAAGGAGGATTTTTT
The DNA here is from genome assembly GCA_028533085.1 of Varecia variegata. NCBI lineage: Eukaryota > Metazoa > Chordata > Mammalia > Primates > Lemuridae > Varecia > Varecia variegata. The sequence continues at coordinate 19,889,741 of CM052450.1, read as the reverse complement.
TTTTAGAAGGTTTAGTAGGGCTCATGGAAAATTATTAGTTTGTTTTTCAAAATGTAAAGTTATACACGATTCTTTTTTTTTTTTTTTTAGCCAATTTGATTATCTGGTGAATAAAGGGCATAATTCTAAGCAAATAATTTTAATCAAAAATCTTATCTGCCTCAAACCAAAGCTAACCAGTGGCAAAATGACTGGACTGGGTTTAATATTTAATCTTCGCTATCCACAAAGATAAATGAAACTGCCAGAAGGCAAAAGTGAAAAAATAGGTATGACTGTGATTAGAACAGATCCAGGGCTAAACCAAATAAACAGGCCTCGAGCAGTGAGAACTAACTGTATTCATTTCTACCTTTACATATATGCATCCCAGTTAACTTCACTAGTACTGAACAGGGAGTTTATAAAAATGCTACTCTGTTGCATAAACGATCAATGTAAGCAATGAATGTACATACCCCGGCCACTGGTAACACTGCCCCCCAAAAACAAAAACTGAAATGTCTTAGAAGGGACTGTTGTCCCCCACATGACAGACAATAAGCAACAATGATTAAACAGAAAAACACCTTAAAATTGAATACTTCATAAAAAGTGTAATCTATCAACTGTAAATCATTTTTAAAAATCATAAATTTCTACAAAGCACAATATTAAAAGCTTGTAAATTATTTTAAAACATCCTAGCCAAAACAGCATACCTTACAGAGCCTAGAAGAATGGCTCATTAGGTAATCCATTTATCCCTTCTCCAAATCCCCTTAAAGTTCCAGAAAACATAAATGAGAAATAAACCTGACTTCCCTGATCTTCAATAGCCTTAAGTTGAAATTAAACAAACAAAATAATCACTAAGTGCTTCCAGTTATTAAAAACAAAACAGTGCTACTAATGGTGCCCAAGAAAGTGCCAAGTGATTTAACACCAGTCTATGGCAGTCCCACCCGAAAGCCAGGCATACTTGAATGATTCCACTGGCTAGAACTCTGGTCCAGCCACAGGGCACCCCCGCCTCCACCCCTACCCCATCCAGAAGATCCCAGGACTGTCTGAGCATGGCTCATAATTCTTGGAAGGGACAAGAACCAGAATGGGCCTTTGTGAGATGGTAAACAGGCAAAGTTGAGAAGACCATTCAGCCCAGGATACTCTACTTTAATACTTCTGCTAATGCTAATTATGTACAGTTTAAAAGGATAAGTTAGGTCGCAATGCCAAAATTCCTCCATTATTATATCAATTCATAGACAAATCTCTGTATTTTAGAAATACCGCTTCCAGTATAAACCTCCTCTCTGAGAAACAATACAACCTAATAAAGATTTTATACAAAAGCTAATGTAATGTAGAAATTTTAAGAAAGGACATCCTTATTTGCTCAATAATACATGAACATAAGAGAAGAGTTTAAAATGACTTTGTTTAGAGTATGTCACATGTAAGTACTGTATTTCTAAAATGTTGGCAAGCAATTAGTTTTTAAGGCCTACTGATATGTGCAAAGCATTAATCTTTAAAAAGTGGCAACTGCAAAGTGCAGCAAAAAAAATTTTTTTTTTTAGTTTTAGTATAAAACAGACTAGGAGCCATCCTAGTCTAGAGAATGAATAATATATGTTCCCTCTCAAAAACAGATTTATACACACACACATATTCAGTCAATACATCAATATATACTCACACACATATATATACTCGGCCAACAAATCAGAATGTCTTGGAAAGAAATATTGTAGCCTCCCAATTAAATATTTCAAAGTAAAGTTTTAAACCTCATAAAACCTTCTGATGTGTATTATACCCAAAAGATTAGCACTCAAGATATTTAATACGTTTCACCGTGTCCCTCATAAGTTTCTTATTAAAGGTTTCACTTAAAATTATGTGAACAGCATGAATTTCCTGGTTTCTGTTTAAAGCCAGTATTTCCCCTCTCACACAAACCACTGTAGATTTCCACCTTTCACAATGACTAAATGTGAATGGTAGCACCCTAGAAATTGCTATTTTCTGGCAAGCTATCAATCTAACACAATTTTTTTTTTTCAGAAAAGTAGCTTGAAGAAACTGACAGCTTCAAATGGAACAGTTATACTACCATCAATTCACCTTCCAGATTTGCTCAGTTTACAGGTCAAAATATGACTTTTATAGTAACAAGTTCCACCAAGTGCAAGAGGTGAAATCAAACCACCTTCTTTTCTTGCTTAACACACTACCACCCACAAGAATTCTAGATTCTACGGTTAAAACTTCAACTTCAGTAAGCAGAGTTCTGATGACATAAGAGGGATATCAGGACACCTTGTTTCACACAAGGCCAGCAGCATTAAAAGAACAGTAACGAAACATTTATTTGTTGATCCCAAACCAAGAAGATAATTAACAAAATACTTTCCCTAAAACCCAGTCTCTGGTCAGAGTATCTGCCGAAGAAAGACAAATGTGGCTGGCCTCCCCACTTCATTTATACTAATACGGACTAAACAACTGCTCAAGCCTCTTTCAGAAATAATATATTCTACCATTCCCTCAGATAACACACTACCTCATGAGCAGTCGTTTTAACTTTCCAAATGAAGTGATAATAGGACAGACCTATCAAGAAAAGTATTCCTTAGACGCTGAAATGTCACAAATTTTAAAAATCAAAAACTTATTAATGCAGCAAGAAAATGGAAGTTGGTATATATTTTTAGCATAAAACAACTTGAAAAAAATTCTGAATTTGTTGGTATAATATTAACATAAGGGACTAGTAAAATAAAAATAAATCAGAGTCATACCTAACATGAAGATAAAGGAGACAACAAGCTGTCAAAAATAATATGCACGAAGCTCTGGAAAACGTTTGGTAATGGGTTATTTGGCAATTTACGAAAAAGAATTAATGTGAAACTTCAAAAGTTCATGACAAGCTCTCCTGAAAAATTCGAAGTCTCTTCTAGGATTTCTCCATGTATCCTAAGTATACATTTTTTTTTTTTTTTCAAGATTACAATCAGAAGTGACGTCCTCAGTCAGTCTTTAAGAAGAGTGTGTGCTTCTGGAGGGTGCACAAAACGATCTACTGGGGTGTAGGAAGAAAATGTTAGAACCGCTACTCAATATTTACTTTTCATGCCATCCTTAATTTCTGTTATGTTTTGCAATGTATCAATTTTTAATAGGGAAAGTTTCTGTGTTCAATAACTTTTACTGGCCGGGCGCGGTGGCTCACGCCTGTAATTCTAGCACTCTGGGAGGCAGAGGCAGGTAGATCATTTGAGCTCAGGAGTTCGAGACCAGCCTGAGCAAGAGCAAGACCCCATCTCTACTAAAAATAGAAAGAAATTAGCTGGCCAACTAAAAATATATAGAAAAAATTATCCGGGCATGGTGGCGCATGCCTGTAGTCCCAGCTACTCAGGAGGCTGAGGCAGAAGGATTGCTTGAGCCCAGGAGTCTGAGGTTGCTGTGAGCTAGGCTGACACCATGACACTCTAGCCCCGGCAACAAAAGACTCTGTCTCAAAAAAAAGAATAAAAAAATAACTTCTGATCAAGGTGTGTGTTCAAAAAGGCTGGGCACTGATTCTCTAAAATACCACTGAGCGCCTCTAACCGTGCTTAAATTCACTAGAAATATAAAGCTATCTTTTAGAAATTTAGACTCATAGTACAAATTCTGAAATCAGGATGAAACAATGTTGTTAGACTAGATATCATACAATGCCCAGTATGAATGGAATAGAAGTGATATCATCAACAGCCTGGAGTTAAACAGACTGGAGTTACAGCTCCAGAATTCCAAGCCTCTGATTTATTTAACAGTCTTGCCTTCTTTGATCTCTAATATAGTACGTTTATCTTCAAGAAAATTTCCAGTTCAAAAAAAAATTCCAGGCAGAGCGGAGTGGCTCACGCCTGTAATCCTAGCACTTTGGGAGGCCGAGCGGGAGGGCTTGAGACCAGAAGTTCGAGACCAGCCTGAGCAAGAGTGAGACACTGTCTCTACAAAAAATAGGAAAATTAGCCAGGCGATGTAGCACATGGCTATAGTCCCAGTTACTCGGGAGGCTGAGGCAGGAGGATCGCTTGAGCCCAGGAGCTGGTGGTTGCTGTGAGCCATGACGATGCCGCTACACTCTATCTGGGGTGACAGAGACCCTGTCTCAAAAAAAATAAATAAAAAATCCAGTACCCTATATAGGCTTGTGGACTTACTTTCCCCATCAAAATTTGAAGGAAAAAAAAAATCATACCTATATTTTAACTGTCAATATGTGGGGAAAAATGAAGCTTAAATTTTAACTCTAAGAAGCTTAAGGTTGACCTTTTAAGGGCCTCTACATTCCTTTTTTTCCTAACAGAGTATTCTCAGAATCTAGATTCTTTAATTGTGTATAAATTTTTTTAAAAAAAATCAATAGAAGTTTCCGCCTTTGTTCAAACACAAAATATGACACGAGGAACATAACAGCACAAAAGCACTGTGACAAACCATTAAAAAATAAGGATTACTAAGCCAGGCTCGAGGCACAAGCCTGTAGTCCCAGCTACTTGGGAGGCTGAGGCGGGAGCATCACTTGAGCCCAAGAGTTCGAGACCAGCCTGGGCAACAAAGTGAAACCAAAGGATTACTGAAGTCAGATATGATGGTTTTAATTTTGTATTTTACAAAATCAGCATATGAACCAGAAAAAGTTATTTCAGAAATTATGTGAAAATCCACCCTTGGGTGGAGTAACGCAGTGGTTTGCTGGCACTGGCTCTGAGCCCATGTATACAACCCTTCTCCAATCCAAGGTGGTGGCTTGAAATCAGCCACAGGGGGAGTAACTTACAGCAAAGAAATCAGCAAATGCTACAAACTCAGGGTTGCCCCTCCACACCCCACCTCAGGAATCCTGGCTGTCATTTTGCAGCACACAAATGAGTGGGTAGGGGCCAGAGCAGAAGAAAAAGCTATCCAAAGAGATCACAGATGTCTCAAAACCCCATTCAACCTGCTCCTCTTCTTTCACGTCAGCTACTGACGAGTGATGGACACCAACTACAGCTACCAACTGTAAGTCTCTCCAGTGAAGACTGATCTTAAGTGGTACGTTACCTTTTGACGCTAACAAGAATTCTGTGGATATTCAAAAGAATATGAAGCTGAAACTTCCAAGAAGGAGGTAGTCTACAAATAGAACTGTCTGCCTCATACACTTGCACTAAGGTTGTAAACTCACACACACTTCCCCAAATTAGTTGATCTCAAAAGAGAAAGCAGATCATCATCATCATGCTGTGAGGGCCTCACACCTCTCGGAGGCTTTAGCTATCGGTTTATAGAAAAGACTCACTAAAACCGTTTCCCAGGAAGATGCTTTGACTGAGTTTTAATGGTGCCCTTGGTGCCAAGGCACCTCTGTGCTGAGATAGTTAATTATTAAAGATATCATCTGTGAAAACAAACCAATGGCTTTTCTCCTTTAATTCAAAAAGATAAAATACCTTTGTGCTTTCAGAATTTAAAACATCTACTTAAATCAACCATCAATATTTACTTATTTAATGTACAAAATGTTAAGCTAATAAAACTATTCCAAAGTGCTGCTGAGAGGTCTAATTTCAAACAGACATGCAAACTAAATAATTCACTATGGGAAAAAAGTCCAATCTGTCTGTTCTCCATCACTATTAAACCCTACCTGTCAACACTACTATTGCACATCTCAGGAATACAACTTTCAGCTGATAACCACAAATGAACCAGTAACAGGTCTCCAGCACAACACATATAAAGGCAGCTCACTGAATTATGTTCCTTCTACTACTAATGAACTAGCTAACACTGATGTCTTATACAAGAGCTTTTCTACACTGTATATAAACAAATTTAAAGTAAATATTATGCAACTGGAAGATGCTAGTTTATATCAGTTATTTTGAGCCCTCAAGTCCTTACTCCCTCATTCCATTTAATTCATGTGATTCAATTACAGGATTAAACGGCTAGTTTGGAGTGGGGCAGGGTGGTGATGGTGATGGATGGTGGCAGCATTTCATCCTAGAATTTAAAGCCAAATTTGTCAAAAGATTCCATTGTGATATTCGTGGTACTGACTGTTTGGTGAATCAACAAATCTGTCTGTACCTGGCACTGATTACCACATGGTAATATTTTATAAATTTGGTAATGTAGAGATGAAGGCCTACATTTTTCACTAGTAATATAAATAATCCAATATCTACGTATGAGCATTCCCAAATGATCTCTGTTCTTCCCTAATTTAAAGGAAAATTGAAAGAAATAAGCACATCTTTACCTCACTACTGATTGAGAGGCTTCACTTTGCATTTCACCATCCTAATTACATCTCTAAAACTGTCACAACCTCTAACAACCTTAAATCTACAAGGAAAGATGATAAATACATAGTAGAAAATGAAGTAAAGAAGAAAGAGAAAAGGTCCTTCACTTTGCCATCTTCGACCTGGGAAAAGCCCCATGTGTTGTTTTAAGTTATTCAATTTAATCTTTTACTCACAGATGCCTCAAAATTTCAAAATCCAAGTTCATTCTCCTAAAAGTCATCATTTACCATGCTGTATCCTATACCACTCAGAGAGCAGACAACATATCTATGCTAGATGTAGGCTCCCATATTCTCACTGGATATTCCAAAAACTGTCTTAAACCCTAGGTTTAAAAAAATCTTCCTATGTTGAAATAGACTAGCTCCCTGCCCTGTTGACAGGTTCAGACAAGATCATACAGATAGCTAAGAGACCCACCCTGAATAAATGTAAACAAGATGGCTTTTTGTGGAGTTGCTTACATGTTACAGTTCACAGCAAAACAGAATCTCCCCAATAGTACTGCTCCAATCTTACTTTGTAAGAACAGGAAGGATTCTTCTTCTTCTTCTGCTTATGAACAGCTCACTTCTAGGAGTTCAACAGAGACGCTTAGTCCTAAAGATGCCAATTCGTTTAACTTATATTCCTTTAAATAACAGACTCTCAGCATAATTTTTTCCTTGCCAAAAGTTCCCAAAGGAGTAACTTTGTTCTTAATTGCTCTTGTAAAGTATGGCTGCTAAACGCCACCAAAAATTTCTTTAGCACAAAGCTCAAAATATTAAACTGGGGGAAAAAAAAAAAGAAAGAAAAGAAAAGAAAGAAAAAGAGAGAGAGGTGGAGTCTGTACTCCAATTAAGGCATTTTTATACATAGTCCAACTTGAGTCCTATTCAAAGGGAATCCTAAAAAGGCGTTTCAATGGGGAATGGCAAAAATGACAATAGTCTATTATCAGCATTGTAGAACTTTCAATTGCTCACTTCAAAGGCAATCATGTTGAATGTCTCTCTGTTCCTTTGTTCCTCAGTTTTCTCATCCCACAAGTGCATAGGTTATGTCTTCTGTAGGTCTGGGGAAAATGGGCCAGGGGTAGAAGGTCCATCCAGGCCAGACAGAGTAAATGGCCCATGACTGTTCAGTACAGAAGGAAACTGAGAAAGAAAATAAAACACATTATCATCCTATTCTTCAACCCTAACTTTCACTTTCTGTCCCTACTATATTCCCTGAGGCAAAACACAACAGCCTTCTGCAGTGGCTCACAGGACAAAGGCAGTAACTGTTTATCACGAAAGAATATGATGTCATAACAAAAACCTTTTCTAAAAAACGTTTGGTGGGGTGTGATGGCTCATGCCTGTCCATAATCCCAGCACTTTGGGAAGCCAAGGTGGGAGGATTGCTTGAGGCCAGGAGTTGGAGACCAACCTGTGCAACACAGTGAGATCAGTCTCTACAAAAAATAAAAAAAATGAGCCAGGTGTGGCAGCAGGTGCCTTTAGTAGTAGTTACTCAGGAGGCTGAGGCAGGAGGATCACTTGAGCCCCCAAGAGTTTGAGGTTGCTGTGAGCTATGAGCAAGTCACCACACTCTAGCCTGGGCGACACAGTGAGACCCCATCTCCAAACAAACAAACAAATAAACAAGAATTTTAAAAAGTTTGTCCTAACATATTAAATATTAACACTCTCCAACCTACCTCGATGGAATGGAAACAAAGAACAAACCTATACCTTCCCTCATATCCTACGTACACAGGTTTACAGTTAACCTCTAATAAAGGTTTTAGATAGGCCGGGCGCGGTGGCTCACGCCTGTAATCCTAGTCCTCTGGGAGGCCGAGGCAGGTGGATCGCTCGAGGTCAGGAGTTCGAGACCAGCCTGAGCAAGAGTGAGACCCCCGTCTCTACTAGAAATAGAAAGAAATTATCTGGCCAACTAAAAATACATATAGAAAAAATTAGCCAGGCATGGTGGTGCATGCCTGTAGTCCCAGCTACTCAGGAGGCTGAGGCAGTAGGATTGCTTAAGCCCAGGAGTTTGAGGTTGCTGTGAGCTAGGCTGACGCCACGGCACCCTCTAGCCCAGGCAACAAAGCGAGACTCTGTCTCAAAAAAAAAAAAAAAAAAAAAAAAGGTTTTAGATAGTTCAGTAAATGATAATATACACCGTAGACTGTAATTCAATTATAAAGTAAATCAAGAACCCTCAAAAAGAGGTCCAGAAAGGTACAAATAGTTATAGGGTGCTCATCCTAGAAAAGGGTTCCCCACCAAGAAGTCTGAAGCCAACTCTATAGGAAGATTCCAGGCTGAAGCTATAGGAGCATTATGACTTTGCTTAAGGTCTCCAATCACTCTATGACTCAACTACCTGCTGATGAGAGGCAAAGAAACATAAACATGAAATATAGAAAATTCTCAACACTCTCTTTAATAATTTAGGGATTTTTGCAAAAAAAATTAAAGCAGAAGGGGAAAGATTTTTAATTTTCTTCTTTTTCCTTACCATTTCATTTCTAAAAGGACAAACGAAAAGTTGAAATACAAATGTAAGAAAATCTTTCAGGGATTAGTCACCCCTGAATAAGTAAATGAACTGACCAAAAGAAAGTTATAAAGTCTAGATGTTTTGGGCAAAATAATGGTTAAACCCATTAGGAAGGACAAGACCTTTCCTAACATCTTGGTAAAGAGATAATGTTCATGTTTAAAAATATATATTTAAAATGTTTATAAATATCAATTCTGAGTGAGGGGAAATGGGAATATTTGATACACCATTCTCTACACCATTCTACTACAGTGTTGAACAATTCTTGGTCTAACTCAAATGTACATAATAGTAAACAATGAAAAGGAAACTTCACTGTGAATATTTATCCAAGCTGTTTGCTAGCTAGAAAATTAACATTTGGAAATTTAACAGTAAACCTTAAGAGTATTTTTTTTTTTTTTTTTTTGAGACAGAGTCTCTCTCTGTTACCCGGGCTAGAGTGAGTGCCGTGGCATCAGCCTAGCTCACAGCAACCTCAAACTCTTGGGCTTAAGCCATCCTACTGCCTCAGCCTCCCGAGTAGCTGGGACTACAGGCATGCGCCACCATGCCTGGCTAATTTTTTCTATATATTTTTAGTTGGCCAGATAATTTCTTTCTATTTTTAGTAGAGACAGGGTCTCGCTCTTGCTCAGGCTGGTCTCGAACTCCTGACCTCGAGTGATCCACCTGCCTCGGCCTCCCAGAGTGCTAGGATTACAGATGTGAGCCACCTCGCCTGGCCTAACCTTAAGAGTATTTATTACAATTTCATAATGAATAAACTGAGCAGTGGGACACTGCCTTTTTGCCAATTTCTTCATTTAACATGCTCCAAATACAAGAGACAGACTTTTATGAAATTTACCTGGAAGAGTGTGTTAGCACCTTGTAGTCTGGCTGGACTCAGGGGAGCAACAGGGCTGAGAGTACTCCAAAAGTGGATACTGGAGAGCAAGGGGCTTGGAGTCAGTATGATGGGTGTCTGCAACACACAAGACAAAAATATTCACTAAACGACTTACTCGGACTATGTTTTATCCTTGCAATAACATATAAACAACCCCAAACCCAAATATTACCCTATTCTCCACTAAAAAATATCTCCAAGTCTGAAATTTTATCATGACGAAAAACTCAGAAATTATTTTTACAACCTAAGAAAGATAAAGGTCAAAATAACTATTTTTTTAACCCAACTTTTATAGAGTCTTTCCCAAATAAAAAAACCAGCCAGAATTCAGGTACAAAAGAATAATGGGTAACCAAATCAGCAACATGCTCTTTCCTTAATAATGAAAGGGTCTGGGAATAGTCTATTAAAATGTTCCATGAGATGAGCGAGTTAATAAATACCCAATGTAACTGTACAAACTTATTACTCAACATCACACCAGTCATTTTTCTTAAGGTTCTCAAGCCCTATTGTTTTCTAACTTGATATTATCGCTCTTTTTCTATAAGATACCAACCAGCTTTATATGACCAAGAGAGAGAAAGAAAAGGAAGTGGAAAAACCAAAATATTTATTTACTTGTAGAACAATCAATTTTTTTAAGAGAAGACTCCAAACCTTTTATTTTGGCAATCATAATTGAGATGAGGAATTAGGTTACTTTCACAGGGTCACCGATAACCTTTCTAAGATAAATCTAAGTTAACAGAAAGCAAACTTAAGAGTATAAATTCTGGATTTGTTTTAAAAGGTGAATAAAGGCAAACAATGGTGGCACTGAAAAGAAAGAGTGAGCTACCTGTGAGAAATACGCTGGTGTAAGAGAAGCTGTTGGGAGGGATGGGCTCAGTATTCCCAGGGGGCTTGGATCGCTGCCTGTGATCACCAGGGTGGGTGCCAGTTCTAACCCCTTGGGTTTCTTGGATCTTGATGAATTACTTGTTTTGTCCTTTTCTGGCAAAGCTGAATCCTGATCTTTAGGCTCCAGTGGCAAGTTCTCTGGGAGTTCCATTGGCTGAGAAGCCACTGAATCGATGTCTGTGTCGATGTCCGGGTTAGAACTCAGTGGTGGTGAAGGTGTCCGTGGAGGCTCCTGCAAAGCAGCAGGGACAGATGAAATGGGAGGCGTGGGAGAAAAAGCAGCAGTTATGCTGGAGGCAGAGGCTGGGGCCTCCAAGGGAGGTGGTTTTGGGGAAACCAATGTCTCCAACGCTTGGATAGTTTCTTCTGAAGATGGAGAAATACTTGGGCCAGCTGAAATGGCAGCAGCAAGAGGATCAACTGGTGGCTTTTTGCAAGGCGTTGTTACAAATTTGATGACAGATGATGTCGGTTCCTGAGGAGATTTTTTCTCTGCCAGTTTCTCCGCTGGATTCTCAATCTTTATTGGTTTGGAAAGCTTCGCCTTGGAGGAGTTCAAGGAGTTGAGAGTAAACGAAGAGTACAAGCCAGAGTGTATATAGTCATTGCGGCTGGAGGTCTTGGCACCAGGCTGAGGTGGTTTCTCTTTCCCTCCGTTCTCCACATCTTTGGAACTGCTGCTGACTTCGCTGGAGTTTAAAGTTTCACAGTCCCCCTCAATCCTGCCCACTGTCATTGGATCCATGTTCAAAATCTCTGGGTAAGAAACAAACTTGTACACAAACTTCTGACCATTCACTTTTTTGATGATATTCTGTAGGTAAATCAAATAAACATTCTTATACTTTCTTATAAACTTGCAACCCATAGTTCATAAAAAAGCTGACACAACAAGGTTTTCTATTTAAGAAGTAGGCATAGCTTATTTAAAATCTTCAAAATCCTCTAAATCAGCTGTCCCCAACCTTTTTGGCACCAGGGATCGTTTTCATGGAAGACAGTTTTTCCACGGATCTGGGAGATGGGAGGTGGTTTGGGCATGATTCAAGCACATTGTATTTATTGTGCACTTTATTTCTATTATTATTACATTGTAATATATAATGAAATAATCATATAACTCAACACAGGTTGGGGACCCCTGCTCTAAATCCATCTAGCCACACCAAACACAGTCCCTACTATTAAGGGGAAGTTAAGGCAAGAACATTTAAATGTTTTATTAACAACTGAACTAATATGCTACATAAAAGCTGAAAGATTTTAATTGCTTAACACTCTCAACCCTGTATCTGTTAAAGTCAGACTTAATGAACTGCAATCTCGATTCCAAAGGTATAAGCCATATACAACCTGGGTAAGCAAAAAGGAATTTAGAATATTCCATCTGCTAAGGTTCCTACTTCCTTCTTATCTCTTATCTTGTATCTCCATACAAGAAAGCTGATAAGACCAACCATTTAAAGGTGAAAGGAATTAGGATCTCTCAGTTTCTCATTCTAATTCTATCCTTTGGAGCCATTTATTTTACCTCAGTGCCCCAAGAATGTTCAAAATAATAAGATATTAAACAAAAAAACATAATTTTAACTAAGAAATCAACTTTATGCATTAATAGCTATTCTTTAAGGTGTTAATTTTTATTCCCTGGGTTAAACTAAAAATTAAGCTACAAAAACAAGTGTGTGTGTGTGTGTGTGTGTGTGTGTGTGAGAGAGAGTGTGAAGGAGACAACCAGGTGCGGTGGTGCATGCCTGCAGTCCCAGATACTTGGGAGGCTGAAGCAGGAGGAGTTTGAGTCCAGCCTGGGCAATGTAGCAAGATCCTGTCTCTTTTAAACAAAAAAAGAATCTCAAATTTCCCTTTTCATATTCCAATCCTGTACTTAACTCTTTTAAATACAAATGCAATTAGGAATAAAATATATGTAGTGGGAGTAGGCTAACGAATAAGGGTTTGTAGAAATACAGCTGGAACATTTACACCTTGTGTATTCTAATTCCAAACTGCTGAAGCTATAAAATAAATTGGATTAAAATATACTGGGACATTAGCACTTATAACCTCAACAGAAAAGAAGGAATAATTCTTGTCTTGAGGTTCTCTGATAGTATCGAGACCAGGAAGTGTATTACCTTCACATAATAGTATCTGAGGGCTCGGCTGAGTTTGTCATAATTCATGTTAGGCTTGTTCTTGCGAATCCCCCAGAGACGAGCCACCTCTTCTGCCTGCAAAAGCTTGAACTCCCCATCATTAGAGGTCCAGCAGATCATGTGCTTGTTCTGAGGCTCCTGCAGGAGCTGAAGGAGGAATTGCCACAGGGTGATAGCACTGTCCATAGCAATGAGCTGAAAGAATATGGATGAGATATATGATAGTATTAACAGCCAACATTTATTTAACACTATATGTCAGGCACTATTTTAAGTGCTCTAAGTGTATTAATTCATTTCATCCCCATAACACTCCTACAAGATAGATACTACTGCATCCTCATTTTACATAAGAAAAATGTGATTCATAACAGGGTTAAGTGACTTGCCCAAGGTCACACAAGTAAATGGTAGAGCTGAGATTTAAGCCCAGGAAATTTCGATCCAGAGTCCAAACTCTTAAGCATACCACGCTGCTTAAGTTTTATGCAACAAGTAACTTGCAAGGAGGATAAAGCTAGTTCCATAAATTACAGGAGCAGGTCAATGATTGCCAATCATTAGACCACATATTATATGATTCCACTTATATGAAATTTGGGCTAATCTACAGATACAGAAAATACATCCATGTTTACTTAAGGCTGGGGGCTAAAGTGAGTGGGGGAGAAAAATGGCAAGTGACAGCTAATAGGTCCAGGTTTTTTTAGGGAAGTGATAAAAATATTCCAAACTTAGACTGTGGTGATGATTACACAAGTCTGCGAACATTCTAAAAACCACTGAATTGTACACTCTACATGAATTTTAGGTACATGAATTAATCTCAACAAAGATGTTTAAAACAAGCAAACCTAACACAACAAACATTACAAAAATTAGGCCTGAGAAGACTAATTCTACAACATATAACTCACAGAGGATGGGATCCTTAACGGTCAACTACATGTACTTCTGAAAAGGGAAAAAGGGTGGAGATAAGGAATGAGAGTCGAAAATATCTAGGTTTCTCTAACTTTTCTAAAACACTCAAATGTCCTCTAATAATCCTCACAGCTCTCACTTTGAAGCGGGTTGTACAGAGATAGTCATCCAAAAGTAGAGACGGTAAAATAATAGAGAACAGAAAGGGGGAGATGCCTCCCAGAGCCACAGAGTTCATGGAAAAACTGAGGCCATGAATCCAAGTCTCTTTCACACAGGCATGTACTCTATTCATTAGGGAAACCACTTCCCTGGATGGATAAATCCATTCACATAGCCAGTTGAATGTAAAGAAGTGTTACATTTTCGATACGATAATAATCCATGAATATCAAGTGCTACCTTAATGCTAAATAACCATGTCCACTAGAAATCAGTTTCCCGTAGCCTCACTTAAGCTGAGTTAAAATGGTGGGTTTATATTATATCCATTTAGTACAGTGGAGGGGGCGAGGGGTTCCCTGTCATTTCTCTGACCTTTCCAGACAGATCTTTCTTCTAATGAAGCCTATTCATGGCAAGTTACTTTTTCACTACCTAGTTTTTTCCCAAACAATTATTTGCTAGTCTAAGCCTGTTAAAACTACTCCCTAGTAAATATTAGTTTAACCAAAAGACTAAATTTCCACATTTCCAGACATCGCCTTCATATCAAGAATGCTTACAGGGGCAGGGGTGTGAATATGCACATGTGAGAGATGATGACACGAGAAAGAAAGGAAAGACAGGCAGAGAACTGGAATCTCTAGCCTCCTACAAATGTGGTGCCTATAATTCTATTCGTTTTTGAAAAAAATTCAAAACCCAAATCCTGGAGTCTTAGTACCTACCATGTAGATAATCTTTGAGCCCTACAAGTTTATGATATCTGACCTATACATCTAAAAAACAAAAAACAACAAATTAATGTCCCCACAATGGCAACCAAGGAGATTCCCCAAAACATGGGTGTTCCCAAGGCTGTAGAGGTTTAACTTCCACCTTCCCCTTTAGTTATCAGTGGGGTGGAGCTGTTGGACACCTTAGGGTAGAACCTAACCCTGTGGAGAATGCTGATGTTTCTTCAGCAGACTATAGTGTATCTAGGATAGAAGGCTGCTGAGAGTAAAAGAAAAAGGGCACTAAGGTTTGGGACTGAAGTACTGGAAATGAATTGTTTTGAGAAAAACTAACAAAGATATAAAACGGACATCTTTGATGGGTACTTAAAAGGAGTATTTTCTTAATTCAATTTTGATATCAGATTATTCTTTTGACTGAAAAGTTGGTGAACTTCTTGGTATATAGTTAAATCGAAACTCTTCATTTTAGTTCCTAAAAGTGTGGTATTAACTATGAACTTCAATGATTTCCTCAGACCTAAAAGCAAACTCAAGAAAAAAATTTCCAAACTAAAGAAAAAATCATGGCTTGTGCCTGTAATCCCAGGTACTTGGGCAGCTGAGACAGGAGGATCACTTGAGCACAGGAGTTGGAGGCTGCAGTGAGCTATGATTGTGCCACTGCACTCCAGCCTGGATGACAGAGCCAAAAGAAAAAAAAATTCCAGAAGACAGTTATTAAAAATTACATAGGTGAAGCCAGGTGCAGTGGCTTCATTCCTTCCAGATGAAGAAATCTGTTGAGAGGTTAAATGCTGAAAACATAACTGATTCCATCTTAACACTTCAAAGATAGTAGAACAATCCCTCTGCTAAATTGAAAGACGGAGCATGTTGAAATAACTTATTAAGGAAAGGAAGTCTTTATTAAATGAAACCTTTTCCACCCTAAACAGGTTTGTGATACACATAGTCCAGTTGCTGTGGTGACCCATAGCCCAACTATTTTTCAGAGACAGTAGCTAAGACCCCCCAAAATAAGTAAGTCTCCAAATTGTTCAGCATGCTGCTTAAATAAAATAAAACCAAGTTATGAAATATATCAAGCCTAGTTCTGAATCAAAATAATCGTTGTAGTCAAAAAGCAACCAGATGTATCTAACTGTGCAGAATACTATACAGAGAGAATGTTAAACGTATACTGTTACATTACAATAAAACTTGAATATTTCCTTAAGAATTTAACAGACTCCACTCAAGCAGTTGTAATGTTTAAATAAAATCAAAGAGAGTTCCTGAGGGGGAAATATTGAATCATACTATATTTTAAGGAAAACACCACTGCCAGCCCTAAATATTGAAGCACCAAGTTTTCCATGCAGGGCGTGGAGGTGAGGGGTACGAAAAGAGGAGGGAGGAGCTGATCCACCAACCAAAGAGATGGGCAAACCGTTGTGATGAGGACTCAAACTCCAGAATCTTTATCTAAATGCTCTGAACTTCGAATAGCAATCGCTTGGAAAAAAGTCAACTGTACATCTTTTGACTACTTCAGTCAACAGTATCTCTTATTTCCTTCCAAGGACAGTTAGTACTCCGCCCTCAAAAGATGTTTTCAATTCACCTCCCTAGGAATGAAGCTACCAGCCCTGCCGCAGCTGTACATTAAGCGGAAAGTAAAGGGGGGAGGAGGGTTGCTGGAAAGAAGTAGAAACAGAAATGAAAGTTGACACCGGATGAATAGCGAGCTTGGGGAGAGGAAGAAACACGGATGGCCGCGTACCCCGAAGATCAAAGTCCGGGGGAAGAGGCGCAACCTCACCCGGCCTTTGTAGGCACTGAGTTACTGTACTTTCATTTTCCAATTTCCTGTCACTATAGTAAGTGAGAATTGCTCCCCTCCTCCCCAGCCACTAAAAAAAAAAAAAAAAAACAACACAAAAAAACCGCTGCCACCTTTTGCCCAAGGGACCTCGCGGCACCAAATAGGGGACGACGACAGCGGAGCGGTGCGCTCCCGCGTCCACCTGCGCGCCGCGGCGCCAGGGCGAGCCGGGGGCGGGTCCAGCGGGGAGCGCGCCCGCAGACCCGCGCCCCCGCGCCCACTTCCGGTTGTGCCGCGAGCCCCTCGGCCCCCGCCCGCGCCCCCGGCCCGTGGGGCGGCGGCCCCGAGACCCCGACGGGGCGCGCGGCGCTGGCCGCTCACCGAGGCCGCGCGCGGGGCTCCCTCTCGGTGTCTGCCTCGAACACGATGCGCCTCTCCCACCGCAGCCTCCTCCTCACGCTGGAAACTCGAGGACGGCGCGGCAGCCGCTGCGACCCCCGCGGCGGAGCCGGAGAAGGCGGCAGCGGCCGAGCCGAGCCCACCGGGTGCCCGCCGCCGCCCGCATCTCCCGCCGCCTCACAGCCGCCGCGGCTCCTCGCGCCCCGCCCTCCCCGCCCCCGCACGCGGCGGCGGCGGCGGCGCGGGTCGTCGGGCCGCTACCCGGCGGGCGCGCGCTCGGGGCGTTCCTCGCCGCGGCCGGGCCTGCCAGTTGCTCGGCGGCCGCCGCCACTCTCGAACCCCCCGGCTGCGCCTGGGCCCCTCCCAGACGCCGTAGCCGCCGCGCGTCACTTCCGGGGGCAGGGAGGGCGGGGCCGGACCCCGAGGGGGCGCTGCGGGGCTTGGCTGCCCCCTAACGCGGCTTTGGAGGGGCCCGGGTTCGGTGTGGGGGCGCGGCGAGGGCGCTTCCTGGAGCTCTGCACTTGCCACTCTCCGCTGCACTCGGTCCGGTTGCTTCTAGTTCCCTGAGGTCCCGGTCCGGAACTCGCAGCCACCTGTGTCGGCACCTCGGACTCCCCAGGGTGTCCTCGGCCCTGGGGCCCCTCCATGCTCTCCTCGGTCCGAGGGAAGAGGTGGCGCCCGCCGAGCAGCCTGCCGGGGGGACCACTTCTGTGGTTCCTGCGCTCCAGTGTGAGGGCTTCTCCCTCCTACGCCGCTAGTCCTCCTTACCCCTCGCTGCACTTGAACCGAGAAGTTGGTGCCGCCACAGCTTTCTCACCGAAGTGCCACATCCCAGAACACTACAAACACTTGATAAATATTAAATCAGACTGTGGCTCTCTAGCCCGAGGACGCTCACCAATGGAAACACTGGCTTGGTGGGAAAAGTTTGCTCTGCCATTGGAGGCAGAGACCTGGGCTCCATTTGTGGCTCTACCCCTCAGCGACCTTAAGCAAGTTTAACCTCTCCAAAGCACAATTTCATCATCTATAAAGTGGAGTTAGGGAACCCAGTCTCTCAGAGTTGTTGTAATGATTAAAGGAGATATAAGGTGCATGCATCACCTAGCAGAGTTTCTAGCTCATAGGCTCTCATTAAATGTAATTCTTAAGGAACCAGGTCACAGTTGGTACAAGAAGCTGCTTGAACAATTTAGCGGCAGAAGAGATGTAGAGTCAATAAGCCGAGACTGCTGAACAAAACCTCCAAGAAATAGATTACATATTTTATTTGCATTATCTGGCACGTTGTAGACACCCAGTAAATGGTGATGTCATTTATTTTTGCCTGGCCCCCCACCCCTACAATTGAATTTATGGTGAGATTAATTAAATTCACTGAGTGGAATGTGATCCTATCATCTCTTTGTAGGCTTTTGGAAGAGAATCATCACTTCCTTTGATTTCCAGCCTCCTCCATAATACGGAGAAACTATAATACACAGGTAGCTATTCTATAAAAGCAGCTCTACCAAAAGATGTTAGCTTTTCAAAAATAATTGTGCCAAAGTATGTAAATGTATTTTCTTTTTTTTTTTATTGGGAGTCTCAAGAGCTTCACTCTGTTGCCCGGGCTAGAGTGCCGTGGCGTCAGCTTAGCTCACAGCAACTTCACACTCCTGGGCTCAAGTGATCCTTCTGCCTCAGCCTCCCAAGTAGCTGGGACTACAGGCATGTGCCACCATGCCCAGCTAATTTTTTCTATATATGTATATGTTTAGCTATCCATATAATTTCTTTCTATTTTTAGTAGAGACAGGGTCTCGCTGTTGCTCAGGCTGGTCTTGAACTCCTGAGCTCAAACAATCCGCCCGCCTCGGCCTCCCAAAGTGCTAGGATTACAGGCGTGAGCCACCGCGCCCGGCCTGTAAATGTATTTTTATTAAGAAATATGTGTCTTGAAGATGCAGTATCTGAAAAGCACTAGCAATCTTGGACCCTAATATAAAATTTTCCTTGCAACAACTTCCATCTTAGAAACTAAGAGGAAAAAATAAGAATTATTAAAATAGGCTGTCTAAGATACACCCATTGGAACGTTTGTTTACAGAAAAGTTTAATTGCAAAACCCCATACCAAAAACAGTTAACAGTTGTGGAGATCTTCTGTAGACTACCCTGCTGTGCCCAAACTAGCAGTAAACATCTGATTCAGCCTCAGGGTCAGTAGTTGTGTCATATCCCCTTTAGACTGAACTTACAGTATTGTCAATTACAATGTATTTTTGGAAAAGAGCCTGCTTTAAGAGTTCTTAAATTAGTCATAGCGAGCCTGTCTGCTTTTAAATTGACTTTTTTTTTAAACACAGTACATGTTGACAGCAGAGAAAATAGAAGAAAAGTGGATTTCTAATTAGAGAAGGGGGGTAATGTTAATTAATGCGCCTGGTTTTCCCACTCAAGATTCTATAAATACAGAATCTCTCTCCATGATTCTTCACACAACAGATGGTTCTGTTTTGTGCAAACTCCATAGTGGTTACGTTGGTCAACCAAAAAGACTGCTTTTTTGTTATCTGGTTTGGTCATTTTTCCACCAGATAAATGGATTCCCAGTCTTAGCCTTAGTTATTTAGGGCTATCCCAAATAAAATTTGTAAATTTTATGACAATGTTTAAATATATGTTTTCCGCCTGACCTGCCCTAGATTGTGTTTCTTAGTAATTACAGTTAGCCCAGTCCTGCCACCACATTCCCCTAATTTAATTACATTTCCTATCCCAATAACACTTAGTTACCATCCTTTTTTTCTCAAGGCAACGTCCCCTTCCCTCTCTTTTATTTCAGTGCCTCATCATTACCCCCAGTTAATATCCATTTTTCCTAAAGAAATATTTCTTGGATTATGACTGACTGAATAAGCATGGAGCCATCCACTTGCCTGTTAATGTCTCAGACAGTGTCTTGTAGCATGTGACATAAGACATCCTTTAAGTCAAAGGGAGCACCAACAACCCCAGATGGGGACAAGTGTGAAGCAAATTGCAGCATGACTGTGATATAAGAATAGAAGTCAGGGATTTCTGGGTTCTAGCCTTTGGATCTTCCTAAATTTGAGGCTTGGTCCTCCTATGAAAATCCTTATGACTTATCCTTTCTGGGCCTCACTTTCAACATCTTTAAAAATAAGAGAGGCCAGGTGTGGTGGCTCACGCCTGTAATCCCAGCACTCTGGGAGGCCGAGGTGGGAGGATTGCTTGAGGTCAGGAGGTCAAGACCAGCCTGAGCAGGAGGAGATACTGCTTCTACTAAAAACAGAAAAATTGGCCAGATGTGGTGCTGTGTGCCTGTAGTCCCAGCTACTTGGGAGGCTGAGGCAGGAGGATCGCTTGAGCCCGGGAGTTTAAGGTTGCTGTGAGCTAGGCTGATGCCATGGCACTCTAGCCCCAGCAACAGAGTGAGACTCTGTCTCAAAAATAAAAATAAGAGAGACTTATACTTTTCACTTCTTGTCTGTGATGGTCAGAGTAAAAGAAAAAGGCAGTTGATCAAACTATGAGCTCTTGTTAAATGACCCTATAGTTGTTATATTTATGTGGACTGAAATCTTAGATAGAGGAAAATTTATCTTTGAAAATAAAATGCTGGCTAGTTGTATATTGACTCTGGCAGCATTTGCAAATGCCACTACCTGTCAAGGCCCTAAAATCTACCAAATACAACCAGTGAAATGATGGTTAGAAATATCTTTACACCAAGACTATTATTCTGGGCAAAGAAATTTCATCCCTAATAATAAGACTTATAATCAGAGGGTATTCAAAGTCCAGAGAAAACTCCAGTAAAAGGTCCTAGAACAAGGTACTTGTAGCCTCTAGACTATGAGGTAAGCTCATGGCAACATCTTTCAGCCCTAGGTAATCTCCACACTGCACATTGTTTTCCCAGAGAGGACATGACAAGACATGAGTATTGCAGTTACATGCTTAGGGCTTGGCAACTATCTAATATGTTTAATGGCTTGTCACAAATAGGGCTCAGAAAATAACTTCATACGATTTTCATTTTTGGTCTCTACACCCAGTCTACTTTCCTCCTCCACTAATATTTTAACCTGAAATATTTTTATTGGTCTTTGGTAAATGTACTTTTTCTGGGCTTGTAAAAATTAATATGCAATATGTACTAGAGAAAGAGAAGAGAACGTATCACTTTATTTCTAATTACCCTTTGGAAAAGATGTTCCTTAATTGACAAAAACTTATGAAATCCACCTTTTGGGTAACTGTTTAAGATTCTGGTGGTTGGACCAACTCCTGGCAGGATATAGATTGCTCTGAATTTTAAGCAAGAAGGATTTCTTCTCCTCTTGTATATTTTATAATCACTAGCTGGAAAAAAACTTTCTCCTTTAATTAAAATTAATTCAGGAACCACCAATATATAATGTTATGCTGTTACGATAGAAGAAACTCAAAGAGGATTTGTTCTTTTTTCTAGGAATTTTCAGTCGTGGACTGCCGACACTGACACCCTCAGAGACCATCATTGCTACCCACGGCTTCCATCGTTTTCAGAGTTCTTTGATCCTCCAGACCTGGGCAAAGAATTCAGCTAAGGATCCAGAGGTGACGTGAGAGGCAAAGTCAGGCTGACAAATGAAGAGATCAGTACAGCCCTAAACAGGGTTGAGTGTTGCCGTGAGGGAAGGCAAGTGAGGGATTGGAGAGAGGGTGATAACCAGCTCCCACTGCATGAAGGAACATTTCCTGGAAAAGGTGGAGTCTGAAAGACTTGGTGGTAATTAAAAAATGTGCAATGCCACCTTTTTTCTTCCTTACTTTCTATATCCAGTAGCAAAACAGAATTAGTTCTGGTGTGCTAGAGAACTTAGCTTGCAAGTTGTGTACCCAATTCAGGAGTGTGACACAGCCACCACTTCCCACAGTCCCTGCTTCTGACTCTCAAGGGAAGAAAATCTGAGTTCTGTCTAGACTCACTCTGTAAAGTGGGAAAGTTGTTGGCGAGGTAGGTTTTTTCCTTCCTTCTTTCTCTCAGCTCCTCCTTGCTTTTCAGAAGATACAGCTGTGCTGCACGCAACTGAGCCGATACATCTACGAGTCACATTCCAATGGGAGACCTGTCAAGTAGAGGGAGAATGGGGGGTTCTCCTCATGATGGAAAAGAATCCAAAGACAAGGTTTCATGGAGCAAAGAGTTCTGCTTAGATTTCGTTTGTAATTGGATCCCCACTGTGTGTACACTTTGTCTCTGCTTCCTCCCCTCCCCTTCCCAGCCCTTTCTCTTGTTCTCTAAGCCTTAATTTTCTTCCTGTGCCTACTTTTTCCTTTCCCTTTTTACATCTATGCCTTAACCCTGCCAATGGCCCCCTGAGAATTTATTAGCTATGATGGTGGTCCTTGGGCCTGAGATTTCATATCAAAAAAATATTTTTAGAGCATTAGCCATGTGCTGAGCACTGTGCTGGATACTTTAGGAAATTCAAAGATGACTAAGACCAGTCTCTTCTCTTCACAAGTTTCCAGTAGCTGAGGCAGTAAAACCACCATATATAGGACGGGGTGTCCAGGAGAGGTAAAAATGACATGTACTGAGAGTAGGGAGGAGGAGGATCAGGAAGATCTTCACGTTCCCGCCAGAGAGCATACCTGGGCACTCCAGGTATCTAGGACTTAGAGAAAGTTGCGAGGGCATATGTAGGGAAAACATTCAGCCAGGAATGCCTTCTCCTTTCCTCTCTCCCACCAGGATGTCTCCTCCTTTAGGTCCCAGCTCAGATGTTCCCTGCTCCAGGAAGTCCCTCAACCCTCTAGACTGGGTTTGGGACCTCTAATGTCTCCCATCATGTCCAGTACTGACCCTTCCTGCAGCACTGTCTGCACTAACTTGAAATTTCTTGTTTGTTTCTTCAAGCCTTTGGACTGAGTTCTGCAGAGGAGAGTCCAGGTCTTGTTTTCCTTTGCAGCCCAGCTCCCAGAACAATCTCTGCCCCAAGAGTGGCTCAGTCAAGCCTTATTGAATGAAGAGATCGTCTAGGTGAAGGTAATGGCATGGCAAAGCTCAGAGGCACAAAATTAGAAAAAAGGAGCATATGGCTGCAACTCGAGCCTGTTCCCTCTGCCTCCCCATGGGCCTTGCTTCACCTACTCGTCTTTAGAGCATTAGCCTCTCTCGTCTTTGGTCTTTCATTTCCCTCTCCTTCTGCTGGTAAGCATGCTTGGGTCTCACCCATTCTAAGAGAATTTTCCCCTTCAAGTATCAGCCTATCTTTTCCTCTTTCCTTCCCTTCGGTATCAAACTTCACAAGAATAATGGGTTGTACTTACTGCCTACATGTTCCTACCTCCTGCTCACTCTTTAGCCCCCTGACTCTGTCTACTGTCCCCACGATTGTCTCTTCCCTAGCAAAGGCTACAGCCATCCTAATGGCCAAATCTGACATCCCCTTTTTAGGCATGGTCCCATTTGCCATCTCCTACTCTTTTTCAAGACCAGTTTAGATGTAACCTCCTTAGGTGAACATCCTCTGACCTCCACAGCAGGCTTAGATGTCTCTTCATGGTGCCTCACAGAGACACCCTCCTCTCTTGGCCTCCATGAGCCTCCTATCTCTCTGGCCACTTTTTGAATCTCTTTGGGGGCTTCTCTTACACCAGCTCTGAAGAAGGTTCTATCCTTGATCTGTTGTCCCTCAACACACTTCCCGTGAGGGACCCCATTCTCTCCAAGCCTTCATTCATCACCCAAATGCTAATGACCCCTCACCTTTATCCCTGGCATCTCCTGTGGACTCTGGATCCAATTTCCCTCAGGATTTCTCCACCTAAATGTCCTCATGACACCTCCGTCTTGGAATATACAGCTTGAATTCATGACCTATACCTGCCACACAAAACCAGATCCCTTTTCCCAGTTTTAGTTGAAAGCATTACCTAGACACCTTGATCATCCCTAACAATTCCTTTCTGCCTCCTCCGCAGATGATTGGTCACCATGGCCTGATAGAGGTACCTCCAGAGTATCTCACATCTGTCTCTTCCTCATGCTTGTCCCCACGGCTTTCATCATCTCTTGCTAGGACTATTGCAGTAGCCTTCTAACTTGTCTCCCAGTAACCTGGCATTCCAGCCCATCCTCCACATTATCACGAGGAGAATTTCTGAACTACACATTTGATTGTGTCACTGTTTAAGAGTGTCCAGTGATTGATTTCTCTGCTGCTTGCAGGATAAAGTCCAAACTCTAGCTTGGCAGACCCATAAAGGGCAAGGTCTAAAGGCCATATCACCTTCCACTGTTCCCTATTTTGATTAGTGACCTTTTACTGTCAAGCCCTTTTTCAGCCTAATCCCCACCTTCACAAACTATAGCCCCTCAAACGCATCAAGTACTTTCAGGACTCCAGCCTTTTGTTTATATAGCTCCCTCAGCCTGGAACATCTCCTCCTTCCCGTGAAATTCCTGGAAGACAACTACTGTGTCTGCCATCTCTGTATACCCGGTGTCTTCTAGCCACTGCAGTGGCTGGGATAAAACAGGGACTTAGTAAATACTGAATAAAGAACTCCCACTTCAAGGAAGGGCCAGCTCTCAAATGTTATTTCTTCTGTGCTTCCCCTGACCACTGCCCACTTCCACCCCAATTGGATATGATTGTTCCTTCCATGTGAATGTTCCTGTTTATTCAGCAAATATTTCATGAGTTCCTGCTGTATACTAGGCATTGTGCTAAGAGAGAGGGATATAAGACACTTTCAGTCTAGGGTAATAGACTGACAATTAACAATTATAACACTGAGATAAGTGCTATGATAGGGATCCTTCTGTCATACAGCTTTCCTGTAGAGAAATTTAACATAAAAAGCCAAATCATGACCCTCAGGCTACTTGGCATGCAGGCGGAGAGAGTTGGTTGGATAAGTCAAATGTAGTGTGATAACTCAGTGTGCAAGCTGCACAACAGGGCTGCACCTGCCACAGGCAAGAGAGCCCTTTCTGAACAGTGCAGGGCCGGTCACCCCCAACACCTTCCTTGTCTAGTCCCCTCTTCCTGTTTGCTACTGATCATCTCCTTCCGGCTGACACATTCTCCTTAGCTATCTTAAAACAGTGTCCTAGATTCCAGTCAAACTCTGTCACCTCTTCCTAGTCCTACTTCTAACCTGGAAGGCATTTGCCTCTATGTAAGCTCATCCGTTAGGTACCAGCTTTAGAGTTTAATTCTCAGTGTGTTGGGGATGACAGCTTCACAGTCCTTCAAATGTGCCTGTTGACTTCCTGCCTTCTTGCCACTGCTCTTGCAGCTCCTTCAGCCTAGGAAGTTGACCCTTGAGTACCCACTACCTTCCTTGTTCTCCACTCCCATTCCTGCTGTCGACATTTTTCCAGCCCCGCTCATTCTCACAAACTGTTGCTGGTTTGGAAGCCAATTGATTTATCAAAATGAAAAATGTGTCTGGGTGAGGTGGCTCACGCCTGTAATCCCAGCACTTTGGGAGGCCGAGGCGGGAAGATTGCATGAGGCCAGGAGTTTGAGACCAACCTGGGCAACATAGCAAGATCCTATCTCTATAAAAAATTTTAAAAAATTAGCAAAGCACAGTGGCACGCACCCGTAGTCAGGAGGTCTCTTTGCCAAGCTGGGCATATCCCCACCTCCCGTGATGGGGTTTCAAGTACCTTTACCATCTTGCCTGTTGCCCTTGCTCTCAATAGGAAACACAATGACAATAATGGCTGATTTGGGCAGAACATGGTTTTCTCTTACAAACTCTTGACCCCAAATGAAAACACGGTGATAAACTTTATATAAGCAAAAAGCAAGAAAGTTACACATCAGTTTGCAAATAGGCTGCTGGTTGCCTCACCGCTCTACACATCCTGCCACCCACTCTGCTCACAACACAGCCCCGTGCAGCCAGGAAGGAGCGGCATGCATAAAAATGTCACTGTGAAAAAGATGCAGTGCTACTGCTAGAAGTCTGTGTTTTCAGAAATTTTCTACAAGCTCACTGAAATTAAGGACTGGGCCATCTCCAGCCATCCATCCCCCTGTTGCGTATGGTTTAGCTTCCCAGCATAACGAACTACGGTGGTCTGGGCCAGCTCTCAACAGAGTACTGAGGAGGGAAGCCTGTGGGCCTGCCCTGCCCCCGCTGTACTGTCCCCATGTCCCAAAAGCCTCTTTCCTTCACTTCCAACAACCAAACTAGGCTAACTGTGCAGTTTGCTGTGCACATCTCTGAAACTCCTTAATCAGGGATCCCCAAGATGGTAGGGACTACATTTATCTTTTTATCTTACCTTCCTCCATCAAAATTTGCTCTTTAGGAAACATTTCATCCAGTTGCTTATATTTTCATATGCATTCATGTCGGTGCCTTTTTTTCCCAGGGATATTTGCATTTTAAGTCTTATTTCTAGTTGTGGTCTCCATTAAGGGGATTCTAAACATCAGCCAACAGGTGACATTGGCAGATTGTGCAGTGGGAAGAAACTTCCACCTTGGGCCTCAGTTTCCTCATCTGTAAACTGAGGGGGGTGGTTTGGTCCCCGGCTCTGGAATCCACAGGTCAGTGACTCATTTGATGTTAGTAAATAAACCCAGGGGCCCTCTGTGTACACCCCCATCGCAGCACTGTCACGTTGTGTTAGGATTGTCTAGAGAAACAACCAATAGGACCTGTGTGTGTGTGTGTGTGTGTGTGTGTGTGTGTGTGTGTGTGTTATATACATGTAAAGAGATTTACTGTAAAGAACTGGCTCTTGCGATTACGAAGGCTGACAATCCCAACATCTGCAGCGTGAGCTGGCAAGCTAGAGACCCAGGAGAGCTTATTTATGGTGGTTCCAGTCCAAAGACCCACAGCTGGAGACCCAGGAAGAGCCGATGTTTCATTTCGAGCCCAAAGGCAGCAAACAGTCAACGTCCCAGTTTGAAGTCAGGCAGGCAGGAAGAGTTCTCTTTTCCTCAAAAGAAGGATCAGCCTTTTTGTTCTATTCAGGCCTTTACTGGTTACATGAGGGCAACCCACATTGTGGACAGCAATCTGCTTTATTCAGTCTGTCATTTTATTTATTTAATGTGTTTTCTTCAACTTTTATCAATCAATTGAAGTGCTTCTGTCTTTCGAAAGAGTTCATTACATCAAAAACACTCTGAACCTGTTTAATAGACGGAAATCATTTTTATCCCTATTTTAAAAACATCCTTTAGTGGTTGTTTCTCCCCACTCCCCTCAACTTTGTACTTCTGTGTACTGTTGGCACTTGTCAAACTGCCTTGTACTATTAGAAATAATTTTTTACTTGGATATGTCTCATTTTCCTATGGAGAGAACTGAGAACTCAGAGAGGAAGGACTGCATTTTACACATCTTTATACGCCCCCCACAGTTGTATATGCCATGGTGCCTTATACCTACCAGGTGTTCAGTAAACAGTAATGGTTGGTTGGTTGGTTGGTTGGTGTGTATGACAAGGTGATGAGATGGGTCAAAATCCTCTGCTTTAAAAAAAACCTAATCTTTTTATTTTGGAAGGATATGAGATGTAAATAAAAGCTGCAAAGATAATGCAGAGGCTTATACACCCCTAACCTCCACCTTTTAAAACTGGTGATGGTAGAACAAAAATAGCCCTGAACCAGCATGCCTTTGGGCAAGTCACATCATCTTAGCAGAACTGTTTTGTCCCTGAAAGAAAGAAGTGTCTGCCCTGCTGTCTTAGCTCAAGCTGCCAAAACAAAATACCATAGACTGGGTGGATTATAAACATCAGAAATTTATTTCTTACAGTTCTGGAGGCTGGGAAGTCCAAGATCAAGGCTCTGGCAGATTTGATGTCTGATGAGAGGCCACTTCCTGATTCAGAGGCTGTCTTCTCACTGTGTTCTCACATGACAGGAGCAAGGGAACTCCCTGAGGCCTCTTTTATAAGGCACTAATCCCATTGATAAGGGCTCCACCCTCATGACCTAATCACTTCCCAAAGGCACCACCTCCGAATGCCATCACGCTGGCTGGGTGTTAGTTTCAACATAATGTGGGGTGGACACGGTCTGTAGCAGCCACCTCCATGCTGTTCACACAGCACTGGTAATAAGATCACTGAGAGGAGGCCAGCCTGGGCAGTGTCCTCTGGGTCTAGATCCCCTCCAGAATCCAGGTCCCCCAGTGGGTGGGCAGCTGCTCCCCAGTCCGCCTCCTCACAGCCCCACCTGAGCCCCCAGTGAGTGTCTTTCCTTTGCCCACGGCCCCAGCATACGGGAAAGGAAGAGACAGATGTTATTTCACGAAAGGGAAAGCACATTAATTAGGGACTTTAAAATGCTAAATAGTCTATTAGGGGAAGGGGACACAGAACTGTGGAGTCATGGAATTCTACAGCTGCATCTGCAGAGATGACCTATTAATACCCTCGTTTGTACACACAGAAGAGTAAACTGCTGAAGGTCAAATGCCAGTAAGGGGCAGACTGGGACCAAGTGCTTCCGTTGCCAGGGTATACCAAGCTGCTTCCTAGTCTGCGTGGAGATCTAGTGACAGTGTTGGATGTCAGAAAGTCCCAGCTCTAAACAGCCCTTCCACCAATGGTGACAAAACTGCCAGGCTGCTGTAATCAAATCTGACCCTGGAAACCAAGGGCTTTTTCCCCAGCAGTACGAGAAGTAACCTGAGATCCAGGCTACCTGGAGGATACTCTCCAACTCACTGTATCTGGTTCTGCAGGGAGGGACAC
This sequence comes from Varecia variegata, assembly GCA_028533085.1. Classification (NCBI taxonomy): domain Eukaryota; kingdom Metazoa; phylum Chordata; class Mammalia; order Primates; family Lemuridae; genus Varecia; species Varecia variegata. The sequence continues at coordinate 19,861,134 of CM052450.1, read as the reverse complement.
CCCAGGCCAGAAAGGAAGATCCATGAATGCATGAAGGGTAGGATAGGGCACTGTCTACCTAAGCCCACCGCAGCCCCACTCTGTCTAATTTCTGCCATCAAATCCTAAGTCAGAACCCTGGGAGGTGGGCAGGACCCAGCATGATGAGGACAGACAGGGCTGTGTGACAGCCAGCTCCCTCCTCCTCTCCCCACAAGAAATATTTTTCCCTCCTCCAAACTCCACTAGTATCTGTGGTTCATGTTCTGCATTTTCTACTTACATCTTGCCTGATACATCTATGCACATTGGTTCACATGTGCTTTTTCCTTCCCATGTAAATTAGATGGTCCTTAAGGGCAAGGGCTGGACTGCACTTGTCTGAGACTTCACGTGGAGGACTCAAACATAGTTTTTGAGGCTACTTGCAGCTTCCCGCCTCCTTTCCAGAGTCTCCTTCTTCCTGCTTCTCTCCCTGCTTTCTGTACTTCTTGGTGTTTCTGTGAGGAATGTGATTTAAATTCGAGGAAATACCAGTATGCCCTTGGTTTAGCTGGTCCCAAGACTTGTGCTAGAAATGCTCTGTGCCCTTGAGCTTCCTGCTCCCTAAGGCTCCCCAGTCTCCTGCTGTGTGCCCTGCTGAGTCTCAAACACTCGGCAAGGTGAGGAGGGTGACTGTCCTGAGGGAGAAAGGACGAATGTGCCCGGCCAGGTTCTGTGTTTTGGTGGCACAGACAGGCTGACATTGATGTTCACTGGTGGCTCTTGTACTTCTCACATCACCCTCAACATACACCACATGCCAAAAGCCTCTGCGCCGGGCCTTCAGCTCTGTTTCAGTGTGGGAGAAATTAGAGAAGATACATGTATGTATACAAGATACATAGTTCTGGACTTGACTTAAAATTATCAGTATAAACTCACAATGTATTTACATGTTTAAAAAAATATTTCCTAGTTTTGTCCACTGAAAAGGCCTGAAACCAATGACCAACCCAGGAACAACAAACAATACTGATGCCCATGGTGTTTATGGTCTCCAAATACCATTCCCACAAAAAGTAACCAAAGACCCTTAGAAGAAATAGCTCATTCCAGGTGTGTGGCAGGAAAAATGCAAGATAAGCCTGGACATCTAGTCACGCCAGAAAGCAAAGAAGCTTTCAAAAACCGTTTAAGATTGTGTCGAAAGAACTCAAATCAACTTGAAGAGGCTCCCACTGGCCAAAGATGGGGACAATTTGAACGTGAGTAAGGAGAACAACTGCAAAGGATTGAAACACAACAAATCCATTTAAATCCGTGAGTACATCAAGACACGAAGGCGGAAAAAACCCTGTGTCACCATTAGGGGATGCTAGGGAATCAATTATTTTGAAAACTGGTACCTACAGGGAAGGAGTCAAGCACTTGTTGAAGAAATGATAGATCATCCTCATTTTACAATCCCTATGAAATAATGGATCTAAGACATCAATGACTGACATAAAAAAAAGAAAAAGACAACCAGACAATACATGCCGCCTCGTATGGAAGTACACAAATCTATTAAGTATTCTTGCAAAAACAAACCAAATTGGATCTGGTCTCTGATTTTAACTATCAATTTACCAAAAATATAGGGGCAATAAAAACATGTCAGATATCACACCACGGGAATGCAGATAGTTTACAGAACCATCCAGTTTCTTTATGAAATAAATTGCAAGGAAAATTTTAAAAATTGAGGTGGTATGTATGGATTACAAGAGATTTAAGAGATATCGACCTGTTGCAATGTATGGAATTTAGATCCCAATTTTTAAAAACTATACAAAAACAATGAGACAGGGAATATAAGCAGTGACTGGATATTTGCTCATATTAAAGAATTATTTTTAGGCATAATGGTAATGTGACCTCGTGGTTTTAAAAAAATCCCTTATCTTTTAGAGATACGTTCTGAAATACTTTCTAATAAAATATCTGAGATTTGTTTCAGTTATGTAGGAGGAGTGGGGGGGCGGTAATTGATGAAACAGTGTTGACCGTGAGCTGGTAATTGTTGGACCTGGGTGATGGGTACACTGAAATTCTTTATATTATTATTCTTTCTCTCTGCTTTTGTATGTATTTAACATTTTCCATGATAAAAAGTTTAAAACAGCATTTTGATTATACTTCCCTAATTGGATATATCCTAAGGACAAAAACAACCACAGAGAAATCTTAAATTGCATTTAGTAGTGTTACTGTTAGCAATATTACTATTGTCACTTTTGAAACTTCTGTGGATTGAAGGATAAAGTAAGTAAGTAATTATGGTAATACCACTAGGAACCGAAAATTTCAAAATGATTGATACAAATATAAAATGAAGTAAATACAAACCCTGCAATATTGAATTTGACTTGGAAATATCGGGCATGAACTTAACTTTTTGTGGTGTTAAAAAAAATGACCAACGTAGTAGCAGTCCAAGTCTTCCCTGCCTTGCCATGTCCCGGACCCTGCCAACCTTGACTGGCCTTCCTGTTCCTTAAACTCCAGAGTGCTCAGTACGGTTAACACCTGTGTAAGGGCTTGTTTTATTTATTTTCGACATTTCTTTTTTAGAGACAGGGTCTCACTCTGTGTCTCAGGCTGGAGTGCAGCCTGGCCCAATCATAGCTCACAGCAGCCTCGAAGTGCTTGTCTCAAGTGATCCTCCCGCCTTAGCCTCCTGAGTATCTAGGACTACTGGTGCCCACCACCATGCTGAGCTGTTTTTTTTTTTTTTTTTTAAGAGATGGAGTCTTGCTATGTTGTCTAGGCTGGTCTTGAACTCCTGGCCTCAAGCAATCCTCCTGCATCAGCCTCCCAAAGTGCTGGGATTTTAGGCATGAGCCACCTTGCCTGACCCCTGGGATATTTTTAAATCATGTGCCAATTTCACTTGACTTGTATGTACTTCAGTGTGTATCTCTAAGAAATGGACTTTTGAACCACTTGATCACAATACCATGATATCCAACAAAGTATATGATCATTCCTTATCATTGATTGCCTAGTCAGGTGCAATTTTCTCCAGTTGCCTCAAAAATGCCTCTTTAGTTGTTTAGATTAAATCAGGAACCAACTGATGTTAACAAATTGCATTTAGTTGCTATGCCACTCATTTTCCTATAGAATTGCTCACAGTCTGTATTTGGCTGACTGTATCCTCAGGGTTAAGATGTTCTTCTTTGTCCTCTTTTTCCCCCATGTCAGGTGCTAATAAGATCTAGAGGCTCGATTAGATTCAGATTTTATTCTATTTTTTGGTAAGACCACTTCACAGGTGGCTGTGTCCTCCCCATGCATCATCTCAGGAGGCACACAGGCCCTGCTGTCCCACTTCTAGTGGGGCTAATCAGCGGGTTCAGGTGGCGTCAGCCTGATCCATCCATCATAACGTTTCTCAACCTTTTACCTAAGCCATTGATGATCACTGACCAGGTCCTATTTTGTTAGATATTGCAAAATGGTAATTTTCTAGTTCTGTCACTCCTTTGGTATGTATTCTTCCATAAAGAAAAAATCTTCCTCATTAGCTAGTTGGTTATGCTGAAATATGGTGTGTGTGGGAAAAGCATGATAAATATTTGATAATCCTTTCCCACCACTTACCAGTTTTTGGAATAATGAGATGGTGCTCTAGCAACCACCAAAGGTGACCAATGAGGTTTATTACTATCATTACAAACTTGTGAATTGTGTACATCTGTGCTTCAATCCATTGTAGTCAGTGTTCTTGTTGAGACCCAAGTTGTGCCGTCTTTGGCTAACAGGATCACCTTCAAGGTGTTTCCTGTGTTCTTTTGACATGACCCCAATAGCCTTTAATATTCCTTGTTTTTAGGCAAGACAAGGTAGCTCAAGTTCATCTTGGACGTTTCCTGCCCTAGACATGGACTCAGCCATTTCTCAAGAATCTCTGGTGCACGTCAGTGACCATAGCCTGAGTCCTAGCCTGGCATGCAGGGTGAAGGAAACGGGAGAGGGTGTGAACCAGCTTAAAGGGCATGACCAAGGCACAGTGGTGTCAAAATTCTCACCATGCACATGCCAGGTACAGGGGCTTGCTCCATCGCCTTAGCCACACAGTGAGCCCTTTGAGAAGGAAAATGTCCCCATCCTCCTGCACCTCAGACTCTTTCTGACCCTCCTCCTCCACTCCCAAAGGAACTCCCCGATCCAGGGTGCAGCCAGCCTCGCCCAGTGGACACACAGAGTGCTGGTCTATGGCTCCATCTGCTGGTGGCCCTGGGAACTGAAGCTGCCAAAAGCCAAAGGTCCCCATGAACTGGGAATTGAGAACGATTTTAGAGAGACCTGGTTCTTCAGCCTCAGAAAAAACAACACATGCCAATTAAACATATAAGAAGCCTTTAATTTCATCACCATAAACATTATACTCTGATTGCTCACA